>JAIGNY010000535.1:1682500-1833425 GCA_020152595.1 Chiridota heheva
ATCATGCAGAGGCACTATCAGAGAGGAGATGTCTGGTCACGTTGACTCAGTCCTCCAACCCCTTTTGCATCTTATCCCGAGTTACATTCAAGACACCACCCACTTCCTCCGTAAATTGGCCAAACTTCCCCCCATCCCTCCCACATCCCTTCTGGTCACCGTGGACATCACCCCCCTATACACCCACATTCCTCATCATGAGGGAATTGAAGCATGTCGCTCCTTCCTTAATTCACACCAGCACTCGGCCCATACGGTCAATGATATCACCACACTCATCAAGTTCATTTTAACCCACAATTTATTCCCTTTCAACAACAAAACGTTTGTTCAAACCCAAGGAACTGCCATAAAAACCAAAATGGCCCCGGTCTACGCCAACAATTTTTATGTGGGCCTTTAAAAAGAAGCTCCTCAAACACTACCCCCTCCAGCCTCTCACATATTTCAGATATATCAACGATATATTTCTTGTCTGGCAACATGGCCCCCAAGCTTTAATCCAGTTTTTTAATGATGTGAACAGCCTCCATCCCTCTATCAAATTCACCATAAGTCCTCTTCCTCCCAGTTACCCTTCCTTGACGTCCTGGTGGTTCTCCAAAATTGTTCAATTTCCAAATCCATCTACCACAAATCTACCGATCGGCACACTTATCTCCATTTTACCAGCTTTCATCCCACCCACCTAAAACACAGCATCGTTTTCTCTCAAATGCTCCGTTGCCGTCGCATTTGTTCAAATAACGGTGACTTCATTCACAAACCTCTACAGTTATTCCAATACTTTCTACATAAAGGCTACCCTTTCCAACTCATCAACGAGCAATTCAACAAGGTAAAACATATCGAACGCAATAAACTCTTAACCTACAAACCCAAAGCCCCCTCCGACCGCATCCCCATAAAAAAAAGCTTTTAACTTTAACAAAAAAGAGAAAGTTTTTCCAAGAATGAAAATGAAATACAGTACATCTCTTGTGAAACTATGATTTAATCCCAAAACTTCAACTGATTGAAATTATATCTGGGACACAAATCTAGCAAAACATTTTTTTACTTAAATTGAATAGATTTCAAATGTTTTTATATTAAAAATTAAGAGACTGTTTTCTAAGAAATCAAGTTTTATTGTCAGAGCAATTTGATTAAACTCAATGATTGTAAGTGTATGTGTACTACTGTACAGTACAATACGATTAGTCTAATAAACTTGAATGCAAATTGTAAGGAGAGGAGACATAAATAATTCACCCACACACAAAGACTCACTAGTTTTTTGCGAAAGTTGAAAGATTTTTGCCACTTTAACATACTTGTATTGTATATTTTGAAATATCCTTTTGTATTTAGGAGAATAAGCTTGCAGTAAATGCTAATTAAAGTACATCACACTGTAATGCTAACCTACAGTACTTGTGTACTGCAGTAGGGATGCATCACTTTGTTTATCCATACCTTCACAAACATAAAACACGCCTTTTTCCTATACTGTTTAACTTGTAAAAGAATGAAAACAGTGTCAATTGTAAGGAATCATTTATTCATGACAGAAAAGTGCATGAGCACTTATAATATATGTTGATTCTGAATATGATAAAACATAAATGTGCAACTTAGTTTATCAAATTGTTTGTGCTCTTCAAAATACAAAGCTAAATGTAGCAAATCAATAAATAAGACATTCAGAACAATGTATAAGCTAACAGTTTCTATGTGAGTACAACTGTATTCATTCTTATTAACCCGATTTTCATTTATGTTTGTTTCATGAGTGTTAAACACATCCATTATTCATTTATTCAATGTGAAGGAGCTTGGAGCCGAAAAGTGACGGCATATTTTTCTTGAGTCTCAAGAATATTCAAAGACATTTTTTGTGCACAAGATGGTACTGAAAAGCTTTAATACGAATGTTCAAATTAATCATTATAATTTTTGAATACTGAAGTAAGTTTTCAATGACACAAGTATAACAAATTGGACATGCAGGTGTTATTTTAAAATTCCCTTGGACGAAAGTTCCTTTAAAGGAATATTCCAGATTTTCATTTTTTCATATATGATAGAGAAATTTTTTAGAAACAAAGTAGTGAAAAAAACTATGTTAATATCTTATTCCGTTTAGAAGTTATAAAATTTCATTTTTTTTTTTTAATGTACAGAAGTGACTGATAGGCAACATCTGTGACGTCATAGAGACAATTTCAACAAAACATCTTTGGTATTTCCTTAAAAAATGATATGGATTTTGTTCTCATTGAAAATGTGATGTACACCAAGAAAAAACAAAATGTTTTCTTGTAAATCATATATTCCACCCTGTCTCTATAATGAACCAAAAATGCTGTTCGATAATGTAAAAATAAGTGTGATTAAATTTATAAGAAATACATCAGAACTGTGCTGGAATTGCCTTGATGGCATCACCAAGCTAAAGGACATATACTGTATGAGGTGTTTTTAAGAAAAAAATTATACTCTTTAAATTGTTATAACCTTTAAACGGAATAAGACATTAACATTGTTTTTTCACAACTTTTGTTTCTACAAACTATCTCTATCATATATGAAACCATGAAAGTCCATGGAAATATTCCTTTAAAAGGCGGTAACATTTGATATCATGATATAATGAAATCCTCATTTACATCATGTATCAATATCACATAAAATCAAAGCAAGATAAGGCTATATTTGCAGTTTATGCATACATCAAATACCACAACCTCAATAGATTATACTGAGTCAAGTGTGTTCATCCAGCAGATTGTGGTTTATCTTAGTGCAAAACAAGCAACAAAATACTTGAAAATAGTGGTATTAGACATCATGAATTGAGAAAAGAAGTTGTTCACAATTAAGCGCATGTCTAATTTTCAAGCTTTAACATCAACATCTCCCTGCTCTAACACACTTGGGTAGAAATCAGAGCTGTGACCGTTTAGCGTGTACATGCTAAACATTCGCATATGCACTAAATGTTTACTAATTATCAATTTGCATCTAACCATTTTTCAGTCAAGTCTTGCCATTGAAAATCAATACCATTCATGATTCAAACCACACACACAATCAGCTGACAAAATTCCAATCAATTACTTTTACAAATTTTGAACCCGATTAGCATAATCATTTTTAAATATGAGAATCACAAATACATTTACATTACAACTGTTATAAATAGTACTTCCAGGGTGGTGGCGTAGTTTTGAAATGTTTTACGGGGAGGAATCACAGTATACATGAATTTCACAGTGAAAGCTCTAGCAAGTACAGCAAAGAAGTTTTAGAGGCGATGTTGAGATTACAAAATATTGAAGGGAACTTTTCTGCTACACCAAATTTCCATGCACATTTTCCTAAAAAATGATGATTCATACTGTAAAAAATAAACTTTTCACGATTTGGAAAGCAAAATTGCAGCGTTTATTGGACAATGGAGTCAATACTTTTGCCATACTGGTTGCGCGCTTCTTTTCACTTTGCATTATAAATTGGAGCAACTTTGATGTACTTCAAAACATTATGGTTTGCTAAAAGCATGTAAACACTAAACGCTCGCATTTATTTGCATGTACACATTTAATCAAATCAGTAAATGTTCACAACTCTGGTAGAAATAGCTGTAATAAGACAACAAGTTATGTCATGTGCTGCCATACCTCACAAGTCTTGTAGCTATACGCAAACTATTCATTCCTTCAATCCAAAACAAATCTGTCCCAGACTAAGCTTGGGCAATATATCGATATTTCGATATATTTCGATATTGACCTATATCGATATAGCCGATATTGAGTTCAGGGTCGTATCGATATATCGATATTATGTTTTTTCAATAATACACAATACATGAACTACTAAAAAGCTACACTTGACTACCAAACATCCAAGTATTTTTTATTAAACAGCCACAAAAAGTTAAAAAATTTCATTTATATCAAAGTTTTAGGAAGTCAGTTATGATCAAACTTTATTAAAACATTAACATTGTGATAACAATTACCCAAAAATTCTTCCATGAACAAAAAACCCACTTGACACACGGAGTACAGAGGCATTGCGCAATACTTCAACTTTATACTTGATGGCTTATGATGTTCAGACAACAAAAATCGTAAGATGTTGAATCCTCAAACATCGTGTTGAGTTTCCTCAAAAGGAATACTGAATCTGAATTTTTATATCAAAGTCATTAATTTACAAATAACTGACAAAACTATGAGGTTTTTCTGACTATTTTGTTCGTTCAGAAAGTCTAAGTAAAAGTGACAGACTGGTCTTGCCAGATCGGTCAGATAATAATAATAATAATAAATGTTACTTAAATATGCCATTCACTAAAGTACCATGGCACTTAAAAGTAAAACAAAACAAAATGAAAAATTTCAAAATAAGTGGGTCTTTAAGAGTTTTTAACTACATACACACAGTATCACTACTGTACAGTACTTTACTATGTACACACATGCCATCTACCACTGTTTCTTCTGAGTAACAACACTCGTGCGATGATTGAAGCAGACTAGAAATTGGATATTATGCATTATATATGGACTTCTGAATGTCTAGAATTCCATAAAATGCCAGCAAAATAATGCCTTTACAGTAGAACTTTCAGAAGAAGTAATTGAGTAATAAAATTTTAAAAAGAATTGGAGCCAATTTTTGTAAGGCATACAGTGTAGGCATAATACCAGTTCCACAACTTTTTTTTTTTTAAAGAATATGACGAGGCCTAAACTTTTTCAATGTTTCTGTGATTGATCTTTTGAGATATCAACTATGTAAAGAACATCTTTAAACATAGTGGGTATTTATTTGAAGATGATATGTATATATTTTGCAGTGATTTCTGTTAATTTGTACACAAAGTTTTACTTGGCTTTTTTGAGCAGAGACGAGATTACCTTGCCCAGAACAGTACATACGACTTACGTATGACGTCCTATAATTAACATATCGATATTTCGATATTATCGATATTTTTCAGGCGATACATTGATATGGCATAATGCTCAATATCGCCCAAGCTTATCCCAGACAAGACAATCTTAAAGAGAGTTTACTGTAAATGGAGTTTTCCCGAAGATATCAGACATCTCCATAGTGAGTGTGACACAGGAATATCATATCGTGCCCCTGTGATTTACTACACCCTTTTCCATTCAAATCAAGCAAGGGTGCTGAAAATACAAATAAGGTCACGTTCCCACTTACCTGGAGCCGGATCATGATCACCCAATGATAAACCAGCTCAATGAATGATTGTACAAAAAAAGGTGATGCATCCACACATGAGTGCAAGCTTGCAATAATACCAAAGGTGGGTCATTGAAAAACTCAGAAAATGTAACCGAGCAGGCTACCTGTTCGCATGAAACAAACAAGTTTTAGCGGGTGTTGAGTAACTTATGTGATCACAGAAGCCTGATCTGAGTTCACGCATGTTTTTTGAGAATTTCATTGGTGGATCAGATCGCCTGCTCTGGGTCATGATCCTACCCTCAACTAGGATCACTATCAAGTGAAATCTACCCGATGAGTGTTTTCAGAGTACAAATATCAGCAGATCTGATCGACTGTCGCGGGTCTACACAACAAAATTGGTTCATTTCCTGGTGAAGAAGATCGGGTTTGGCAGATTTCTTTGTGTGCTACACTTCATCACCTTTTCATGGCCTGCTGTTAACTTTTCATGTTATTAAATCATAACAGTGCACTAACAACTCTGTAAGTACAAGAAAGCAATCCAGGAGTTGCTGATCTCATCACCTTAAGCATACAGCATAGTGGGGAAAATAGCTAATAATAACAAGAAAGCAATTCATGGAGTTGCTGATCTCATCACCTTAAGCATACAGCATAGTGGGGAAAATAGCTAATAATAACAAGAAAGCAATTCATGGAGTTGCTGATCTCATCACCTTAAGCATAGAACATAGTGGGGAAAATAGCTGATAATAACAAGAAAGCAATTCATGGAGTTGCTGATCTCATCACCTTAAGCATAAAACATAGTGGGGGAAATAGCTAATAATAACAAAAAAGCAATCCATGGAGTTGCTGATCTCATCACCTTAAGCATACTGCATAGTGGGGGACAGCTAATGATAACAAGAAAGCAATCCATGGAGTTGCTGATCTCATCACCTTAAACATACAGCATAGTGGGGGAAATACCTAATAATAACAAGAAAGCAATCCATGGAGTGGCTGATCTCATCACCTTAAGCATACAGCATAGTGGGGAAAATAGCTAATAATAACAAGAAAGCAATTCATGGAGTTGCTGATCTCATCACCTTAAGCATAGAACATAGTGGGGAAAATAGCTGATAATAACAAGAAAGCAATTCATGGAGTTGCTGATCTCATCACCTTAAGCATAAAACATAGTGGGGGAAATAGCTAATAATAACAAAAAAGCAATCCATGGAGTAGCTGATCTCATCACCTTATGCATACTGCATAGTGGGGGACAGCTAATAATAACAAGAAAGCAATCCATGGAGTTGCTGATCTCATCACCTTAAACATACAGCATAGTAGGGGAAATACCTAATAATAACAAGAAAGCAATCCATGGAGTGGCTGATCTCATCACCTTAAGCATACAGCATAGTGGGGAAATAGCTAATAATAACAAGAAAGCAATTCATGGAGTTGCTGATCTCATCCCCTTAAGCATAGTGGGGGAATAGCTAATAATAACAAGAAAACAATCCATGGAGTTGCTGATCTCATCATCTTAAGCATACAGCATAGTGGGGAAAATAGCTAATAATAACAAGAAAGCAATCCACGGAGTTGCTGATCTCATCACCTTAAGCATAGTGGGGGAATAGCTAATAATAACAAGAAAGCAATCCATGGAGTTGCTGATCTCATCACCTTAAGCATACAGCATAGAAGGGAAATAGCTAATAATAACAAGAGAGCAATCCATGGAGTGGCTGATCTCATCACCTTAAGCATACAGCATAGTGGGGAAATAGCTAATAATAACAAGAAAGCAATCCATGGAGTGGCTGATCTCATCACCTTAAGCATACAGCATAGTGGGAGAAATAGCTAACAAGGTCACTATAGCTCTGTGACTTGATGGATTGCACTGCCCATGCGAGCTCAGCCAAGCAAATGTTGAGACAGGCTTGGCTATCTTTCTTTGGGCATTTTGATGGATAGTACTGCCCATGGGAGTATAAACAGACCTTGACCTTTTGACCACAGAGTCTACGGGAAGGAAGGGGGGGGGGGACACAAATTAATACATGGTACAACATAGGGTTGGTATAGGTCTTTTACTTTTTGAGTTGAAAATAGTGAAAAAATATACAAATTAGTACATAATTACTAAAATCACATATTTTACCTCTGACCCTAATCACTGCAATAACTTCTGAAATTGTACATTTATCACACCCTACTGTATGACACCATTCATGCTCACGCCACACTTACCATTCCATAATTATAGAGGAAAATGGTGAAAAGAAGTCAATAGCTTTGTGACCTTTGACCCAAGAGTCTACAAAACACAAATTTATGTACCAAGGCATTATGGTACAGCATAGGGTTGGTAAAAGTATTGTACTTTTTTTTAGTTTAAAATGGTGCAAAAATGTACAAATTATTACATAATTACCTCCTAAAATCTCATATTTAACCTGATCCCTGACCCTTGACCCTAATCACTGGAAAAACTTCAGTAATTTGTTCACATTTATTGTACCCTACTGTGTGACACCATTCATACTCACATCACAATTACCATTCCATCACCATAAGGCGGAAATGGTGAAAAAGGTCAATAGCTCTCTCTTACCTTTGACTTTTTGAACCCAGTCTATGGGACACATTCATGTACCAAAGTATCATGGTACATGTACCATGGTATCATGGTACATGAACATACAACATATAGTTGATATAGGTCTTGTACTTTTTACTTTAAAATGCCACAAAAATGTATAATTTACAACATAATTACGCCCTAAAATCACATACTTGACCTCTGACCTCTAACCCTTGACCCTAATCACTAAATCAACTTCTGAAATTTCTCACATTTATTAACCCTAATGTATGAGACCATTCATGCTCACATTACTCTTACCATTCCATAAATATAGGGGGAAATGGTAAAAAAAGATCAATAGCTGTGACCTTTTGAACCTCAGAATCTACTGGACACAAATTCATGTAGTAAGGTGTTATTGTACAACATACAGTTGGTATAGGTCTTGTACTTTTTTAGTTTAAAATGCTGCAAAAAAGTACAAATTAGCACATATCCCTAAAATCACATATTTGACCTCTGAACGTGACCCTTATTACTTATAATTTCTTAAAAATTTTCACTTTGTACCCTACTGTATGACACAAATCATGCTCAAGTCACAGGTACCATTCCATAACTATAGGGGAAAATGCTGAAACAGGGCAATAGCTTTGTGACCTTTTGACCCCAGAGTCTATACAAAATTCATGTATCAAGGTGTCTTGGTACAACATAGGCTTGGTATAGGTCTTGTACTTTTTGTTTAAAAATCTGCAAAATTTTCCATAAAAGGACTTATTTTACCTTTGACCTTTTGACCTCCAATTATTTTAAAGTTTTGTTAGAATGTTAAACCCCACCCACCTATGCAATTTGTAAAGATACCAAATAATTCCTTCAAAAAGACACAGCCATCACCAAAAACGTGTCCCATTTGACCTGTAACCTTTGAACCCCAAAACCTTGGAGACAAAAGTTCCAGGCATGGGGTACCCATCCACCAATTTTGGTTTAGCATTTTTTGAGTTATAAGCGACACAAATTTAATTGTTTTGCATACGCACACTTGCATACATACCCACACCCAGATGCAAAAATCACCATATTTTATCTCATTCCAAAAACTTATGACCCCTAAATTAAGGTTATCATGAGACCCCACGGTGGGCCCACCAGCTCCCCTAATATCAAGAAGGGTGGCCATGTAATGTGGGAGGTACAGGCAGTTATTTGCCTATACAGCAAAGTGACTACAATATCTCATCCACACATATATGTATATGTGGGTGATAAGATAACAAGACCATATCAATGATATATAACTTGTTAACAAGCTCAAATCCTGCATATTGTGCTTATAAGAATTGGTTTCAAGGTCAGACATTACTATCCAGGAATACAGGACAACAGACAAAAATAAACATTACTATTCAGGGATACAGGACAACAGACAAAAATAGACATTACTATTCAGGGATACAGGACAACAGACAGAAATAAACATTACTATCCAGGGATACAGGACAACAGACAAAAATAGACATTACTATTCAGGGATACAGGACAACAGACAAAAATAGACATTACTATTCAGGGATACAGGACAACAGACAAAAATAGACATTACTATCCAGGGATACAGGACAACAGACAAAAATAGACATTACTATTCAGGGATACAGGACAACAGACAAAAATAGACATTACTATTCAGGGATACAGGACAACAGACAAAAATAGACATTACTATTCAGGGATACAGGACAACAGACAAAAATAGACATTACTATCCAGGGATACAGGACAACAGACAAAAATAGACATTACTATTCAGGGATACAGGACAACAGACAAAAATAGACATTACTATTCAGGGATACAGGACAACAGACAGAAATAAACATTACTATCCAGGGATACAGGACAACAGACAAAAATATACATTACTATTCAGGGATACAGGACAACAGACAAAAATAGACATTACTATTCAGGGATACAGGACAACAGACAAAAATAGACATTACTATTCAGGGATACAGGACAACAGACAAAAATAGACATTACTATTCAGGGATACAGGACAACAGACAAAAATAGACATTACTATCCAGGGATACAGGACAACAGACAAAAATAGACATTACTATTCAGGGATACAGGACAACAGACAAAAATAGACATTACTATTCAGGGATACAGGACAACAGACAAAAATAGACATTACTATCCAGGGATACAGGACAACAGACAAAAATAGACATTACTATTCAGGGATACAGGACAACAGACAAAAATAGACATTACTATTCAGGGATACAGGACAACAGACAAAAATAGACATTACTATTCAGGGATACAGGACAACAGACAAAAATAGACATTACTATTCAGGGATACAGGACAACAGACAAAAATAGACATTACTATCCAGGGATACAGGACAACAGACAAAAATAAACATTACTATCCAGGGATACAGGACAACAGACAAAAATAGACATTACTATTCAGGGATACAGGACAACAGACAAAAATAGACATTACTATTCAGGGATACAGGACAACAGACAAAAATAGACATTACTATTCAGGGATACAGGACAACAGACAAAAATAGACATTACTATTCAGGGATACAGGACAACAGACAAAAATAGACATTACTATTCAGGGATACAGGACAACAGACAAAAATAGACATTACTATTCAGGGATACAGGACAACAGACAAAATAGACATTACTATTCAGGGATACAGGACAACAGACAAAAATAGACATTACTATTCAGGGATACAGGACAACAGACAAAAATAGACATTACTATTCAGGGATACAGGACAACAGACAAAAATAGACATTACTATTCAGGGATACAGGACAACAGACAAAAATAGACATTACTATTCAGGGATACAGGACAACAGACAAAAATAGACATTACTATTCAGGGATACAGGACAACAGACAAAAATAGACATTACTATTCAGGGATACAGGACAACAGACAAAAATAGACATTACTATTCAGGGATACAGGACAACAGACAAAAATAGACATTACTATCCAGGGATACAGGACAACAGACAAAAATAGAACTTTCAAGAAACAACTTTTACATCCTGCTCTGTCCAAGAGATCAAGTATTTTTTGCAAGTATCTCTTTTTAAGAGACTGATGTCGAAAGCATAACTTAAAGTGTAACCTCCCACCCTTCCTATTTTAATACTTTTATTTTACTAAAAAGGTACTTGCTTTTTCCTATTATTGATGATTTATTTTATATTTCATAAATGTCTTCAAATAGTAAGTAATGTAACATCTGCTCAGAGATTACCAAGTGAAGGGTGAAATCAAACACTCATATACGTCAACAAGGCTTGCACGGTTTTGCCCCAACGTGAAACCGGTCGTATCCAAAAAAAAACCGGTTTTAACCGGAAAACCATTTTTTCACCCGTAATGAAAACAAGCTCTGAACATAAAGTGCATTGCATGCACTGTTATATGATAGCAACTAACGATGTTTGTATCACAGTATTTTCTGTAAATAATGTTGAAAATGATAAAGAAGGCATTGATAAATAAAATGTATTAATAAACTTTAATGTTGTTTGCATATAAAGTCATTTTATTAGACCATTTTTCCCTCAAATGAGGCCCATTTTACCCATTTGTCAGTCTAGGTCCAAAAGACATTAAACAGTTCCCGATGTCCCAAGCCCAGTCACGTAGAAACACCTATATGCCCTTATTTGCTCACGATTTTTATTCATAGTGATGATTTCAATTTCTTTCATGTAAAAAGATTTTTTTTTTGTTGGATAGTTGTAAAACACATGCAAATTAAGCCTCTAAGTGCATCATCGTACAATGTGATGCTAGCCATCGTGTACTTGATCACGCAGTACAATTGTTGCTCATTTGCATATAGCCCACAGCGAGAAAATCTTACAGTTGAGATCCCACCCACTTGATACTCAGTATTTCTTTGAAACATTAACCATGGCCAGGTCATGGCTCTTAAATTCAACCAAAAATAAGAAAATCATTAATAATGCATACCTTATTTGTTTTTTCAAGTTCAGTTATCATTCTTCCTATGCTTTTACTTTAAATTGGCCCCGTTTGTGCATCGCGGTGGCATTTTCAATTATATTATTTGCCAAAACTGTGCACCATCCTTCCTGTCCTACAGGCCATTACATCCAATCCCACATGCTATCCTACCCTGCCCCATATGCCATCCCACCTGAAATCAAGTAAGATGCCATCCTGTCTCACATGTCATTACTCTGTCCTCCATACCATCCCACCTTGTCCAACAAGCCATCTCATCTTGTCCCACATGCCGTCTCAGCCTGTCATAAATGCCATGGCATTACTGTACCTTGTTTCACATGCCACACCACTCTGTCCCACATGCTATATCACCCTGTCCTATACGCCATGACATCATATCCCACATTCCATAGCACCCTGTCCCACATGCCATCCCACCATGTCCCACATTTCATCCCATCCCGCCCCCATGCCATTCCACCTTCATCCTAATTCCTACATCTACCAATCATTCTACCATTTTCCACCCAACATTCTTTCCTCTCACTCCCATTCCCTCACTTCTATCAACTCAACATGCCCCATTCATCTACCATCCCCCTTCACCCACCATCCCCTATTCATCTACAATCCTCCAATTGGTATTCATTCTCAAGACATTTCATAATAAATTCCACTGTGTCATCAGATCCATTATTCAACTTTGAAAATTCAGTACATATTAGTTTGCAGATTATCATAAAACTATTATATGTCCCTATATTTAAGCAAAGACTAATTGTAAGTTTGCTGTTCATTCGCAAGACACTTCATTATAAATTCCATTCAGTCGTCAAATTTATTATTCAACTTTGTTTTTTGCTATTCAATCTCAAGGCACTTCATTATAAATACCATTTAGTTGTCAAATCAATTATTCAACTTTTTTCATCCCAAAACAAATCCTGCAAATGCTGCTATTTAAGTCTGGAAGGCATTTGTTCTCCTTTATATCAATTTATTTTCATAAAAATAGTTAGAATTCCTTTCCTATGGCAGCAATCATTTGCTCCTAGTAGCTGAACAATGCATGAGGCTGGACGGACAATAGATGTGGACAAACGGACAAACGGATGGATGGTAAAGATGCTACATCCTCTTTTCACCAACTTTGTAGCGAGGAGATAATAAAAGTAAAAAGAATCACTTACTTTTGCTCAATGTTGTCCGATTTAATTTCATCTGAAAAACAGACAGAGAAACATAGAATTGAAAATGTAAATTAAACATAATCAAGTAGTCCACTTACTACAATGAAACCAACTGTGTGTTTAACAAATTAACATACAGTATCATGACATGATAAAACATGGTAACTTTTATATCTCATATCGTATGTCAGTGTTATCTTTTTAGCATTTAATAAAGGAGACATAAAGTCTGATATAATCCATTGTTTCCTAAGGATTAAAATCTAAACCAACTACCAACTAGACATCAATGATGTTATAGCTCAACCCATTACAATGCAAGAAGAATTGATTGCTTTCATTGATTTTATTTTTGTCATATGTACTTTTATGATGTTTTTAAAGTTTGATTTGAGGTGCATTCCATTTGTGGGCAATTATTCATCATGTTAAAAATTCAAGAGTTTCAACTTTCCCGTATGAGTTGTATTCAGTTTGTTTGTTTGGGTGTAATGGCACCTTAACAGTCAGGTCATATGTGCCAAACGAGGTTAGTTGTGAATGACTGTCAGATTGGTTCTCAGTAATGACTTAGTTTTGCGGTGGGTGCAATGAGGTTCATGTTATAGCGATGTCTGAAAAATTATGCTTCTAACAAAAGCTATGTGACATTCAATGCATGGTGCCATCATGTCTCACTTGATTAATGGCGTTGGCGAGGTCATAGGTAAATTCCACCACAACATATAGTTAGAAAATACATTTTGCAAACATAACAAAAAGTTTAACATTTACACATTAATCTTCATAAATGTTAGATTAATTTCATTTGGCGGTACTGAAAAAAGATTACTAACCAAACATGTTTCAAAACGGCCAAATATGTTATAATTAGCCAGTAATCGGCCAAACTAGCAGCTAAGGTTGTGACAGTTAGCATTTTTTCATAAATGTACAGCTGTCACCATTACGATCCATAACCGTTTAACCGTAAGGCCAGTTGTCATAAGTGGACGCCCTTTTTAACGCAAGTATAAAGCGAAATCTTCGCCAGGTTCTTAACAATTATCTACCTACTGTAGTGTAGCGGTTATCATACATGTCTACAGACCACGAGATCCTGGGTTCAAGCCTGGGTTGGGTAGACACGCCAGTGCACCACAACTGGTTATCAAAGGCCGTGGACATTGACTTGGTTGTTGATGTTATGTCTGTCCGCACGTCGTACCTGTGTTCTCGTCCGGATCGTATTAAGCGTTTCATGATAGCATTGTTACTATCATAAGCGATTACGCAGGTGACAACCCGTCATTGTAATTGTGCGTTTACTCGTCGTCGTCGGTTCTTATTAATAGACCTTCCATAGCAACCCATGCTAATCCACCACTTGAAAGACGCTACCGTTATATTCACTATGTAATGTGCAAACATGCACTTCCTGCTTCTCGTATGAGTGTGTTAAAGTCAAGTTGACATGTACGATCGTTACTTAAATATTGATATCTGGTGTTTTTATTCTTACATAATTAGTTCTTAAATAAATAAATTATTATCGATAAAAAATCATATATTTCATGTAATTTCTTTGTCAAATACTGTTAAAAATCTTGTTTAATGAGGAACGAAACATAACATAGAAATCATGCTGCCAAATTTGTTTGTGACTTCAAAAAAACATACACATGAAATATAATGGAATTTCGTTTTAAAGTTATGCCCCTAATTGTGTTTCATTTGACTTTTTACCATAATTGATGAAGAAATTACTGTTTTCCCCCTTGAACTTAACAAAAAACCCGTATTTCCAAACATCCACGTGGAAATAATTTATTTAAAACGACCTACCTGTGGAGGAGGGTGGAGGAAGGGTGGAGGAAGGGTGGAGGGGGGGGAGAATGGGGCGGTAGGGGAGAATGGAGCGGTAGGGTGGAGGGGAGGGGAAGGTGGAGGGGGAGAATGTAGCGGTAGGGTGGAATGGGAGGGTGGAGGGGAGGGTGGAGGCGGTAGGGTGAAATGGGAGGGTGAAGCGGGAGGGTAAAGGGAGAGGGTGGAGGGGAGGATGGGGGAAGGGGAGGGAAGAGTGGAGCAGGAGGGTGGAGGGAGAGGGTGAAGGGGAGGGTGGAGGGGAGGAAGGGTGGCGGGAGGGTGGAGGCGGGAGGGTGGAGGCGGGAGGGTGGATCGGGAAGGTGGAGGCGGGAGGGTGGAGGCGGGAGGGTGGAGCGGGAGGGTGGAGCGGGAGGGGGGGCGGGAGGGTGGAGGCGGGAGGTGGAGCGGGAGGGTGGAGCGGGAGGTGGAGCGGGGGGTGGAGGCGGGAGGGTGGAGCGGGAGGGTGGAGGCGGGAGGGTGGAGGCGGGAGGGTGGGGCGGGAGGGTGGGGCGGGAGGGTGGGCGGGAGGGTGGATCGGGAGGGTGGATCGGGAGGGTGGAGGGTAAGGGTAGGGGGAGGGGAGAAACAGCGTTGGGCAGAGGCGGTTGTGGCTACAGGAAATGGGATGGTAAATTTCGTCCAACGTATCTTTTTTTATTGGTATTTCTTGTCCCCAGTAGGCAAATAGACTAAAATATTGGATGGGATCAATAGCTAAATACAAGTGTAACTGCCACGGTCGTGTGGAGAGCAATTTTATTTATACAACAGGAGACAAAGAAAATTGTTAAATAGGGTAGAGAGGGGGAATACCCCTATTGTGGGAGTATTCCCTCATAATGGGGGGGGGGGACACAGAGGGTAGGCCTATAAATGTTGTATTCATATATCGTTTTGTCAGTTTGTAGTAGTTGCTGCTGTAGGATATTGTGTAACTTCTTTCTGGGACGTACAACATAAACTTCAAAATTATCATGCTACGTCGGAGTTCTTACTCACATATGGGGACAGGCTTAACGCACCACACCTAACACACATCTGAGGCTAACATGTTTTAAAACACATTTTTATTTCAATATTGGATATATAGTGGTGCGTGGCCAGGGAGCAGGGAAGACTTTCCAATAATTACGGCCCTTAGTGTTTGATAATGGTAATCCCAGGGTCATACAAGCAAGAATATGTCTCCTTTGATTTAGGTAAACAATTTGAATAGAAGAAAAATCTTTTTGATTCCTATGCCAGACATGACAGTATCTGAAATGCGAGGAACAATAATTAAAATTTTTAAAAATCGCGCAGAACGAAAAAAGAAGGTTATTAAAATAAACATAAAGCAAATGAAAAATAAGAAACTACTGTTGCATGCTTAACAGTAAAGAAATAAAATAGATAATACAAGGATAAAATATACTTATCTCACTAAAAAGAAAGAAACGAGAGAAAATACTTAATACTTCTTAAAAAAAAAAATAACGCACCTGATTTCATGGCCTCGGTATTCGCGAACATGGGGCGGGTATATGCAACACACTACCTCTTTTATTTAAGAATAGTGACAGTTGAAAAAATATGCTTCTAACAAAAGTTGTAAGCCGTTTCGTATTAATTTTAATGTAGGAGTTAATGGGGTTTCCACTATGTAACGGTCGATTACCGACGTTATCGGAGAGCAAAGGTCACTTTGAGTGCAGCATATTCTGCAACAATACATTGTAAAAACAAAATTACGAACATTAGCAACCATCTACATGTATTAAAACAAATATGTTAGGCTATGACGTTTGCATGTTTGATTTTTTCTGCATAGGACTTCCAATTTGTTTAGTTTTAGTTTCGCTACGGAAAAAGCGTACTGCCGTGATTCCCGGGATACATATTCCCCTACTTTTTAAGTATAGGCCTATAGAATAAAAAAAAAAATAGTACACAATTGGGGGAGGGGAAGGGGATTTGTTTGAGTTTCAATTCGTATCTTTTGACCCCAAGTTTGGATAAGAAGCCAAGCAAGCTCCTTCACGTTGAAGATGTGAATTTGGCCCTGAAGTGTCAACGATTCATTGTATGAAAATGCTTTTCTGCATCTCATCCACCCCATGCCATCTCAGAATTCAATTGTCTTATCAGGGGTGGCGGAGCGTTCAAAATATTGGGGGATTAAATGAGATAAGATGACATGTGATACGTTCACCTAAAATTGTTAGGCTGAAGCCCGCACATCCCCCTTCCCAGCTCCGCCGCCTCTGTCGATTTCAAGTCATCATTGATGATAGGACCTAAATAAAAACCTTGATATGAACGCATAATGTAAGTTTCGCGTAACTAGCATGGCTACTTTAATATGAAATTAAAATTGGTTCTTCCCCGTTTTTCTGTTTGTTCAAACTTAAGCAAACACTTGAAATATAAAACTTAACATTCATCCTATCCATGTAATGATAATCATCGGGATTACGTAATTCCCCTTTGATGTCGCTACTGCTGCGAGGAAAATCTGGGTCACTGCCAAAATGCGTTTAGAGCAGTGATGCGGTCTAATTTTGCTGCACAGTATAATTTAGTGCACTTGGAATAGCTTTTTGAATGATTTAGCTAATGTATTTTCACCCAAATCAGCACTAATGGAGCTGTTATATAGCAATAAATATTCAAGTGTTTGAATTTTTTTTCTCCCAAAAACCGAGAATGATTGTTTGTTGTCCGTAAGTACTCATGTTAAGAGACGCTATAGCGACCACGTGTGACTTCCGCAACTGGGGATGACAGATCACACGGCGTGAGAATATTACCGAGTTTTGAGCAAGAGCAGGCTATTACCGCATTAATTTATGACAACACGTGCTGATTTTGTGATTCGTAATCCAAGCAACAACTCCCTGGTAATCCGGTCGTAAAAACAATAACAATACCCAGGCAAACATTTAATCCGTCCGTAAACACAATTATTAGTTTTGAAATATTTGTTACTCTTTGAAGTAAATAATAAGACACGAATTAATCTGTAATTTTATCACAATTGATGTGAAACGAGAATTTCTTTAATGTTTTCACTGCACATTAGAACTATTAAAAGCTGGGATACTTTCAACGATAGGCCAAAGGACATCGTTGTGTATGAATTTTGATTTCTTTGCATCGCTACCGTGGTTTGATTCATGACTTGTGTGTTTTTAACCTTTAACGCAAATTCTTCTGGGCCAACTTTAGGAATAGGTAGATCGGAAAAGAATTAAAGTTGTTGTATTCATATTTCATAGGAAAGAAGGGACGGGCCCAAATTTCCTAGCGTACTGTTTTTACTATGAGGAGGGAACAAATTTACTGGATGGCTACGGCTTAATTGTCTGGGGCCCACATTTCCTAGGAAATAAGAGCCGGGAGGCCAAAATTTACTGGGGGGTAGAATTTACTTTTACACCGATCAGTGGTTGGGTGATGTGTATTGTGATTTGATAATTAAGGGATATAGGCGGAAATTTCTTGTGTGTATTTGAAGGGTTATGTTAATGAGTGCTAGCCTGGGCCTAGCGCCTTCCTCATGAGCACAAGCTAGCTACATTCCATGCATCCCATCCCCAGTACCGTGAAAATAATTAGTGATATGCATAACGCCCCGGGTGAAAATGTGAAGGCAATGGCATAGCGGGTAAAGATTGAAATGATAAGGTTGGTTAGATGGTTTCGTGAATTTATGCAAACTTGAAAAAGCAAACATAAAAATTGAATTAACATTCGTTTACACGTAGCATGATTTCCTAAACGGTTAAACGTCACAACCTTATTAGCAGCCCTAAGATGCCCCATTGAATACTACCGTACTCAGCGATGATTCTTCCACGTGTCCACGAAAACTTATAGGTTTAAAACAAACTTTTATTTCTGGCAATCTGCTGCCCATACGGCAAATTACGGTTTACGCAATGCCGCTGCGTTCACCAACCCAACAAAACTTTATCCTTAACGTTAGTGGATTTAAGTATAACGCTCTAGCCCCGCGATGCAATGTAGCACAAAACTTACTGACACTCGAGACATATTGTACGACAAGCGAAAATGATCAAACAACAACTTCACACGTTATCTTCTAGGCAATGTCATAACCTATCATACAACTCGGTAATCCAATCCGATACAGCGTGACCTAAATAAGATTACGAGAATTTGCATATTCATAGCAGAATGTCCGAATTCTGATTGGAAAATACTGCGATATGATTAAACATATATGTCCATACAAGGAACTAATAAGCATGCGTGTATACCAACTGACCAATACCATGGCCCGGAGCGGTACCGGTACGAAACGCGAATAGGATAGAGCTATTTTTAGCGAAATTACCATAAAATCTTATACTTTGTTAAAACCTTTCGAGAGCTCTAATTAAAAAAATACATGGAATATCTCTTAACGAAATACAATCTTAAATGTCGATACAAAAATCTCGCTTGAGCCAGAATCTCAAGAGCAAAACTGTAAAAACCTAGGAGGAGATGCATTTTTAAGCAAAAGTTAGTACAGGCACATATGAGAGGTCACGTACGATTTGATAATCTCCACTCATACACTCTGTGTATGGGTGGAGCTAAAAACAGTATGTAAAAATCTTATTCCCATCTCAAGTTATTCATGTTTGAAGTTGCCACATGAAGGCTGCCATTTTGTTCAATTCTGTATTGAAATCTTGTGCATGAAACTATTTCCCCAACAGGGACAAGAATTAAAATGTTTAAAAATTAATGTTCTGGCATCGTCTTTATATTCTTTTTTAATGCCCTGGTCAAAAGACTTTAGCCAGAGTGGAATGGCCCAATTTTAGGGAGGGCCATTCCGAGGGCAAAGTCATTTGAATTTTGATACTGAATTATATAGAATAATACATTATTAGCTCAAACAGTATATCATTACTAAAAAAAAGAAGAAAAGAATTAAATATATCATGTAGCATAATTTAAAATCCCCCACACACCCCCAAAAATCTTCTTAAGTACTGTATGAGTTTCTAGACTCCAATGTGTATGTGTAACAAAATAGCACAACACAAATTGAATAGTATTTAGAGACAGTTGCTTTAGGCAATTTATTAATGAAAACAGCAGTTTAAAAAGTGTAATGACCCTGATTCACAGTTCTGTCAAATTTATGTATTGACTCAGTATGTACACATACTGTACATGTACAGTATCAGAGTGCCTTGAAACATTCAATTTCCCTGATACTTTGAATGGCACAAAGCAAGAAATAGGAAGCTTGAATCTTTTTATTAAATTAAGAAACACCATGCAGCTTACAGTGTTGCCCATATACTCACACAAGGCAAGATAATCAGATTCTCTAAAGTAACTGTGCTAAATTAAGTTTACTACACCTGGCTGAGCAGGAGAACTCTTCAAAGTGTTCCTCAAGTTCATCAAGTTTGGTAAACCTTCGAATTTTCTGAAGTAAATCCTTTTGTTGTTCTCTTATCTTTTAGAATTCTTTGAAAGGCTTCAACAAATTTTGACCCAAAATGACAAAGTATGTTGTCTTTATCATAGACCAGCCACAATCGTTTCTTATCATTTTCAGTGCCCGAGGTTCACAAAAATCATTTAAAGAATTAAAAAACATATTTAAGCTGTCTACCAAGTCATACATCACAAATCTTGTATACTTTTGCATAAATTACTTAAACATTTGATCTTACTTATTATTCGTAAATTAGAGAAGCTTTTTTCAAATTTCAAAGACCAGAATTCAACTCTCTCTAATATGATATTCAACCCTTTACCTATTTCCAAGACAATTTGCAGCCTGTTGCATCCAACATGGGAGTGAATCTCAATTTGTAAATGTTAACAGCTACATTCAGCCACAATCCTGAGCAGCAAATATTCAGTAGGTACATCAATTTCAAAGCACCTGGGGGTACTTTAATTCTATGTACAGTATATTTCATTGTGCTTAAGATATAAAACAAAAACAAGTGCATTCCAACTTCCTTTTTAACTAAATATTTTGCAAATATTGAATGAATAAATATACAATTTTTCAAGATATCTCTTCAAAGGAGAAGGACTTTAGGTTTAGATAGTGGTCAATCGGGTGAATCCAAAATCGAAGGAATAGTTCTTTGGTTAGACATGTTTATCTTGTTTGATAGATAGGAGAAAATGACAAAAGAGATAAGCTTAGAAATTGCTCGCATCAGTGTTCACATTAAGGTGCAGGTTTAAGGGATTCCTGCTTAATTGTCAAATTCCCCCTCAAAAATAATTGAAGTGAGGAAATTCCTGCAAAAAAGTAAGACAAAATGCCAAATTTGGCCTTTTTTCAGCCAAATTTATGACTTTTTTGGGGGGGTATTTTTTTT
Source organism: Chiridota heheva (assembly GCA_020152595.1). NCBI lineage: Eukaryota > Metazoa > Echinodermata > Holothuroidea > Apodida > Chiridotidae > Chiridota > Chiridota heheva. The sequence continues at coordinate 1,703,737 of JAIGNY010000535.1, forward strand.
GGCTTTTTGGGGTGTTTTTGGTCTTTTGTGTTTTTTCCAAAAGGAAATCCCCCCCTCCAAAAAAAAAGAAAGAATTTACACAAGGGGAGAAAATTCCCTCCCCCCCTCAAAAAAAAAAAAAATTAACTCTAACATGTACTCTAAGATGTAAATAGTCTACTGTGATGTCACATCCTCACTTTCTTAACAACAGTTAATTTGATTGAAGATTAATTTGAAGTTGTTGTAATATCTGGAATCAGTTTTTCCAAACAAAAGTTATCACTGATACTTCTTAAGTCTTGTTTAGCCTCAAAGGAGAAGGACTTGCTGTAAGTTTTGATAGTAGTCGATCGTAAGAATCCAAATTGAAGGATTACAGTAGTATATGGTCAGATATGTCTATCTTGTATGGTAGAGCACAAAATAGTGAAGAAATGTTATTTATTTCCTGGAGAATGGAGATGGGAGTTTAAAAATGCAATGAAACTGACTGATGTACTGTGTTTCATGGAGAAGTTCGATGTCACATGTCACTTTCTTAATAGTTAATTCTTTTCAGTGAAGTTCTTCACATGGTTTATAACAGCTCATTATTGCACTAAACGCTTTTAGTACCTTTCCTCATATGGAATGGTTAAAAGTCAACAAAATCTCAGAAAATGTTTAAAAAAATTTACAAAATCTTTAAAAAATTAATGTGAAGCTATGATGCTGTTTGTCTGACAACAGTCAATTTTACACATAAATTTAGTGAAACTTTTCTTCACCATCTTGTTCCTTGATCATGCATACTATAGAATGAACATGGTTAGCCACCAAACTCATCATTAGTGTTGCAACATAACCTAAAATGTAGAAATCCCGCTTTGTCAAGAATCAGCATTTCCTTCTTTACTCAACTCCCGTCTTATTATCAAGTAAACTTTTAGTAAATTTCAGGTATGTTCTGCATAGTGTGTGTAATATCACCAAGATTTTTCCTTTTTCACAATGCACAAAAACATACTTTGCCATGCTACGATAATTGTCAAAATTGGGATTATTACACAAGGGAGAAAGAAATCACTTTCAGTGCATGTCCATGTGTATTACTTCATCATTCAGCATGGGGCTGATGAAGACTTGGTTGTGCCAGTGGTTAAAGGCTATGGGCCCCTACTACATATACCAACAGTATCAGTAGGAGCTCATAATTACAATAGCTCTATAAACAAAACCAAGTACTAAACCAAGTTTATTTACGCTGTTTGTAATCATTAAGTATGACAATACAGTAGCATAGTGGCTATTCCTAAAAAACAGAAGTGGTTGAATTAGTTCAGAGAAAATTTAATAAAGAAATCTGCATAACTAATGAGTAAGGTCAATTTTCCGTTATCTTGAAGTTGGTAGTTGTTATTTGGATTCGTGGTAGAAATCAGAGGTCTTGGTTTGAGATTGAATAAATGGAAAGATGAACAAAGATGAATAAAAGAGTCAAAAGATAGTTTGCTTCATTGGGATTCCTGGACATAGAAACGGTTTGCTACAGAATATCATACAGAAATGATTATCATTCATTTGATATACATGTGGCACGAACTTCTGTTAAAAACATACAGAAGAAACATTCAGATTACATTACAACACTCTCTGTCAAGGTCAAATCAGTGGAAACAGTAGAACAGTTTTACATAGCCTTGCAATGGCAAAAGCAGTTTTATGCATCTGTAAAATGACATTAGTTTACCCACAAATTACTGTAGTACTGCACATAGGCGCAAAGATTGACTTTTTCTGACATGATGCTAATTTGCATATAATTGCCTGATCCAGTGAAATCATTTCTAAAAATGTATTATTATTATTGTAATGTTAAAATCTGATCACATATCATTGATCCCATTTTAGAAAAGAGCTTTATTTTAAACTCACCATGTGTCTTCAAGGCTCTATGCTAACTAATCAGCCAAGATACTGTTCACCTAAATCAGGTGAACAGTATTTAAATCTGGATTAACATTTGCACATTTAAAAGGAAACTTAGGAGTGAATGTTATTGCTGGAATTTGTCCACATGATTTTAATTCTGACTTTGTGCAGACTGTAATTATGAGAATTAACTATTCTTTTTCTTCATCCCGAGTCCCAAACAAAATAACAGGAGTAGAGTAATGATAGTCATGGTCAATTATAAAAGTGTCAGTAAAAGGACTGACCTCCAAATACGACCATTATCGTGAAATTATGAAACATTGGAGCTTGAAGTGGAAGTCTTATGTCCATATGATTATCACAGGCCTCCCAGTGACTCTTTTTTTTTAATAAAGCTTTTTTAAAGGTTGGAAAAGTTGAAATAAAGGTTTTTAAAGGTTTTGAATTTAAATAAAAAGGTTTATAAAGGTTAACTCATGGAATAAATTTTCATACAATAAGCATATTCTGGGGCAAAAGGCAGTTGGTGGCGCCAAAAGTCCATTACTTACGTAAAGTTGGAAATTTTATTTTGGTCCAGCTACTTTTTAAATGTGTGTTGAGAAGAGATATGCTATTAAATGGATGAGTATACTTACCAATGAAGCTAAAACCTTGGCACTTGAATCATTTACCTTACTTAACTTTAAAAATAAAGGTTTTTAAAGGTTTTAAAGGTTATTTTAAAAGGAATAAAGGTTCAATTTGTTAATAAAGGTTTTTAAAGGTTTTAAAGGTTTTTAAAGGTTTACCGGGAGCCCTGTTATCACGACGTCAATAGTCATATAATCGTTCATCAATAAAGAAAAACATTTATCCAAATGTGAAATTTACATATGTCAATCAAAATTTACATAGTTTTCTTCCAAATAATTACAATTTAAAACTAGCATAATTTCCAATCGGGATGAAACATTTAGTACATCTCTTCGTGATTTTACATATTTTCTCAGGAACCGATTCCATGAACTTGGGGAAAGGTAAGTCACAACAAGATGATTTTTGAAGTGCATATTTTCCATCTTTACGAACTTATGAAAAAAATCAATACATCACAGGTGGCAATTTTTTTAATTTGATTAGCAGTTTTGCTACTCATTTCATAAAAATGATTAACAATACATTAAAATTGATTAGCAATAATGATGCTTATTTAGGCCTTAATGATTTTGTATTACTCTTTGTTTTAACACGCTTCAAATGGTAGTTTTTCAATGCAATTTTCCCGCTATTAAGTAAAACAATCGCACAACCAGTATGGCAAAAGTATTGACTCCATTGCCGAAATAGATGCTGGAATTTTGCTTTCTAAATCATAAAAAGTTTATTTCTACAGTTATAAATCATCATTTTTATGGAAAATGTGCATGAAAATTTAGTTAAGAAAGAACACATAACTTTCTTGTCATTTAAACTCAATACGCATAACGTTTTTGCCGTACTCGCTAAGTTCATTGTGAAAATCTTACATACTATGATACCTCACCGTAAAACATTTCAAAACTACGCCACCAGTCACCACCACAGAAGTTCTGATCATATCAGTCCTCTCAAAATGGCCGGCATCTTTTGCGAAGCATGCAGAAATTCAGCTCTGTTAAAACCTTTTTCTGTTTGTTTATTTTGCAATATTTTTTCTTTCTTGCAAAATTTATTTGACTCATCAGGTACTATTCATATGTAAATGTACTGATTGTTATGATTCAAGTATTTTGACCTTGTGGTTTTTGGTCGATTTAACAGCTTGTAAAATGGGCCTTGATTGAGTGTGATTTAAAGCCTTATGTTATAGCCTATTGTTAGTTTCAACTTTCACTATTTAGGCTACTGCTGCAGAATCGTGGTGCATTTCACAAGTTACTCACATTTCGGCGAAGTAAAAGTGCAAAATATTCCCATTTATAGGTGATTACTGTGCATTTGTGATTCAAAAACGATTTGTTCTAATTTTTTTTTTAATTAAAGGCTTAAAACTTCAATCAGTTACTTACTGAATTTATTGTTGCCGATCGCAAATTTTGCTCAGCAAGGTAAGGAAATTAATCGCTAAACGACGTTATGAACAATTTTTGCGTCGCAAATTGCGATGCGAACTTAAACAAATTGCTCCCTGCATCACTGATATCATAATATATGTTTATTTATTCTCATTACATTTTTGCATTTGTTTATTTCATCGCTTTTCCCAAAAAATTGATCTTAATTATGACTTCCGGTTTTACATTCCTTAATGGAGCCTAACACTTCATATGTATACGCAGGACGTTGTTTATGATATCACCTACATTCACCACACAAAAATGCTTGGACCCCCTAAGTAAATCCACTTTGTAAATAGTCATGCCATTTTATTATGAGCTGCTGATTGAAACTGTTATTAAATTCTTTGATTACATATGAATTTTGATGACCAGAAGTTAAGGCTTGAGTCAAGTGTTGATCGTTAACCCTGGACCATGATACTGAAGTGTAAGCTACATTAAGTATTAAGTTGGTTATAGATATAGTCTTTGCTTTCTAATAAACAAACTGCTGAAGATAAATACTTTTAACCAAAATCCTGCATTTTCAATACCTAATTCATTTAAATCACATTATCACATATTTCCTTCGTAAGAGGCTTACAGTTAATCCATTTGTTAAAACACCACCAATACAAACCCTCCGTAATTATTCCCAAAGCTGCTAACAATCTCACACACACGTAATCAAATAATTGACTATTCATACAGAAGTTACATTCCATTTTGTAGGTGTTGTCCCCAAGTCAAACATAACACACACAATTATCCATTAAAACGGATCACAAATAAATATCATAATTTATGTGCTCTATTTGGGCATTTATTTTTTTCAAGAAAGGCCCCAAAATAAAAGAACGTACCTCACTCATACTCAACAAGTCTGCATTTCCTATTACACACGGATATAAAGCAAGTAATCCATATGCAGTACGTTGAAAGAAATTGGGATTTCCCACCTGCTGCTAGCGCTGCAGTAAACTTACGCTGCAGATCTAGTACCTGGGGCAAGTCAGTCCATTATTTTGCAATCTGGCAAACCGTAAAAAAAAAGGTTTTCTCAATGAAACTTATTTCACGCCCGTTTACGTTTTAGTGTACATATCACATAAGGTTGTGTTGTACATTGCGTTGTTAAGGCCTTGACCATTCATGTGTACATGTTCAGAGCTTGCAAAAATCGGCATGTTTAATCAATCGCGGAAGTTTTAAAACTTAAACTTGCGATTATACACAGCCTTTACAGCCATTTTCGACTTAATTTTGCTGTAACAAAATGAAGATGGAACTCCATTTTTACCAATTATTATTGACTGAAGGTATTTTTGAAGTAGTTTTAAAAGGTATTTCATGCCGTGTGAATCATTAAACTGGGCCTATGACTTAGTGTTAAAACTAATGTTAGTGTATTCATCGTGAGTTTAAAGTTAGTTCATGAATGACCATGTGATAACTGACGTGTGAGTGCTTGCCAAATACTGTAATTTACTTGAATTTTGTGAGAATTAAGTTGTTTTTAGTAAGAAATACTAAGAAAAGAAAACAAAGAACATCATTTGTTGACTTATCCATGTAATTTTTCTTTAAAAAAATCGGGAAAGATAGGTCTTTTTTAACAGTTTTGATCAATCATGATAGGGGAGTTAATAATAAATATTTCCCTCTCTGATGCATCCAGCTCTTATTCTCTGAACATTGAACATGCCCGGAGGAAATTATTTTCCCTGTGATTATTTATAATGTTATCAGTGTATTAAGACCTAGAATGTGTCTAAAAAATTCTCTTGCTTGATGCCATGTCATATCCGGGAGATGACGTCATTTGCTGGAGTGAAAACAAAGCTTTGCGCATTACACAAACGGCAAGTCTGTGTGTGTCTGCATGTGGTATGCAAAGTCGGACAAAGTTTTTACAACTACCAATTGTTAATTAAAGTCCATTTTCATTATTTAGATTCTTCTTTAGCTAATTGTGCGGTGAAGTACAAGAATTAAATTGAAATGTGTTACTGGTACACCTGCACTGTATGTGTTACTGGTACACCTGCTGAGTATTTGCATGTTGAACACACATGATTTAATATTGTATCAGTCGCAGAAATTCCTAATTGACCAAAACAGTGATATATTTTTACCAAAAATTCAACAAAGTGGCGCCACTATATCATGAATCAATCATCATACATTGTCTCAAAGGACTGGAGATAAAGTTGGAACATTGATCAGTCAATATATTGAAGAAAAAAAAATGTAAATTTATCAAAATTTGCACCTATTATGCTACATATGGCATATAAACACAGCTGAACAAAACACAGCTGATCGCTTGTTTCCACTCCATATCGGTGTGCGGTTACTATGCGTTCTGATGACCTCAGGTCACGAAGTTCCCAGATATCCAACCTAGTTAATATTGTTACATGTTATTGTGATACTAGTACGGTGAATATACCAAGCACATGGTGATAGTTTTTTTTTTTTACGCACGTAAGAAAAACCGGTAGTATAAATAGTACCATTAGGTCTTAACGAAAGTACCAGTACCAAACTTTCATGACACCGCCCAAGCCTAGCTAAAGATTTTTCTGAATGGTAATAACATTAAAGTTATGTACCCTAATTTCAATTCACCTTAAATAACTTATCACATTCTTCTTTAAGCAAAAGCAAATTTTCCAGTATGGTGGCAAACACTGATTCATTTAGGACTTATATACCATGTTTATCAATGTTGTAGACTAGTGAGCATTAAATTCAATGTGTACTTAAAGATTATTTCTTTTAATTTTTTTATTTTGTTTCTTGTTGCAGTACCGGTTATGCAAATAGAGACTCTACAAAAGATGCCTGGCTGTAAGCTTGACCACATCCCTATACAATGGTAAGTGTTAATTGTTGTGGCACCAGTCATGCAAATAGAGACTTCACAAAAGATGCCTGGCTGTAAACTCAACCACATCCCTGTACAATGATCAGTGTTAATTGTTGTGGTATCAGTCATGCAAATAGAGACTTCACAAAAGATACCAGGCTGTAAGCTTGACCCTGTACAATGGTGAGTGTTAATTGTTGTGGCACCAGTCATGCTAATAAAGACTTCACAAAAGATGCCTGGCTGTAAACTCATCCACATCCCTGTACAATAATAAGTGTTAATTGTTGTGGTATCAGTCATGCAAATAGAGACTTCACAAAAGATACCAGGCTGTAAGCTTGACAACATCCCTGTACAATGGTGAGTGTTAACTGTTGTGGCACCAGTCATGCAAATAGAGACTTCACAAAAGATGCCTGGCTGTAAACTCAACCACATCCCTGTACAATAATAAGTGTTAATTGTTGTGGTATCAGTCATGCAAATAGAGACTCCAGAAAAGATGCCTGGCTGTAAGCTTGACCACATCCCTATACAATGGTAAGTGTTAATTGTTGTGGTACCAGTCATGCAAATAGAGACTTCACAAAAGATGCCTGACTGTAAACTTGACCACATCCCTGTACAATAATAAGTGTTAATTGTTGTGGTACCAGTCATGCAAATAGAGACTTCACAAAAGATGCCTGGCTGTAAACTCAACCACATCCCTGTACAATGATAAGTGTAAATTGTTGTGGCACCAGTCATGCAAATAGAGACTCCACAAAAGATGCCAGGCTGTAAGCTTGACCACATCCCTGTACAATGGTGAGTGTTAATTGTTGTGGTACCAGTCATGCAAATAGAGACTTTACAAAAGATGCCTGGCTGTAAACTTGACCACATCTCTCTGTACAATGGTAAGTGTTAATTGTTGTGGTAGTTTTCACTTCTCTTGTGAGTAGGACCTACCTACATGTCTTTCATGAATCTTTTCTCCCTTCAGACACTGGCAGTGTTTGTTTACTCACTATTTCCGCTAATTCATAAACAAGGTAGGGGTAATTTACAGCAATGTACATTTTTGTAAAGATAATGTTTTGCTGATCGTAAAGCGCTTTTAGGGATATTAAACTGTGTATTTGGTTAATATTAAATTCCACAAGTACTCCAATTTTGCAGTGTACATCTGTCTATGTGTCCCACTTGTAGATCATTGCGTTGCTAACTCATGATGCATTTTGCATGCTGCAGTTACTTTCTTGTCACATTTTATTCAGAAATCAAAATATTGAAAGGTTACCAGTGCTGCTAATATTGAACAGCATTAGAGTTGAAGCCTCATCATTGTCTTCCTGCTGTTACTGTTGCAATAATATTTGTTTAATTGTCCATATTTTCAGCTCCATATCAAGCTTTTTTTATATAACTTGGGATTTTGATATTGACTATGTATTTCACCATGTTTTAAATACTGTATATGCATGTTATAGCACGTAACATGTACTTATGTATTGCATTATCTTTATCATCTGTTTTTTGGTTTTTGTTAAAGTGTGTTTATATTTATTTTGTGCTAAATTCTCAAAATTGAGCTCAGGCTCAATTTTGCATCCTGATTAGTGTCTGTGATCCCAAGTTGCAAACTTTGTGTAAAATTTAAAAGATGCATAGAGCCTATAGATTATATTTTTGCTTTATAGAAGAATATTTCTGTATTCCTTTTTCATATTCAGAAAGACCAGTAGTGTGAACCATGGGAATTTGTAGTTTTATAAGCTTCAAGAACATAGAGGTCTCAGATGACTTACTGTTTATATGTACTGTATATACCAAATAGATCATAATTAATCAATTTTTCTTCTTTCCTTTCTTCACAGAAATTATCAGCAGCACCAGCAGCAGATTTCTGTGCCACCTTACGAACCGCAACTTTCTTTAACACATATTTTGTGATTAATGGAGGGGGAAGAGGAGGGAATTTAAAGAAATTTTGACACCCTTACGTTTGAAGTAGGTAGTAGAATAATCATAGATTGCAGTTCAAGTGATTTTGTATCTTATATCTTAGTAACTATTTACTGCACTTACTGTTTTACAAACCAAGTTCAAATAGAAAGATGATACAATTCTCTCCCCACTTGTATTAAAATCAGTAAATATTCCTTCAAAAAAATTTGAAAACTTTATTTCTATGCCGCTATTTATAATGTTTATCTCATTTTTCCTTCATCATTTTTTAATTCTAGTTTTATTGTTATGTAGTTTATTTTTGTAAAGGGTGAACTTAAGTTTGTAAGTTTATGCAACTTTGTCTATCATAAAATTGCTGTAGCCGCAGAACCTCTGTCTGAGCTGACCATAGTAGTTGCATTCTACTGCATTAACCATGCACGCTAGCGGTTCCGCGCACCGTATACCACCTGGTATGGGACTAACACAGAATTTTGCACTGGCCTGGATATCGTTGATAATGGTAGTTGTACTGTCAAGTAGCTTAATTTGACTTTACAATAAAATTTTGTAATCCGATGTTCAAATACTCTTAATAAATGTCATCCACGTCCCAAAATAAATGATATTATCGTACATCAAATTAGACTGTATTACCGATAACAAACTCCAAATATGCGTGACCAAAGAATGCAGTCACGTGACTGGATCTTTGGTAAGATCACAATATGTTCTGGGAACTCTCATAAATAAAGAATTCTGATAACATTCTGTGACATGCCCTCCCACAGGCAAGTACACTACATTAAAACCCATGGAGGGACAGAGTCAACAATATACAGTGTGGATCACTGGCGTAGCCAGAGGGGGGGCCACGGGGGCCATGGCCCCCCCCAATCCCATATTTACAAAAATTAAATTACACCTATATGCCTATGTATCGTACAGATGCGCATACATGAAATGCGAATCTCCCTGCATTCCCTGTAATGTAAATTCGTTGTATCCCTGTAAAACAAAACAAAAAATAATTCAAATTTTTAAATGAAATTTTGACGCAATTTTTATTTTGTCAAGAGCCGTGAACTTGCCAAGCCTGTTCTTACGCGATGACGATGTAAGATGGCGCCATTCCGCTACTGCTTTGCGATAACAAAGTACTACAAGTGCCCCATTATTTTGCTCAAAACTTTCCACAAATAGAAATCAATTTGTCTAAACTCTGAAGGCGGTAATTAAGTTCGGTTGAATTGAATTTTGAAAATGTCACTTTTTCGCATATGGTTTTTCAAAAGGAAAAGGGAAAACACGGATGAAGGTAATGTATGCCCAGTCCAGTAAATATATTAATGATATGTATACATAAGTGACCATTTGTTGTTCTTCTATCGTCTTTAATATAGGCTTAGTTCCACGAGTTTTATAAAGCTATTTGTCATCGTCGGTGTGGGTGAAGCAAACACACAGTTTTTATATATGTTCACAGTCCAGAAAAATAGGATGGCGGGAACAGAAAATGACGGAAATTTTAGGGTTACTTGCGTTTTTTCGACTTCGTAGTGGGGATTTACTTTTGAAGGACCATATAAAACTTCCCATGCTAATGCAACCTACCTATCATTCTTGATTCAAAATGAACCTATTTGCATTGCTGGTGACATGATTAGGGAAAGTGTTGTTGCTAACATCAAAAAGCACAGTTCTGGTCTATCATAGCTGATGAAACATTGGATTGCCAAAAATGGGAACAACTGGCAATTGTTATAAGATATGTTTCACCTAGCGATTCTGGAGTTTGGAGATTGTATGAGGACACGGCAATGGTATTGGACTTGATTTCTGACATCAAATCTAATAATCCTGGTGAAATTGAGCATAATGAAACCAAGTTGAGTGGCAAAGCTATTGGAGAAACGTTGCTAAGAAAGATTTGTGAGCTCGGTTTGAATCTGTCTCTTTGTGTGGGACAAGGCTATGATGGGGCAGGAGCCATGGCCAGTGAACAGCAACAATAAAAAAGGCAGCTCCATTGGCCTTTTATTTTCATTGCGCCATGCACTGCCTAAATTTGAGTGCTTCCGCAATGTTGTGCGAAATTTCATCGACTTTTCGAGCAAGTGCAAAAACGGATCTGTTGAAGAGCCTCATAGAAAGTGACTCTGGTATTTCCATGACCAAGAAGCACCTGATTACGTTGTGCGAAACACGTTCTGTGGAACGACACACAGCAGTTGTAACATTTATGCAACTTTTGAAATATACACTAGATGCCTTATCGGAAATCAAATGCTGGGCATCACCTTGCGACAGAAACAAAGCAGAAAGCCTTGAAAAATTGGTGTGCAACTCAGAATTTGCAGTTGCTTCAGTCATTTTGGAGAAACTGTCAGGATTGATGCTACCAGTTTCCTGAATCTTACAAACAGTGGGCAGGTGGGGGGAGATTTATCCCAAGCATTAACCTTAGTAAACCGTCTCCAGTCTGTTCTCAAAGAATTGCGAAGTGAAGGGGAGTTCCATGACCTGTATCAAAAGGCAGAATCAGTCGCACAAGATGTGATAGAGGTGGAACTGCGAAAACCACGCATTGCAGCTAGAAGCTCATACCGACCAAATGCTCAAACATCGGACAACACTACCGAAGGCTATTATAGAGTCAACTTTTTTTTATCCAGCCATAGACTCCATTATTGGAGACCTCAAGCACAGATTTGGACCACATCAACAACACCTTTTTTTATCCAGCCATAGACTCCATTATTGGAGACCTCAAGCACAGATTTGGACCACATCAACAACAGATTATGAAACTTAACTACCTTGTACCAAATTGTATGGAATTCGCCAAACAAGCTGACGGTGAGAGGCAGTGGAGTGATTTAACTCCTGCTATTGAGGTGTATGCAATTTTGATCAGAGATCCTTTCATGATTGTTAAGGGCGAATACATGTTATGGAGGAAGAAATGGGAAAATGTTCCTGTCAAGTCCTGACCATCTTCATCCGTCTGTGCCCTAAATCATTGCTCTGAAATGTTTCCTAACCTATCACTGTTGCTCCAGTTGCTGGCAACTTTGCCAGTGACTTCTGCACAGGCCGAGAGAGTCTTTTCAAAAATAAAAAGAACCCTTACAGCTATTCGGTCAATAATGACGGAAGCCCGACTGGAGGCACTTATTCTATTACAAATTCATAGGGCCCATTGCCCAGACGTGGAATCAGTCATCGACAGATTTGTCATAACATCAGCGCGGTTGAATCTAAAATTATGATTTGGTAAGTTTGATAGTCAAATCTTACTTCCAACCTCTCGACTCCAAGTAAGTACAATGCCACCTCACTCGACCCCTCATTTTTCAATATTCTGGAGTCAAAAATATTAGCCAGGTGTGCAAGTGTGATCAATGATCTTCTGTTTCCTTTACAAATATCTTCTTTTGACATGTACCACCCCCCTTCCCCCATAAAAACTCGAGAGGCATCAACCCAAACTGCCCCTATATCGCTACGCAATAGAGTTTGAATAAATTGTACTTCGGCAAGTATGTGGCGGGGCAGGTGGCACAGTTCCCCAATTTTTTGGCAACCAAGAATTCGGGCAAAATGTACAGCGAAATTCTGGCAAAATTGTGAACAATCAAAGAAAAACAGCCTCAAATTTGCAAGTTTTGGCCTGGGAAGTGCCATATCCGCAATCTATAGGCAGCATTTATTGGAAAAATTTTTCTGAACGCACGCGCCAACCCATGGTGGCGCTCCGCTTAGATACTGTCACGGGTCAAAATTCATACCAATGAGTAGCCCCCCCCAAACAAAAAACCTGCCTACGCCAATGGTGTGGATTAAGTGTACCTCCTTCAGCAATAATAGTTTTTCTTCCAAAATGCTTGAAATGTGTATTTCCTATCACATTGAACAGTTGAACTTTGAGATCTTATGATGAGCATTCTATGCAATCAAGATGCCAATTAACTGTTCCAACTGATAATATGTTTGATTTAATTCTGCCAGAACTGTAACAAGTATCAGAGAAGGAGATTCATCTAGTAAAATAACTTTACAGGAAGTTAGTATTGCATTAAGTAAGATGTATTTCACACACTCATTGATTTTAATGACATACTTTTTCTCTTTGTATGCCCATTTAATCAAGTTTTTAAGAAGTCTTTCGATGAGATACAGTACATAGGTCTTTTCTAAAGTAATTTTTTTAACCAGAGATATTTTTTTGTATATCTAACTGTATTTGTAAATATTCATGAATTATGAACTGGAACTAATCATGGAATCATTTACTGGTTTGAGATATTAGATTTCCAGAGCTCAGTTTGAAAAAATGGCATTTAGTTTGTATTAGTGCTGTAACAATATGGCTGTATTACGTATTGATTATCATGGAGAGAAAAAAATGGTGATATATATCACCATATATTGGTATATTGCGATATATTGGTATATCATGATATGTTGGTATATTGCGATATATTGGTATATCACGATATGTTGGTATATTGCGATATATTAGTATATCGCACTATATTCGTAAATCGCGATACATTGGTATATCGCTATACATTGGTAAATCACGATACATTGGTATATCACTATATATTGGTATGTCACGATATATTGATATATCGCAATATTTAAAAAAAAAACTGACTAACGACACAAATTGTTAATATCACTAGGTCTACTTCTTTTCATGTATACTGTATATAAATGATAATCGCGAGAAAAATTATTTCCATCTAGAAAACGACATCATCGCGTCACTATCAGACATGTGAGTGATGATTTATAAAAGTAGCTAAAATTGATCAATTTTCTCATCAAAATAGCTAAGTATTCTTAATTATGCAGAAAATAGGTAAAATTAGCTTAGACTAGAATGGTAAATACCGTCATGGTACGTGTGTCCATGCAAATTGACACCAACATCATATAACCCGGCCAATTATAAAAATGGCATCTCACACTAAGTCCCACATGGCATACCATGTCCCACATGGCAAACCATGTCCCACATGGCATACCATGTCCCACATGGCATACCATGTCCCACATGGCATACCATGTCCCACATGGCATACCATGTCCCACATGGCATACCATGTCCCACATGGCATACCATGTCCCACAGGGCATACCATGTCCCACAGGGCATACCATGTCCCACAGGGCATACCATGTCCCACAGGGCATACCATGTCCCACGTGGCATACCGTGTCCCACGTGGCATACCGTGTCCCACGTGGCATACCGTGTCCCACGTGGCATACCGTGTCCCACGTGGCATACCGTGTCCCACGTGGCATACCGTGTCCCACGTGGCATACCGTGTCCCACGCGGCATACCCGTGTCCCACGCGTGGCATACCGTGTCCCACGTGGCATACCGTGTCCCACGTGGCATACCGTGTCCCACGGCATACCGTGTCCCACACGGCATACCGTGTCCCACACGGCATACCGTGTCCCACACGGCATACCGTGTCCCACACGGCATACCGTGTCCCACACGGCATACCGTGTCCCACGGCATACCGTGTCCCACACGGCATACCGTGTCCCACACGGCATACCGTGTCCCACACGGCATACCGTGTCCCACACGGCATACCGTGTCCCACACGGCATACCGTGTCCCACACGGCATACCGTGTCCCACACGGCATACCGTGTCCCACACGGCATACCGTGTCCCACACGGCATACCGTGTCCCACACGGCATACAGTGTCCCACACGGCATACCGTGTCCCACACGGCATACCGTGTCCCACACGGCATACAGTGTCCCACACGGCATACCATGTCCCACACGGCATACCATGTCCCACACGGCATACCATGTCCCACACGGCATACCATGTCCCACACGGCATACCATGTCCCACACGGCATACCATGTCCCACACGGCATACCATGTCCCACACGACATACCATGTCCCACATGACATACCATGTCCAACATGGCATACCATGTCCAGCATGACATACCATGTCCCAGCATACCATGTCCAACATGGCATACCATGTCCCACATGGCATACCATGTCCCACATGACATCCCACCCCATGTCCCACATGGCATCCCACCCCATGTCCCACATGACATCACACCCCATGTCCCACATGACATCCCACTATATCCCCCACATGGCATCCCACCCCATGTCCCAAATGACATCCCATCTCATCCTTTGTCCCACATGGCATTCCACCATATGTCCCACATGGCCCTATGACCCACATGGCATCCCACCCAATGTCCCACATGGATCCCATCCCATGTGCCAAATGACATTGATATATCAAATGTCAATATATTTACCTCATCTAAGAAGTCTTGATGCAAACATGCAACTACTTCCATGTTTTAGAAACCTTCTAGGAGATATTAAATTGTTTTTCATTGTACACTTTTGTATTTGCTTTTCCAATTTTTGTTTAGAATACCATGCACTCTTTTAAGTATACCTCATATTCATTGTTGCAAGAGTGACCTATTACTGGCGGTACCATCCTAGAAGAGAGGGTATGCCAGTGACCAACTTTGCCAAAGTCAACATTTCCTAATTGCTCAGAGCTATAAAAGACTCCGGATGACTGCGATTAAACAGATTTTGCCAGAATTTTCTTCAGTAGGGAAATCATGCAAAACAGATGCTTCGACTGGACATGGAATAAGAGATGCCATAGGCATTAAGGCAGAGATCGCGTTAACGACAAATTTGACGTATATTACGCCATGGCTGAAATTTCTTTCGACACAGGTTGTACCTGCATCGTAAGATTTACAGACCTGTCAACGTTTAGGATCACCAAACTGTATTCTGGAACTAAAAAAGTTGTATTTTTGATTAAAAAAACTGTACTCTTTAAACAAAATGTACAAAACAAAGGTTTACTGTGGCTAAAAAAAAAATTACCATTAATATCACTCACAAAATTACCGCTTAATACAAATTACAACATGCTTGAAACACTGTTAAAAGTGCGTGTATTACAATTCACACATGTAACGTTAGTTACCGGGCCACATGTTTCGTTTGTATGTAGGCACCGTGACAATCATTCATCTCTCAGATGCAACGTTCTGATTGGCTACACTCGGACAAAAAATTGTTGTTTACATCCCATGCACCAATCAAGGATGCCCTAGCTTAAGGTAGGTTGCCTTATGCATAATTAACTTGTAGTCTACACTTTTTGGCGGCGAGCCACAAATGAATCTGAATTTGAATCGATTAAGTCGGCAAAAATCCTTCAAGAGGACATGAACGCCAACTGAGCGTAAAAAGTATGAGTACAAAAAGTAAAAAAATAAAAAATAATAAGAAATAAATAAATAAATAAATCGTATCTGGTGCCAAAAAACGTACAATCGTATTCTCAACATTTTCCCTTATTAAATACGGCAAAATCATACTAGTTGGCAGGTCTGGATTTAGATATAGCATGTGGAATTTTACGCCAGAGTTTTTCATTACATAAATGAAAATCATTAACATCTTTCCTCTGTGGTGCGATTCAAAGTTTTATTTCACACAAAAATGATTTTGAATTACTCAAATGACACAACTACGAGACTAACGGCCGAATGATTCAATATTCCGTAGTGCTGTACATAAACACATATAGGCTAATACATAGACCCTATGCATGATGTACATACACTGTACAGTGTACTTGAAAGTTGTTATGTTGTTTTGAAAGCAGGCTGTCAATTGTCAACGATATTTTTAGCTAGAACTCAACTTTCCCTTTGTATTGTGTTGATCGTGTATCTGTAAAGTGATCACAATCTGCAAGTCAAGTTACTATACTGTAAGGAAGTAGGCGTGTTCAAGATCTGAATAGTATGTTATCGTTGACAATTGGTCAAAGTTCACTATAACCTCATAAAAGTTTGGATAGGATAAATAAAAGTAATTTCTAGTTTATTTTGGGATTGTTAACCCAAATTTCATGATTGAACAATCAACATTATACATATTTTTATGATAATAATGATAGTCCGATTTTTCAATGTTTTTGGTATTTTAAGCGCAATTTTCATTCACTTTAGCAAGGCAGGCCTACACAAGTGTGTGTTAACAATTACTTGCATGCTTCGCTAGCGTGCAATGCCCTGTACATTACGCAATGGCGTGTACATACAACGGCAAATTTACAAAATACGCCAAACTACAAGGGCTTGTCGTAACCAAATACGGCAGGCAAAAAATGATAATGCAACCTCTGCATTAGGGGTTCCCCACTTATTGAGAAATAACATTGTCACTCTGGGCGTTCTTCATGTCTACAGTCCCATGGATCCTCTACGTTGTGGAAATAAACATCACCATCATGAGTGCATGAGTGTGAATGTAATCATTGCACAGTGCAGGATATTTTCTGTAACATTCAACCAATTAGAAAAAAAAGCTGCCTACTGATAAAGGTGGCAACTATTTAGAGCTGTGAACGTTTAGGAATTTTAGTAAACGTGTACACCCCAAAGAAAGCAAGCGTGTATCGTGTACACGCGTTTAGTACCATAATTTTCGGAAATACACCCAAACTGCTCCAAAACTACAAGGCCAAGTAAAAAAAAATCGCACAACCAGTATGGCAAAAGTACTGACTCCATTGCCCAAATAGACGCTGAGTTTTGCTTTCCAAATCATAAAAAGTTTACTTCTACAGTATAAATCATCATTTTTATGGAAAATATGCATGGAAATTCAGTTTAGAAAGAACAGATAACTTCCTTTCAATGTCATTTAAACTCAAAATCGCTTAACTTTTTTTCCCCTACTTGCTACGGCTTTCGAAGTTCTTCTGTGAAAATCTTGCAAACTAGGCCGCCTATGATATACCTCGCCGTAAAACATTTTAAAACTACGCCACCACCACCAGGAAGTTGTGAAATATCAGTCTTTTCGAAAAAATGGCTGCTATCTTTGCGACGCATGCAGAATTTCAGCTCTGTTAAAACCTTTTTCTGTTTGTTTATTATGCAATATTTTTTCTTTCTTGCAAAATTTATTTGACTCATCAGGTAATATTTACATGTAAATGTACTGATTGTCATGATTCAAGTATTTTTCAAGTGTTTTTTGGTCGATTTAACAGCTTGTAAAACATGCCTTGATTGCGTGGGATTAAAAGCCTTATGCCATTATGGCCTAACGTTAGGCCTATTGTTAGTTTCACTGTTTACTGCTGCACATTCGCGGTGCTTTTTACAAGTAAGATTACTCAGATTTCGGCGAAATCGAAGTGTATAATATCTCCATTCATTGGTGATTACTGCGCATTTGTGATTCGCACATTTAAAAAGGATTATGCTAATCGGGTTTACAGTTTGTCATTGATTTGAATTTTGTCAGCCGAATGTGTGTGATTTGAATCATGAATGAACATATTGATTTTCAACGGCAAGACATGACAATGAAAAACGATTACTTGCAATGAAGTATTTAGTAAACGTTTACAAGATTTGCGAGTGTGTAGCATGTACACGCTAAACCGTCACAGCTCTACAACTATTTCATTTTCACTGCACTGTAGGCTCAGTCAGGTCAGTCCTAAACTGCTACTGGTAACCATGTATCCAGTACTACCTGTATATGGGTCGAGTGATCGGCGACTAAACCGGCTCCTCCTTTCAGCTTGCTGAATAAGGAGGGCAGTGGATCCCCAGCAGGACCAAAAACAAAACTTGTCAAAGGGCGGATGAACTCCTTACGAGTCAACGGCCATTCACGAATACCTGCTGCAAAAAATGAAAGATTCAGTAACAAAAGCAACGAGTGAACAGATTCCAAAACAGGCAAATAAGGATCACAAAAAGTGGATTACCCAAGAAATCCTGGACTTAATAGAAACAAGATGGTTAGCAAAGGATGATGATGAAAGATATCATGAAATAAACAGAGTAGTAAAGAAAAAATGCAATGAAGCCAAAGAAAGCTGGATCAATCAACAGTGCAAAGAAATTGAGAATACACGTAGCATAAACAGTAAATACATGCATTAAAAAGTCAGAGAACTAATAGGAAAATGTACCTGTACACAGACAGGTTGCATAAAATCAAAAGGTGGTACCATCCTCATGGACAAAGAGGACATCCTACACCGATGGTCAGAATACATCAAAGAATTCTTTGATGATAACAGAGGAGAAAAACCTACCTTTAAAAAGAACATGGAGGGCCCACCAATACTAAAGGAGGAAGTGCAAAGAGCCATCAGTAACATGAAACATGGCAAAGCATCAGGACCTGACAAAATGCCTATTGAAGTTTTTGTGGCTTTTGATGATGTAGGCATTAAAACTATAACTAAGCTTTTAAATATGATATGATACAGGAGAGATACCACCAGATATGAGCAAATCTATCTTCATAACCTTAACTAAGAAACTAGGTGCAACAGAATGCAAATTACACAGGACCATTAGCTTGATGAGCCATATCACCAAGGTCTTGCTTCCTGTTCTAATGTCCAGGATGAACACAATTTGGTTTTGTTGTAGACAAAGGCACTAGGACAGCAATATTTACACTATCAATGATCATGGAAGGGTGCATAGAAGTACAGGAAGATTTATATTTATGTTTCATTGATTACTCCAAAGCCTTTGACAAAGTCAAACATGAAGATTTCTTTGAAATACTCAGTAATTTGAACATTGACTGAAAAGACCTAAGAGTTATAAGAAACCTTATAACCTCATAAGAAAACTGGGACCAAGAAGCAGCAATAAGACTTGAAGGAGATTATAGTGAATTTAAGGTAATCCGAGGAGGAGTCAGGCAGGGGTGTGTTTTGTCCCCAGATCTTTTCAACATTTACAGTAAAACAATACTTCGTAACTTCGACAGTCTTGAGAGGCTGAAAGTTGGAAGCTATAATATGAATAACCTATGCTATGCAGATGACACGGTACTTATAGCAGTGTCAAAAACTGCAGTCTCTTTTGGATAAAGTTGTAGAGGAAAATGAAAAGAGAGGGCTTTCTCTAAATGTAAAGAAAACAGAATGTATGGTGGTTTAAAAAAAAAGCCATTAACCCATTATGTAGTATACAAAGCCAAGGAGAAATAATTAAACAAGTACAACAGTTTAAGTACTTGGGCTACACACTAACATCAGATAGTCTGTGCATTAACGAACTTAGAAAACGCATTGCAAATGCCAAAGGCATGTTTACAAAAATGAATCCAATTATAAATAGAAATATTAGAATGGACACGAAAGTCAGTGTCTTGAAGGCATATGTATGGTCTACTCTTCTCTATGGCTGTGAATGCTGGACAATTACCAGTGATATCAAGAAAAGATTAGAAGCTAGGGAAAATGTGGTTCATTAGGAGAATGTTGAAAATATCTTGGACAGAAAGGAAAACAAATGATGATGTCCTGATAGCTTCAGGCATGGACAGGTCCCTACTCAATGCCATCAGAAGGAGACAGATGGAATTTTTCGGGCATGTTTATCAGGAGGGTGGGTTGGAACAGCTTGCAGTATGTGGGAAAATTGAGGGCAAAAAGAAGCAGAGAAAGGCAGCGAGTTAATTTGTCCAAAGCTTAAACAACTGGGCAACCAACAACAGCCTAAGTAACAATAAGTTTATGCATTTAGCTCTAAACAGAAGTGACTGGAGGGCCATGATCGCCACTATCTGTTCCAGACTCGGCACCTAGAGAGAGAGAGTAGGCTCAAGTAGTGGAACAAACAGTGAATCTGATTCCTCATGTTGAGCCAACACTGGCAAAAGCACTTTTAAATCTAACAAAAACACTAGATGTGGAAACAAAATCAGTTTAATTGGTTCTATTTTGGCTAGTATATTTCTTATACAACTTTTTTTAATTTTTAGGACATAAAAGGGAAATTTATAAGTAAATGTGTATTTTAATGTGCAAATGGTAGGCTTGACCTTTCTATTCTTCTTTTTACAAAGGGGGTGCTAACATTGAGAAAAAACCAATTATAAATATTTCCTCTGATGGTGGGGACTGCTACTGGGCAGATTCCTAATGAGAAATAATTAATGAGCCCTCAAAAATGATTAATATAGTAGAGGAGGTCAATAAGATCTGACATTGTAAGGACCAACTATCTACCAAACACTACCACAAACAACCATCCAACAGTTGGCAGCACATGTGCAGAATCATTATGTTTCTTCCCTTGTTTATAATCTATCACACATAGCATACACATGAATGCCAAATATACTGCACAGGTCCATAGAAGTCAGTGTATGTTCCATACAAGAATACAAATCTCCTTCACTTGTTATCAAGTGAAGCCTTGGTAAGAAAAGTGAAGACTCCCCAAACGATACTAGCAATAAACCATGAATCACCCGAGTATCTAATCAACTTCCTGATTCTTCTTTCTTGAATCATACAATCTTAAAGAGCTGGTGGATTAGGGTAATAACCATTGTCAATTCTATATGGGTCTGTACTATAGAATCACAACCAGAATACAAATCTGCATTGAGGTTCCTGGTTACTGTTTGGTGGTGTTGACAGCATAGTCACTAATGCCAGAAAGGTTAATTTAAATCAAATGTAACATAAATTTAAATAAAAAGGGAAAAATAAATCAATATAATGGTGCATTGAACAAAATAAGAAGAGTAAAGACGGATGCTTAGAGTTTAAGTTTTTTAATTTTGGAAGAAAAGGTTCAGGTGCCAAAAATGTATTTAGCACACTGTAGGGGAATACATACTTCATCAGATAACCTCTATCCCCTCTCAGAGGTTGCGTTAGAATTTTTTGCCTGGCCTATTTGGTTACGACAAGCCCTTGAAGTTTGGGGTATTTTGTAAATTTGCCATCGTATGTACACGCCATTGCGTAATGTACAGGGCATTGCGCGCTAGCGAAGCATGCAAGTAATTGTTAACACACACACTTGTGTAGGCCTGCCTCGCTAAAGTGAATGAAAATTGCGCTTAAAATACCAAAAACATGAAAAAATCGGACTATTATTATCATAAAAATATTAAGGAAAAGTTCATACCCAATCCTTGTATAATGTTGATTGTTCAATCATGAAATTTGGGTTAACATTTCCCTAAAACAAACTAAAAAATACTTTTGTTTATCCTATCCAAACTTTCATGAGGTTATAGTGAACTTTGACCAATTGTCAAAGATAACATACTATTCAGATCTTGAATACGCCTACTTCCTTACAGTATAGTAACTTGACTTGCAGATTGTGATTACTTTACAGATACACGATCAACACAATACAGGAAGAAAGTTGAATCCTAGCTAATAATATCGTTGACAATTGACAGCCTGCTTTCAAAACAATTTAAAAACTTTTAAGTACACTGTACAGTGTATGTCTACTAAGTGTGGTATAGCGGTTATCATACCTGTCTACAGACCACGAGGCCCTGGGTTCAAGCCTGGGTTGGGTAGACACGCCAATGCACCACAACTGGTTATCAAAGGCCGTGGACATTGACTTAGATGTCGATCTTATGTCTGTACGTACGTCGTACCTGTGTTCTCGTCCGCGTCGTATTAAGTGTTTCGTGATAGTATTGTTACTATCATAACCAAATACGCAGGCGACAACCCTGTCATTTCAATTGTGTGTTCACTCGTTGTCGTCGTGTACAGTGTATGTACATCATGCATAGGGCCTATGTATTAGCCTATATGTGTTTATGACAGCACTACGGGCATGTTGAATCATTCGGCCCTTAATCTCGTAGTTGTATCATTTTTCTTTTACTTATGAGTAAATCAAAATCATTTTTGTGTGAAACAAAACTTTGAATCGCACCACAGAGAAAAGATGTTAATAATTTTCATTTATCTTAATGAAAAACTCTGGCGTAAAATTCCACATGCTATATCTAAATCTTACGACGCAGGTACAACCTGTGTCGTAAGAAATTTTAGCCATGGCGTAATATACAACAAATTTGTCGTTAACACGATCTCTGTCCCCCCTTCCCTGTCAGGATATTTTTTAATGTGCCAGCAGAGCTGAAAAATGAAAAATGTATGGTTTTGGCAGTAATAACAAAAAAAAAATAGGGAATATATCTATCTATCTATCTATCTATCTATCTATCTATCTATCTATCTATATATATATATATATATATATATATATATATATATATATATATATATATATATATATATATATATATATATATATATATATATATATATATATATATATATATATATATATATATATATATATATATATATATATATATATATATATATATATATATATATATATATATATATATATATATATATATATATATATATATATATATATATATATATATATATATATATATATATATATATATATATATATATATATATATATATATATTTATATATGTGTGTGTAAAAAGAATATACATATTTGTAAAAAACATTGAATGCTTTCCCACTTGTAAATAATTTTTGTGTAATTTTGCATTTTCATTTAATGTTCAAAGTTTTACTTAAACTGCAAAAATTGATTTCCAATTTTTAAGTGGATGTAGGCAATGGGCACTACAAATTGAAAAAGTTGTACCACTATACTAATGTTAGGATTTTAGCAAATTAAAACTGATAATCATGCTGTATACACAAATACTATATTTAGCCACTATCAAATTTGTGCTCAATAATATGCCAAATTTGCCTATGTCATCTCTCATGCCTAAATACAATCATTAATCAAAATAATTTTGTTACTGACAGGCAACAAAAAAGGGAGAAAAAGGGGGATAATTTAGTAAAAATATGACTAAGAAAGCTACCAGTTTCTAGTATTAAATTTGTTTTATGTATATTTATATTTAATACATGTGTGGCTGTAATTTCTTTCACTTTAACATGTTTCTGTATGCTGACATTGTAGGATTGATGTTGTTTACTGATCTGCGGCCTCACAAAGGTTATGGTTTTTTCCTTTGCACACCATTGGAGATGAAAGACAAAATTGTTTGGCAGAACTTTATTAAACTTTACATAACTTCCCTGAGAATATTCTTCACTAAATTATTAAAAATCTTTTATCACTAGGTTCACCACAATTTTATTGTTTATCCACAAAATAAACCTGTATGAAACTTATTTGGAAAGGTAGAATTTATCTATTTTCTGTGAGTCTTCTGTTTATGATGCAAACAACTATTCAGCCATTACTTTAAGAGCAGAACTAAATTTTGTTGACTTATGAGGTCAAAGTTCGATGAAAATGTTTACTTGTTAGTTGAATCTATTTAAATGTGAATGAGTTGTGAGCCAATCTATTGTATGACAACCATAGAAGTAATATAACATCAACATAAACAATTACGAGTGACAGAGGCTTTGTCCGACTGGAAAAAACGTATTCACCAAAACAAGCATAAAGGGTCTTCAATTTTGTCTTTTTGAACACTAAAACAACTTCAAAGAACTAGGTATAAGAATTAAAGCAAGAAAGGTACATAATATGGTAAGATAGCAAGCTTGGAGCGAAGTTTGCCCCATTGACCATAGGCCTAACTTTGGTAGCCTTGTTGTAGGGTATATGTATGTCATGCTATTAACTACTGTGTGCATACTGGGTGGATGAGAAAGCCACTGCCAAGGCATAATCCAGATTATCATATTAGGAAAAATCCTAGTATAGCGATAAATCTCTATATAGGAATTAATTTCAACATTTTAATACTTACAGGTGACAGATTTTCTTCAAACTTTCAGAATTTTTAAAGGAAAGAATAAAAAATCTTAAAATATCAATTTTAGTCAACAATTTAGGAATTTTCAGGCAGAAAACAGGTTTTTAAAATTTGGAGAAAAAAAAATAGGCTTCAAGAAAATCATGCTTAATAGTCTTTTCAAAATAATTTCAAATTTATACCTTTTCCTGCAAATTTCGTTAAAAAAGGATAATAAATCACAACTTACAAATTTTGCATTCTTGTCGACCATTTTTAACGAAACTAAAGAAAACAAAGCTGAATAACAGTGCGGAGGAATTTTAACAATGTCAACAATGATAAAATACTAAAAGCTAATCCTAAAAATCTAATCCTAAAACCTAATCCTAAACCCTAATCCTAAAAATTAATCCTAAAAACTAATCCTAAAACCTAACCTGAAAATGAGGATATACATTAGTTATGCGCACGTTTTTTGTTTATTTCAGTTTAAATAACAAAACAGCTTGCAGACTCCACTCGTTAGTACAATAGTAGGCTAGCACTAGGCCTAGTAACACACTGACGAGTAAAAGTTTCGATCGGAAGGCCAAAACGTAAGAATTATTCATCTTTTTCAAACAATTTTAGCTTAGTTTCTACTTAAAGACCTAAATCTAAAAAGGAAAATAGTTAGAATACATAAATACAACAGAATAAAACCAAAAGAAAAAGCAAAAATCCTTATATAGAAATGTACTACTATATTAAGATTTTACCCCATATTGTTACTGTTACTAACTGGGAAAGTCACTGCCAAAGCTTAATCCAGATTATCCTATTGTTAATGATAAGAATTGAAAGCTGTTTTCTGTACTACCAGGAATATGTTACTTTAGCTACATGAATAAAGTCAGTAGAGCATGCACTACCATGGTGTGATGTTATGTTTTTTGTGAGTTGTCTCTACAGCCTAACGTTCAACGCACCTTTACCTTTATGTATGGAAAGTGTAATAAGCCACTGTACACGCCACCAGTATGTCATAAAGTGTATTGTGAGATTATGAGTAAGTAGTAAGTAATACAATAGTAATAATCCTACATCACTACCATCTCTGGTAGAAGCGTTGCCACTGCATACCAAGGTCATCCATCATTTGTTTCAGAAAGTGCGCCCCCTATTTTGACCTAATGAAATTTTAACGACAGCTCCGAACTCGGAAAAAAACGAACATTCAAGTCATTATTTTTGATAAAAAAGTAGTAATTAAACACGAAATAATCCACTCACATTATAAAAATGATATTAATGTATCAAAATTTTGAAACGATGGTTTGTTATGTGTTCGATTGAATAAAATATCAGCTGATTTTGTAACGCTACTTTCCGGTTCACTCGAGGGTCTGATATATACTTTGTTATGCAATAATGTGTGGGCCTGCAGAAGCCGGGAAAACCCTATTGTAAAAAGAGATTGTGCTGCCAATTCAAAATGTAGCAATACAAAAAGCAATTCTGAAGTAGAAAAAAGGATATTTTAAGCTTTAAAATGATATATGCCCGAAGATAACACTCAATTTCAATGAATTTTTAGATAGTTGATGAACATTTAGGTTTTCATCAATTTTTATGAGAAAAAGATTTTAAATCAGGCATATACAATTAAGAAGAACATTTTCCCAGCTTTCCAAATATGTATAACTTAGATTGGTCGCGTTGGGTTCTAGTACGGCAAATTGGATGTCAAAGTTGGTGGGCATGGACAAAATTTCTTTCTATAAATAGTGGAACTAGTATATATGTTTGTTATTATGTGTATAAAACGGGGTAGTGCAATATATTCTATAATTTGATATATAAACTTAGTAATGTAATTCGATTGATGAAGTGTTTCTAAATGATTTTTTTGTAAAACGAAGCCAGGCTTAACTCACTGTGTAAGCCATAAACAGAGTACAATGATGGCCTAGCCTAACGTTACGAAAGCAATAGCCCTACTATGTTAGGCTACCCTAGCTTTGCTTTTGTCCTAATTTGTACACATTTTTTACAAGTTCAAATTTAGTATTACACCTAGTGCACTTTGTTAGGTGTAATTAATAATCATTTTCTAAATTATCAAGCATAAATTAGGCCTCTGGTACTATATCATTTTTTCAGTAAATTCATATGCCCAAATTGTAAGTTAATTTGTCGTTATACTTTATGTGTAACTTTTCAATATTACAAAAGGTCAACCCTAGGCCCCGGTCCCCCTGCAGAATGTCTACTACCTCAGAAAAGGGGGGAAGTCTAGGCCCCTATTGTAAAAGTGCTGGGTTGGAAAAGCAAGAAGTTTTAATTTGTGTTGCGGCTGGGGAAAAATGGGAGGGTGGTGTTTTCAAAATCAATACGGGAATGGTTCTGGATTTTGTTGTTGTTGTCAAAGGTAAAATTTTACGTGGGAAAGTTATTCCAATTGTTTGTAAAATTTTACGTGGGAAAGTTATTCCAATTGTTTGTCGATTAGGGGGGTATGAGGTGGGTCTTGTGAAATTGGATAGCTTCTGGTCTAAATTAGACAGAATTGTTGCAAAACAAAAAATGCTGTGGAAAAAAAATTAAAGAGAGGGAAAAAGAACTGTATTACTTTTTGGGTGGACCTTTTTTTTTTCTTTTTTAACCCAGCAACTGGGTATTGAACCAGGACCTAGATAGCTCCTTCCTCTGCATTAGGTGTGCAAGCTCTTTCCTTTTAGTATGCTATTATAGGGGCATTAATAATATGCCCAACGTGCATCAGATAGGAGACAAGTGATGTGCAACCGTCGATTTTGACTGCAATCGGCGGTTGCAGTGCATACTAAACGGAAAGCAGAGGTACACGTAATGTGGGTGTCCCTTGGAGATTGCAAAGCTGCAGGAGGATTTGCTGGTAAAGAATGAACTTGTGGAGGAGCTGGGGGAAGAATGCATTTGAACAGAACTGTTCCCCCCCCCATCCTCCACCCCTTCTTCCCTCCCACAGATCTCGTAAGAGTGACTTTGAAATGTTTGTGTAATGTTTGTCTTCATTGTCAAGATAGGGTTGGGGTGAAGTTTGTCTTCAGATCTTGGCTTTGACAAAGTTTTTGCAATTTGTTTCTTCATTGTCAAAGATAGTGAAATGGAGGGGTAAAGTACACCCCCAATGGCCTTTGAAGGCTTTAAAGTTTTATTGATGGTAGAGTGTTCTTTTATTTTGAAACCTTGGAAAAAAAAGGTACTTGCTTAGTTGAAGGAGAAGAAGAGAATCTGATAAAGAACCATTCAGTTAATATACAACTTTTGTTGTTGTTGTGAGCTTTAAGAATGTTTGAATCTTGAGAATATTTGATGATTTTGATTATTTGCTTATTTGACATTTTATATACAAAGTTGAAAGTCATGACATTGCCAAAACTTAGCATGATGATTGGTGATTGAATCTATTAATTATATGATAATTTTGTGTGACATCTAGCACTTATTTGCCTCAGATGTGACATTTTCAAAACAAACTCATGAATTTGTATGTGTAAGCATTGAAATATATCTTATATACATATATACATATATATATATATATATATATATATATATATATATATATATATAGTATTGCATATAGCTTTGTACAGAAAGTGAGGCTGCTGATAGATGCAAACTCTTTTTATAAAGTTTATACCACCTTTATACCACCTTTATGTATTGTTTGTTAAGAAAACTTTGGAAAATGGAAAAAACAAAAAATTGCAGAACATATTAGATCAAATGAGAAATGGTCTTATGTGATCAGCCTCCTCAGGGCAAGAATGGATACGCTGGATAGGGCCTTTCAAAGGGTCCATATGCAGCTGAACTAATGAACTAATGGTCACAGGTGTAAACTGAGGATATCAGCTTGTGCTAACACTTTATTTCATAAAAATGCATGTTCATCACTGCGTATAGAGTATACCGTATTTTCTCTAATAAACGCCCCCGGGGCGTTGCATTTGGAAAACAGGGGGGCGTTTATTCGAGGGTAAAGTATGAAGAAAAAAATGTAACTTACAAAAGAACGGCAATTTCTTTTAGGCCTATGATATTAGTTTCTTTAGGCGATTTTTGTGTTTTTAGCATTATTGTGCATGGATTATTAATGGAATATACTCTTTGCATATTTTCCACTTGGTTACGTTCGACTTAAAGCCTTTTCAAGTCACATTCGGTAAGTTAAACGTACGTTGTTACATCCTGAAAGTATGAAAAATGACGGAGGGCGGGGCGTTTATTAGAGGGGCGTTTTAAGAGAAAATACTGTATGTGTATATATAATGTGTGTGTTATGTTATGTGTACATGTATATATATAGTGTGTGTACATGTGTATAGTATACAGTATATATAATGTACTAATTAACAGTAATTAACAATAATCAAAAGTAATTAAACTGCTTTCTAGCATCACAGGGGCAATAAAAATGAAAATAAATTGATTACATGGTACTTAGATCTCATCAAAAGTATATTTTAAATAATTGCATGACTTTCCGTCTATATTCGATATTATGCTCGTTAAGAAAATCATCAATTTTGTTGATTAATAATCAACTGAATGAAATTGTTTTGTGCTTTAAATGCCCATATTCATATTCTATGGGCGAATATCTATAACCTCCAAAAGTTTGAAGTCCATACCTTGTAGGACTGAAATGTTATGGATTAATAAATATGGAGATTTCACACCTCTAATTATTGCAAATTGGAAAGACTGTTCAGGTGTTTTAGGCGAGTTGAAACAGTGTTAAAGGTTCCGAAAACATTGATTAATAACCTTTATAGGCTTGATTTTTATTTGTTTGGAAAGCATGTATCTCTGTATCTGTAACGATACTGCATAACACTCCAGTGGTGGAGTCAAGCACGCAGAAACTGGTGTGCGCATGTACTGTAGTTGGTGGCGTTAATCTTTCTTGGTTGCGTTGCTGAGATGTTCCATGACTTGATTCTTAAATAGCTTTGGATCAGTGTTGGTGAGTTCAAATGGAAGTGAATTCCAATCTTTAACTGTTCTTGGATAGTAGCTGAATTTGTAGCAATCTTTGTTGGTCTGTAGGAGCTGATAAGCATTGGGGTGTAGGTGCCGTGACGGACGATGGACCGGCTGCAGGAGGTCATCAATTGGCAGACTGAGTAAGCCCAGTCTAGCTTTGTGAAGGGTGTTAAGTCTATTTGCAGTTCTCCTGGTCTCAAGTGAGGACCAACCTAATTGGTTTAACATTACAGACACACTACTATGCCTAGAATAGTCATTTACAACAAAATGAGCAGCCCTGCATTGAACCTGTTCAAGCTTGTTTATGAGGTCCTGTGAATGCGGGTCCCACACAGAGGATGAGTATTCGAATAGGGGGTGGACAAGTGTTAAATATGCATTTGCTTTAATATGTTAAGGGCAGGAATACAGATTACGCTTGATAAAGCCAAGAGATCTACTAGCAGATGAGATAATGCGATTAATATGTTTGTTCCAAGATAAATTATTACATATGTCAATGCCTCGGTATGTGTGGTTATTTGTGTACTGGAGGATGTGACCACCCAGTTTATAAGAATATATTTTAGGCAATCTAGAATGGGTAAGCCTCATTAAAAAACACTTATCAGGATTTAATTTAGGTTGCCAGTCATCTTGCCATTTATTTAGAGTATTTAAGTCATCCTGCAGTTGTTCATAATCAAACTGGTTTTGAATATCTCTATATAACACGCAATCCTCGGCAAAAAGCCTGATCTGAGATTTAATGTTATTGGGCAGGTCGTTTATATAGGCCAGGAATAGTAACAGACCGAGCACCGTGCCCTGAGGGACGCCCGAAATGACATTCGTCCAGGTTGAGTGTTCACTCCCAACAACGACCTTCTGTGGCTCATACTTTACAATAAATCAAGTTTTATTGACTTACTTAAATGACTTACTTAATGCTTAGAAATTGTCAATATCTTGCATTTCTGTTGCCATGGAAACGCTTCAAATTAGCCAACAAAAACAAAAGCACTTCATTTGGTCATATCTTGGGATTCCCGTGACCGATTTCGATGATTCTTGGTATTTTGTGTTTATTTCATTGTGCTCTTTCATGGTATATTACTTAAAACTTTATTTTTCAGTGGGGCATCCCATCCTTACAAGTTGAAGTTGAACTTGAAGTTGGCAGTGAGTGGTAGTGATGCTTTGACTTCCTGTTAATTCTTGCATGTTTCAGCTAATCCTCATGTGACATGTGGTAACAGTTTGAAGTTTGACCAGAGTTCTCACAGATAGATATTCAGCATTTTAGGTTTTCGCAAAGAGTTGTTCATGAGTGGAAATGGAATGATTTCCGCGAGTGCGTAGTTAGCTCCTATTCTCTTCACAATTTCAAGGTCAACATTGATTAGTTTTTTACTACTTTTGGGCGTCTTTTAATTTTTTGTGGTGGTGGTGGTGTTAGTATGGGCTTTTTATGGAATGATTAACCCTTCTTAGCCTGTAATCTTGTTATATTATGTTAATAGCTAGCCTAACGTTAGGCCTAGGCCCTAATTTAATTTGATATCATTATCAAACCATAGGCTTACAGTGTGACAGATTCATTGAATGTGAAGGTCTAGGGGCAAATAAAATAATGTGCCCTCACATTTTGACCCAAGTGCACAAAGTGTAGGCCTAGGCCTTATACTCTTACACATAACGTTAGGCCTAAACGTTAACAGTAACACAATTGACGGATTGCAACGTACAACTTGACTATGGAGGCGACGTGGAACTCTATAATTTTCTCACGTTAACAATAACATTAGGCCGCCATGGTCTCACGTAAATATTTTTCTGTTTAAAATTCTTCATTGGGGAGCCGCCCCTTTTCCATCCAAAAAAGTGTAACATTTGGAAGTTCAATGTTCCGAAAATTAAGATAATCTGTCCAATTGTTAGCACAAGCTTTGGAAAATAATCCTAAATGTTACAAAACGCCATGGAATAAGAAATGAAGAAAAATTGTTTACCTAGGGCAACTTCACATGCCTTCTTAAGCTGTGAGTTGTAAGATTTCTTGGTCTCTTTATCGTTCAGTATTTTTTCCAAAGCGCGCCGTAAAAACATGTCTTTGCCAGTTACAGAATCCGTCATTATTGGCTGTATTCATATGAATAGTTTTTCACATCTGCAACTTGAGTAAATTCAACATTAATTTTAATTTACAAGCATATTTTCGATAGTTCGATGCTTCCTCAGGCACGTCAGGTGGCCGCCATTACATGGACCACTTACAGAAAATTGGTGTTGGCGCTATGCATATTTTAATTAAGAGAGAGATATCTATTTGACGGTTTTGAATGATCAATATTTATGTGTTGTTTGGAAAAGTTCTGCATTATCGAGTTCGGATAATTTTTCGGCATGTTGATAATATTATATACAGTTAATAACATTAAAGTTCCATTTCAAAGCTTGCCAATTGCTGATGTAAGGCAGCTCCTGTGACTTCATGAACTTCTCTGATTCTTTCTTCTTAAGTAACAATTCCATCAACTGTACTAACTCATATGAGCCACAAAATTGTTCTTCTGGCCTTGACCCGGGATCCAACCACCATCCCGATGTCAAATTGACAACAAATCCTAAAAGGGAAAAAAGGAAGGTTCTAAAACTTCTTGTTATCAATTTTCAGAGTGTTCGAAACAAGACGGCCTCCGTGGAAAGTCTTATCGAAGAAAAAGACCCACATGTCATTATTGGCACTGAAACCTGGCTTAATTCCGAAATTACCAGCGCTGAAATTGTACCCGGACAACTATACAGTCGTTCGCAAAGATAGAAATTTAAATGGTTATGGTGGCGTATTACAGGCAATAAAAAATGACCTGGTTTTTATTGAGCTCACTAAATTAGACTCTGACTGTGAAATTATCTGGACCATATTCCAATTTCCTAAGGAAAAGAGCATGTATATAGAAACATTTTACAGACCCAGTCACAATGATCTCACTAGCCTACTTGAGTTGAAAAAATCACTCCAAAAGCTTGGTAAAAATGCTGACAAAAACAATGTTATTCTTGCTGGTGATTTCAACCAACCTAACATTGACTGGAGTCAAAACATTATTTGAGGAACTATTGCTTCCTCAGAAGCAGCCCAAATTCTTCTTGAAGTGACCAATTCATTCAATCTCACACAAATTGTGCAGTCACCCACCAGAGATAACAACATCCTTAATCTTGTTTTTACCAACAATTCACCAGCTGTTACCTCAGCTAATATCATTCCTGGTATAAGTGACCATGATATTGTTGAACTGACCCTAAATATCTCCCCTCCTCGTAAAAAATTGCCTAAACGTAAAATCTATTTAAAGAAAAAAGCTAATATAAAACAAATAAAAGAAGACCTGACCAAATTTAAACTGCAATATTATACTCAATTCAATAACTCCATTGATGTTGATATGGAATTTCTTTGAACAGGAAATCAAACTGATTATTGATAAAAACACGCCTCACAAATTCACCTCAACTAAACTAAATTTGCCCTGGTTCACCCATATCCAACGCCGTCTCTGTAGGAAAAAACATAAATTGTTTAAAAAAGCTAAGACTAATCAACAAGCCAATGACTGGACTACCTATACAAGCTTTAGGAAGGCTGTCCGTAAAAACCTCAAAAGAAGCTAGAAACACCTTCATCTGTGATAAACTTAAAAACTCACTTAACGAAAACCCAAAGGCATTCTGGTCCTATATCAAAAGATTAAGAAGTAACTCTGTAGGTGTGTCTGATCTACTAAATAATGGTAAACTCTGCAGTGACAGTAAAACTAAAGCTAACATTCTAAATGACCAGTTTTTCAGTGTTTTCCAGAAGAAAACACCTCCCAAATCCCTGTAACTAAACCACTGTCCAACAGCAAAATAAACCAACTTATAATTACTCCAAAGGGTGTCAAAAAGCAACTGCATAACCTAGACCCCAACAAAGCCTCAGGTCCTGACCAAATACCACCATGGTTTTTAAAAACACACCCTATGACCTCTATGAAATTCTAACTGATCTCTTTTAAACCTCTGTCGATAATAATACTATCTCAACAAGTGGAACGAAGCAAACATATGTAGCGTTTTTTTTAAAAAGGTGATAAACAAAACCCAGCTAATTACAGACCTATTTCACTCACCTGCGTTTGTAGTAAAATCCTTAAGCATATAATCCACTTACATGTGATGAAATTCCTTGATGAGCATAATATCTTAACTGATTTACAACATGGCTCCCGTGCAAAAAGATCCACTGAAACACAACTCCTTTTAACAATAAATGATATCTCTAAACAAATTGACCAAAACAGTAACATCTCTATGGCTATTCTTGACTTCTCAAAAGCCTTTGATAAAGTCCCACACCAGCGCCTGTTATCCAAGCTTTCCGCCTATGGCATTGATGGAAATCTCCTGGCCTGGTTTGCATCATTCCTCAACAACCGCATTCAGCGTGTTGTCTGTAATGATGAAATCTCTGATTCTAAACAGGTTTTATCTGGTGTACCACAAGGTACTGTCTTGGGTCCATTACTTTTCCTTTTATATGTAAATGACATCCCTGATAATATAAACAGCACACTTAGACTGTTTGCTGATGACTGCCTTGTATACAGAACAATTGATAACCCCTCTGACCAACAAATCCTCCAAGATGATCTTAACAAACTTGAACAATGGCAAAACAAATGGCAAATGAATTTCAACCCCTCTAAATGCTACATTTTGTCAATTTCTTCCAAGAAATGCTTTAAATCACCTGTTTATACCTTATGCAACCAGCCACTAAACCATGTCAACTCCCATCCATACCTCGGTGTTGAAATTGATAATAAACTCAGATGGGATAAACATATACATAACATAACCAAGAAAGCTAACTCTGTACTTGGCCTATTAAAACGTAACCTCTCAAACTGTCCCACCGACGCTAAATCCACTGCTTATAAAGTCCTAGTCAGGCCAGTACTTGAGTACGCATCAGCAGTCTGGGACCCCCATCACCAGTGCAATGTGGATACACTTGAATCTATGATTCAAAGGAGAGCAGCCAGGTTCTGTATGGCAGACTACTCTTATAAATCTAGTGTAAAAAACATGCTTCATAAATTAGATTGGCCCCTGCTAAAAACAAGAAGATACAACACCCGGCTACATATGCTATATAAAATCAATAACAATTTTGTCGCCATCAATAAAGATGAACTTATCCCCACCGTCAGAGCTAATACAAGAAATAATCATGACCTTAATTTTCAGGTTCCCTATGCTAAAAAGAATGTATATAAACACTTGTTCTTCCCTCACACACTAAAGGATTGGAATGCTTTACTGTCAGACATTGTACATGCACCAAGTCTCAACTGTTTCAAAGCTAAACTTACCAATACTTGTATTGCTAACTAGTTATTTTACTCATACTTTTTACGCTCGGTTGGCGTTCATGTCCTCTTGAAGGATTTTTGCCGACTTAACTGATTCAGATTCAGATCCTTTCGAAGCAGTCTGATGCAAAATCGGCTGATCAATTGTCCGCCAGTTTCTTTTATTCATTGATTTATTCATTACTTTATATTTTTGTATCCCTTTTGTTTTGGGGATGGGTTGGGAGTGGTGAAGCAATACTAATGAATATTCATTGATTTTGATTTATTTATTACTTTATATTTGTTCATCCTTTTTCTTAGGGGATGGGGTGAAAGTGGGGGCGATAATATAATAATAATTCGGAACATATCTGGAGCTAACTTTTTTGCATTTAGTTGCATACTTTTTATTTTGACAATTGATTAGCAAAATTGACTCATATGGTAAATAATTTGGACATTTGATAATGCAGAATAACATAATAATGGGATAAGAAGGGACATTCACCCCATAGAAAACTCAAACAATAACACCACCACCACAAAAAAGAAATACAGAAAACAAAATCACAAAATCATATACGCCCGAGTTAGTAAAGAACTTATCAATGTTGACTTTGATTACGGGGACATGTTTCATCAAGATATCTCAAGAATTGATTATTGAATTTAGATTAGATTTGCTGTGTGGTTTTGTTACTGCTTAATGAGGAAGTTATTACAATTTGAGACATATTGGAACAGGGGAAAAGTGGAGGGGGTGGAGAAATTGTTGCTGTCATCAAGATATCTCAAGAACTTTAGGGCCGAAGTGATTAAATTTTGGGACGTTTTGGAATAGGGGAAGGGCAAAATTAGAGGGGTGGGGATATTTTACGGCAAGATGTATCAACACTAAGTTGAAACTTTCTAATGGAATGCGTGAAGTGGTTTCTGGTATAAATGAAATCAAAACAATTGGTTTTTGCCATAAATGAAAATGAGGGAATATGAGTTTACCCTGTATAGAGCTTAAACAATGAATGCTATAGCCTGAATTAAACTGAAAACAAAGATAACAAGTGATGATCCTCAAGTATTCAGAATGTAAATAGCAATACAGATCAA
The DNA here is from genome assembly GCA_020152595.1 of Chiridota heheva. NCBI lineage: Eukaryota > Metazoa > Echinodermata > Holothuroidea > Apodida > Chiridotidae > Chiridota > Chiridota heheva. The sequence goes on from JAIGNY010000535.1 coordinate 1,739,718, forward strand.
CAGTGAGAAAGAGATTGTTGAGGTTATAAGATTGGGTTAGGGGTTTCTGAGGTAGATTGTGTTCCGGTGGGGAATGAACAAGGGCCGAGGTATGCACTCTGCAGAGTGGTGAAATTCTAGTTGTGTATGGTTAAGTGCAATACTTCAAAGAATTGGGTGGTGTGTAGTAACTGCATATCGTACAGTACATACATGATTAGGTTGAATGGTTGGTGATAGGATTAAGTCATAGCTAGGTTAGGTTCAGTGACGTAGCTAGGGCCCTACGGGCCTGGGGCGAGTGGGGCCCCCATGCTATGGTATATAGGTGTAATGATATATTTTGTTCACGGGCCCCCTTATAGGACCAAAACCGGGGCCTTTTTAGTGAGCGACTGCCCCCTTCCCCTTTACTTAATGCCACTGGCTAGCTTGGGTGGTGATATGGTTTATGTCTTCTTTCATCTTTTACATTTACTTGTATATATTTTGGAGAGGATCGAGTGGTATGGGAAGGACTTAATGGAATACCTATAACATAATTGTGGCATAGGCCTAAGAGTAGCCTATGCAAAATGAGACTCAATCATTTTAAAGATTTTTTTTACACTACCACAGTGACACATATACATACATGTACTATGATACAATATCAGTACAAATGTTATCTAAACATTTTCTCTGTGTGTAAAGGTAACGAAAGTTGTGATAGAATTCATTTTACTGCTATACGAACAATTTTCAAATAATAACAACATTTTCAATTCAATTAAAAAATACAAGTACAAGGCGGCATTTTACGGCCATTAACTAATTCTATCTAGAATTACTGTCATATAACCCTTTCTGACATCAAACCGCTTATCACTTCCCTTGTTCGTGGCCGCTGGCAAACCTCATAGGACTCCCAAATTGGTAGCAAACTCCACGTCATCCAGCCCACCATTCCGACAAACCCACTACTCACAACCTATCCCGTGTCGACAACGTCCACATTACCCGCCTTAGAATAGGTCACACCCACCTCACTCACTCTTACTTCCTTACTGACTCCCCCACCCCTCTGCAACAATTGCCACTGCACCCTTACAGTCCATCACATTCTCCTTGCTTGCCCCTTATACAACCTTCCCAGAGCTTCACTCTTCTAAAAAAAACCTCCGGATAAAATTATCTCTTTCCTTCATCATGCTTCCCTCTACAACCATATTTAGTCCTCCTTCCCCACCCTTTCTCTCTCTCTACATTATTTTTCCACCCATACACCTCCTCTCTCGATCCCAGCTTTCTGGCTTTTAGTTCTCGTGTTTCTCTCAATCTCCCCCTGTTTACTCTCCTTCCTACCTCTGGAATGATCTAACCTCTCAAGCACAATTTGACCCTTGCTGTTGTGGTGCCATTAAACTCTCATCAAACAAACAAACAAACAAACGTGTCATATAATCTATCTATATCCCATTATTCTATAATCTATCTTAATTGGATTTTACACCAATTTATCTTCACCTTTTAAATTCCTCATTTCACTTGGCATTTTCATCTATAAAGGCCCTTAATAACATGATCATTATTTCCCCTCCGCCCACCCCCTACGAGAGTACTTTTCCTCCACTTTCCCCCAGAAATTTTGTTAAGTGACATATTTTGTCCAACTAATAACTCCCTCCCATGAGACAACACATGATCGCTCCTCTCTTATTATGAAATGAGAAGTAAATGTAAAACACTGCCCCCCCCCCCCCTTCCCATCCTTCTAAGTTCGTTAAATCGCTCAAATTGTCAAAGCAAAATTGATGATGTTTCTTTTGTCTTTTTCTGAAAATGTTTACCTATTTTCTGGATTTGAAAATACGAAAGTCACCAGACGCCAACCTTTTTGCTAAAGATTGCTACAAAGGGGACACTATAAAATGCTACCTACAGTAATTTACATATTAAAATTTATGTCATATTAAGACGAAATTACCTTTACAACTTCCTTGCTTCTAGTTCTAACAGACTACATCTGTTGCAAATTGTAGAAATATGACATGACAATGAAACTGGTGACAGGGCAAGCAATTTGAAGAAGCCTTTGTTTGTTTGACAAAGTTTTCCTGGCAGCCTGCGCAGCTGGGGAAATTAATCATCCATCCCTTGCCCCTGGACTACCGTGGCTCTGTAGGGACATTTTGACTTCACAACTTTAGGAGATTTTCGTCACGAATTCACGTTAAGTCGTGAATTCGCGACGAAAAACTCGTGAAGTCGTGAACTCACAAATTCGCGACGAAAAACTCATGATGAAAAAGTCGTGAAATCGTTAACTCGTGACGAACAAACTCGTGATGCAAAAGTCGTGATCTCGTGACGAAAAACACGTAAACTCATAAATTCGTGACGAAAAACTCGGGAACTTGAAATGCCATGGTAGAAAAGCATATATGATACACTATTATTCTAAATTCAATAGCTCATCCATTAATGTTGATGAAAAATGGAATTTCTTTGAAAAGGAAATTACACTGATTATTAAAAAAAAAACACCTCACAAATTTACATCAACTAAACTATATCTACCTTGGTTCATCCATATCTAACGCCGTCTCTGCAAGAAAAAACATAAACTGTTCAAGAAAGCTAAGAAAATTCAACAAATCCCGGCATGACTGGAATACATATAAAAGCTTTAGGAAATATGTCTGTAAAAACATCAAATAAGCTAGAAACAAGTGTGTGTGTGTAGGGAGAGAGGGAATTACCCCTAAAATGTACTTGCATTTTTGAAATTCTGCATTCATCTGTAATAAACTTAGAAATTCCCTAACTAAAAACCCTAAGGCATTTTAGTCCTACATAAAAAGACTTAAAAGTAATTCCGTGGGTGTGTCAGACCTTATGAACGAAGATACTTCTCAAATTCCTGTAACTAAACCACTCACCACCAACAAAATAAACCAACTTTTAATCACTCCAGAAAGTGTCAAAAAGCAATTGCAAAACCTAAACCCAAACAAAGCCTTAGGTCCCGACAATATACCACCATGGTTCTTAAAAAACACACGCGGAAGACCTTTATAAAATCCTAACTGATCTCTTCCAAATCTCTGTAGATAACGGTAATATCCCAAACAAGTGGAAAGAAGCAAACATAGCATTTTTAAAAAAGGTGATAAACACGACCCAGCTAATTACAGACCAGTCTCTCTTACCTGCGTGTGTTGTAAAATCCTTGAGCATATAATTCACTCACATGTGATGAAATTCCTTAATGAGCATAATATCTTAGCTGATCTCCAACATGGCTTTCCAGCAAAAAAGATCAACTTAAACACAACTAGTACTTCTCTTAACAATAAATGATATTTCTAAACAAATTGACCAAAACAGTAACATCTCTAAGGCAATACTCGACTTTTAACAAGCGTTCGATAAAGCCCCACACCAACGTCTGTTATCCAAACTTTCCGCATATGACATTGATGGAAATCTACTGGCCTGGTTTGCATCCTTCCTCAGCAACCGCATCAGCGTGTTGTCTGTGATGGCGAAATCTCAAATCCTAAACAAGTTCTATCTGGTGTACCACAAGATACCGTTTTAGGTCCTTTACTCTTCCTTTTATATGTCAATGACATCCCTGATAATATAAACAGTACAGTTAGACTGTTTGCTGATGATTGTCTTGTGTATAGAACAACTGATAAACCCTCTGGCCAACAAATCCTCCAAGATGATCTAAATGAACTTGAATAATGGCAAAATAAATGGCAAATGAATTTCAACCCTCTAAATGCTACATCCTCTCAATATCTCCTAGAAAATGCTATAAATCACCAGTCTATATCTTGTGCAACCAACCGCTAAAACATGTCAACTCCCACCCCTACCTAGGTGTTGAAATTGATAATAAACTCAGATAAGATAAACATATACACAACATCACCAACAAAGCAAACTCTGTACTTGGCCTATTAAGACGTAACCTCTCAAACTGTCCCACTGACGTTAAAACCACTGCATATAAAGCTCTAGTTAGGCCGGTACTTGAGAATGCATCAAGCAGTTTGGGACCCCCATCACCAGTGCGATGTAGATAAGCTTGAATCAATTCAACGGAGAGCAGCCAGGTTCTGTATGGCAGACTACTCTTATAAATCCAGTGTCACTAGCATTTTTCATAAATTAGATTGGCCCCTGCTAATAACAAGAAGAAGGAACACCCGTCTAAAAAAGCTATATAAAATTAATAACAGTCTTGTCGCCATTGATAATGATAACCTGATCCCAAAGCCAAAAATTATTACAAGAAATAACCATGATCTGAATTTCCACGTTCCTTATGCTAAAAAGAATGTTTATAAATACTCCTTCTTTCCTCAAACACTAAAAGATTGAAATCATTTACCATTTACCATCCAGCCATCAAACATTGTACATGCACCAAATCTAAACTGTTTAAAAGCTGAACTTGCTAAGCTTGTTAATTGATTTATTTTTTTCTCTCATACTTTTGCTACGCTCGGTTGGCGTTCATGTCCTCTAAAAGGATTTTTGCCGACTTGACTTATTCAGATTCACTATTTATGTACGAAATGGGCATAAATATAATGTAACTGACAGCAAAGAGCTTGACAGTAACTTTTTTAAATTGATTTAAGTTAAAAAATATTCCCCGCTTTTAAATGGAACATCCCAAATGTGTCCAAAAGGCAAATGGTCACTTTGCGTGTGATAGACTTTTCGACAGTTCGATACGATTCTCAACTCAAGCGTCGTCAAACCAAGAAATTTTATCCTAGAATGATTCATTAGATAATATCTAAATATTAAACTATTTTCATAAGCGAACTACTATGCAACACTCATTGAATTTATCCCCACTTGTATTGCTTATTCAAACATTCATAAACGATTTTCCATTATCTATGAAAACCGTGGTTAATTAATAATCTCAATAGAAAATATATAGAATTGCGAGACATGAGTACCACGTCCGGGATGGAGCAGAGAAGAAGTGGGGAAGGGGAAGGGGGCAGAGAAGAAGTGGGGAAGGGAAGGGGGGGAGGGCGTTACTTCTAAAATTGTGACCTTATTTACTTTAAAAAAAAAAGAAGTTTAAATGATGGTAAAGATGAGGACTGAAATGTTCTCGTCTATATCTAGGTCTTCAATAGTTTCCAATAGATATGTATTTTTATTTTTCACCACATCCGCCCCAAACTTGGGCGGGATTTTCCCACTGAATGTATATATGTGTAAGTGGGGTGGGGGTGGGGAGGGGGCGGACCACAAAATGATATTTGCATACCGAAAGTGTGGGGGGGGGGGGGAATCACAAAAGAATATACAAAAATCACATTTAAATAAGAAAAAATACAAAGGATGTAAATATGGAAAAGTCTGTGTGTGGGTGGGGGAGGGGGGTCCTCTTTCACCCCATCGCACATGGCCCCAACCCAAATCAGATTCATACATAACACCTTTACGTGAACCCAAATTGCGTGTCCGGCAAACTTCTATAGATAACTGCCTTTTAAATTGAATTGTTTTTTTGATCAATAAACAACCTACAATGTAGTGGCACATGACATATTAAGATAGATAGGGTAGCTAGTGGAAATTTGCCCCTGACGATTTCGTAATACAATTTGTTTTGGAACAGATTATAATGACCATTTCTGTCTTTTTCAGATTGAATCATCGGCGATTACCGGGACCCAAAATGTTCTGTAGTGGACCCAGCCAAATCTTCAATTCTGAACCACAAAATTTGGGGCCCAACTTGAAAAAAATCCTTAGGTCTACTTTGCTTTACTCTAAGCCGAACCGAAGTTTCAGCAACTTATCAATCTTTGTGAAACTGGCTCCTCGTTGACTCCTAGGACTGACATCGCGCATATTGAGGGTGAATTGCACAACACAAACTATAGCTTGTGTAACACACCCAATTGATAAATAAAATTAAAGTTTGCCCTATTGGATGATCGAGCTGACTGAGACGGGGTTGAGGGTAAAGGCAAGTAATTTTAGTATCAGTGGTCATGCAGATGTCCATGGTGCCCACTGCAGGGACGTCTGCACGTAAAAAGGGAAAAACCCACGAAGAGTGGGGTATTTTCTATGACGTCACTTAAGTAAGCTCATGGTGGGAAACAATCATAGGTAACGCGTTTTTAAAAAGAAAACTCCATACGAAGAGAGCTTAACCTTTCCCCGTTTCCCCCACGTTGCAGGCATCCTCGCCAGTGCCTGACCATGTACAGTCTTTTTTAGCATCATGTTGCAAAGCAAGTTTCGCTGATGAATCCATCTGGATTAATAATGATTGTATTTCTGTGCTGTAAGAACAGAAAGTGGTTCTCTTAGGTGAAGCCATTCATCCCTCCGAGATTATCCGTTTTCTGAGTAACTTTCCAAAAGTCGTTTTAGAGTTTACCATTCAAAACATATTTTGGATATTATGAAGAAGAAACAGCAGAATATGACTCCTAAAACTGGTTAAGAGTGGGAGGGGGTGGTGCATTTGCGGACCAAAAATGTAGTGATAAACTTGAGAAATTTGTGAAGGAAAACTACGATGTTACAAACAATAAATGGTTATCTATGCTAATGACGTTTGTGTTCATTTGACCCAAGGTGAAAACTTGACTGTAGCTACTTGATTGTTGTTTAGGTACCCAGCTGGTCCGTATTGATTGCTCAGTTGATTTATTTCGACTGCAGAAGCTTCTTTGATCACTTTATTGGAATCACTAGTGTCAGATGCTTTATTGAGCAGTTTGCAAGATTGCCATTGACCATTGTTGATTGTACAATCTGATCACTCTTTATTGAAGGTCATGATGATCACAGGTGTTAAATGCTTATTGAAATTGTCCCATTTAATCACTGATAATTGAAGATATTAGTTGATTGCAGGTGCTCCATTGATCACTGTTGATAGTAAGAGCTCAATTGATCATTGATTTTAAGGACTCTATAGATTGCACTGATTGCAGGTACTGAAGCGGAATATTTCCGTGAATTCTCATATATGTGATAGATGACTACTAAGAAACATTTTGGTGTAAAAATCATGTTGATATCTTTTTCCGTCCAGGAGTTATTGCATTTTAAAGATTGCACGAGTGTTGAAAAGTGACCCGCAGTGTAAAATGTGATGTCACAGAGGCAGATCCCAGACAATTCTGATGTATTTCTATAAAACAAAAACAAAGTTTTTGTTTTGCTTAAAGAGTGTAAGGTTCATGAGCAGAGGGGCAAAGCACAATCTTATAGAGCATACGTATACCCCATCTCAATGAATAAAGAAAAAAATGCTTCCAGTAATTTAGAAATAGGTAAATAATTTTAAAAGAAATACACAAAAACTGTCTCTTGGATTTGGCCTTTATGACACCACACTGTGGACTGTGAGGTTACTTTTCAACACACTCGCTCAATCTTTGAAAGGCAATAACTCCCAAGTGGAAATAGATATGAACATTACACCAAATGGTTTCTTGCATAGTCCTCGATCATATATATATGAAAACAAAAATTCACAGAAATATTCCTTACACTAATCATTGTTGAATGCAAGTTGGTGATCCACCCAAGGTAGCAATGGTTTAATAAAGGTATATATACATGTAGTGGCAACATCAAATAAATTGCTTTAAAACCATCATAATAGCATTAATTTACATTAAGAATCCTTAAGCATTGACATAATTTTTAAACAGCAGGCATCAATTTGCATATTTCATGCAAATTTTGTAATGTATTAGTGGGCGACCTTGCTACTTTCATTGTAAATCTTCATCATATTTATCTGAAGTGGCGCAGCAAATTCTGACCAAACGCCTTTGAGTCTTTATCATGCACCCAATTAAATTCTATCAGAAATAGACCTCACCCTTTTCAGTGACTAAGTTTCAGGAAAGTTTGAAAGACATCAAGATTTTGAGCTGTTCGTCCAGTCGTACATCAAAATTTTGCACAAATTAAAGACTTATTAAAATTTGATCAGCTATAAATAAAAACTAAATGTGCTATTTTCAAAAATCAGATTTTAAAATTCTTTTAATAAGCATAAACATTGCTGCATGTCCGTAGACCTTTAACAAAGCACCTGCACTTAACAGTAAATTGTCAGTAATGAACCCTTCCTGCAAATGTCAAAGCTAAACAAAAATAAGCGAACAGTGATTACTTTCAGAATGTTTTTATTGCTCAAATATTCATGGTATAACAGTGCCCTGATTTCACCACCATTGTTAACTCTTTTGGAGTTAATTTTCAATATATAAATCTCTAGGTAAGTTTTGACAAATCTGTGAAAGACATGAAAATATCATTATATATAATATATTTTATATTAGCTTTGTGATAAACTAATCTTATAATAAAGGTAATGCCCATGGGAATCATCACTACTGGGGACAATTACCCCCTCCACCATCAGGGAAAATTACCTCCCAGAAATTTGCAATGATAAGTTTTCTAAAATTCTAAAAAGATGTACCACATAACACAACTTTTAATAAGAATATTTCACTTCCTAAAATATTCTTCATATGATAATATGGGTTAACTGGAAAGATTTCATCTGATTCTGAAAATATACAACAAGATTTTGAGAAAAGGAGGGGAATTACAACCCCCAAGATTAATCAACCACAATGCAACTGTATCAATAATCAAACATGATATGTTATATTATATACTTTCTATTATTGCTATCGAAGTGCAATGGCACAGTGGTTAAGGAGTCAAGCTCGTATTCGAAGGTATACCGGGTTCGATTCCCTTCGTGAGCGCTATATTGTGTCCTTGAGCAAGACACTTTACTGTGAAATGAGGATGGGGAGTTAACCTGCGACTGGCGTCCTGGACGTCCAGGGGAATTGTGTACTCTCATCACCATGTGCGAGGAGTCTTTTATATAAACTAAGCGATTGGTCATAATCATGTGTTATGGAGGAAATCAAACAAACTATTATTTTTTTGACCATTCAAATGAGCCAATTAACTTCTAGTAATGCTCATCTTACCTTTACCCCGGTTCACCTTCCGTAGGTCATTTTAAGCATAGCTGTGTACAAAGCTTAAATACATAAGGATGCAGACACACAGTGGCATAGCCAAAGGGTGGGCAGAGGGGTGATCGTTCCCACCAATATTCCTCAATATTTCATTTTTTTAGGTTCAAAATTAGTACCGTTCGTCGGCAGGGGCCATATTTTGTATCATGTCGGTTTATTTATGTTACTTGCCCATTCAATCAATATGGAAATCCTGGCTACGCCACTGCATACACATTAATGTCTCTCCCAGTTTTGTTCGTGAAACAAAACCTATGATTATCTATTTATTTTTCATTGATGATGCTATGGCAATCTCATTACTTAAGTTCGTAAGCCAATTGACGGCTGGGTCCTCAGCCTGGTGAAGGACTGAAGGACGGCGATGGCACCATTAAGGAAAGAGTGAGCAGTCGTCCACCATAAGGTGCATTGTCTGGAGTTCGCCAGTCCCAGAGTGGTGATACGGCATGTCCCCACTTGAGAAAGGCTCCATTGGCATCCAGAGAGGTTTATACCCGGGACTGGATGTTGAGGTCGGTGACCAGGAACTCAATTGTGTGGGTTGTCGGTTTGGTCCCACAGTTTGTGCCACAGGTCTTCTGCAGTTGCCGTACTGTCTGGGAGATTGGACCAGATTGAGTTTCTGGACTTGGGAGTCTGGGCCTTTGGTGGAAATCGATGACACTGAGCAGATGGAGCTCAGGATTGGACCTTATCATACAGACTAATTTTTGGGACCAAATCTTATCTTAAGGACCATATGTGTAAAATTATTCAATAATAATAAAATATAATAAAATATAGTAAAATAATAAAATATAAGTAAAACGATAAGAATTTAAAGAGAGATGCTTTCAATGGGTAAGGTAATTATCAGTTGAAATATGTCTAAGGAATGACAACATTTAAAATCCGCATTCAAATGATTTCATTGTTTACATTCTCTAAATACGAATGACATGATGAAATAACCATCCTTATGAGGAATGGTCCATCAATCATTCATGGGTTTTGCACAAAGTCCTCCCAAGCATATAATGTATATTTTTATTTAGGCTCCGCCAAGGACTAATTTGATAATCTGATTCGCATCAATTAACAGCAGTTAGGTGGCTTGAGCCCAAGATGAATGACCTATTGTGTACAAAGCAACAGTAGCTGGTTGCTAACAAGTAAACTGTGAATAGACTATGAAGATGTTGTCAGTTAAGAAGGTATAGATTACTTCTGTGTTGTGCATGGTGTAACAATAGCTGGATGCTAGTCAATGAAATGTGAAGAGTCTTTCGGGTTGAATGGTGTGGATTACCCCTGATTTTGAGAAAATCGGGGGTGTCGGGTTGGAGGGGTCTAAGAGCCAAAAATTCCTAATGATTTCTCACATGTTTGTTTTCATGCTGAAAAGTTTCTCTTTAAGCCAAGCTGCACCCGACACCTGAGTTAATCCTGAAAACTCAGGTATGACAATTACCAACTCGACTTCCTGTTCAGTGTATTGTGTTTCCACTCAAAACAATGATTGTTTATCTGCCATTCCCATGCACACCACAGCCAAGCCCAAGGCTATTTGTGTGTATAAGATTACACAAAGCAGAGCTGAATAATCAGGGCACTTTTGTGATTGAAATCACTCACCCATGTTAGGTGTCTTAGTGGGAGAAGTTTGTTTTTAAACTGGTGATAAAAATAGCTGTGTAAGATAATGCCTGAGGTTATAATGTGCATTAACTGTGAATAATTGACGGACCATTTCTCCTAAGGAAAGATATTGCTTCATGTACAATATGGTAATCAAAGCAATCCGGCAAGCTTCGGTTTGCCTCATCGACTGAATAGGGATTAGGAAAACATAACCACCTCCCATCTATGCAGGCAAAGAAAATATCAAAACAAATTCCATAATAAGTTTGGAACTAAGGAAAATGTAAAATGGAGAACATATCAAGCAAAAAGAAAAGAAATGATCACAGCCACAAATGGAGTCCTATTTCAAAAAAAAAAAAAAAAAAAAAAAGATTTAATATTCACAAATGAGACAATGAAAATGTTTTCTAAAGTGGGATGAATTATTTCAGTTGATAAGCTTATAATAGATATCTAAATACAGAGTAGCTACACTTTATATCCAGTGGGAGACAAGACATTGAACAATACCGGTTTGGTATTTTTTTTGTAGCTGATTTTCTCATTGACTGTAATGATAAGGGGTATTTTTTGGTATATTTTCAGCGATCATTTGGTATTTCTGTAGTTCAAAACATTGGTCAAACTGATTCCAAATAAACACCCTAAACTTTTCGGTATTTCATATTAAGATTTCCTATTTTCTTGACCACAAATTTCAATCGTATGCGGTCATCTCCCATTTTTGAACCCGTTTTTCTTGTTCAAATTTAAATTTTTTAATTACAATTTCCCACCAGGGAGGGCAATTTCTCCCTTCAATTATGGTACTGTCTAAATGATTCTATAAAGTTCCTTGTTATATTTCAGAAGGTAAAATGGTTATTTCCTGAGAAAATATTGCAGTATTGAATTTTAAGTAATACCAAGTTTATAATAAAATGACTAGTATAAAAAGTATACACAAGTGACATCACATCACCACTTTCTAAACAATTGTAATGTATTTTATGGAAAATAATTTGTTTTACAAATTGTTAATATTTCTAATTTTTTTCAGTAGGTATATCACAGCCATTTTACTTGACTATGTATTACTCTTGTACATCACAAAACATCAGAAAATTTTCATAAACAAAGGTACAAACAGATTCAAGGAATGTAAAGATGTGATGTCACAACTAGTTTGATATGCAAACATTTACCTTAAATGCCTCCTATAACACATAAACAGTTTTAAACAGTTTCTTCATCATTTTCTATCTTCCTTCATGTAAAATAATGTAAGACGTAGCATAATGACCAACTTGCACCCATTCTTAAAGCAGGCACGTAGCCGAAGGGGAAAATGGTGGGAGGGGAAGCAGTGGGAGCCGAGGCTCCCCCCTTTGTTGAATGTTAATTTTTGGGTGGCATCTTTTCCATTGTAACGGTTGTGCTTCCGAGTTTGTCTGCTTTATGTACTTCAAAAATCCTGTCAAGTACTACATGTGACAATAGCTCTTATGACCAGATGATACAACGAGAATTCACCCCCTTGCACAATACAAGCAGTGGGTATTCAGTAGCAAAGGGACTTCACGGAAAATTCCCCACTTACCATGTGTCTACAGTAAAAGAATGTGACATCGATATTTTCCCCTGCATCCTTGCATTAATAAACATTTCCGCTGTTCTACCAATATCAACTGCAAGAGTTGAAAGATCATTTTCATCATTGCGACTGCTGAAAACATATCTCAGGAGCAGGACAAGGAGTAGTGAAATATGTTTTCTTCTTCCAGGCTTAAATGCCTATAATTTCAAAATTTAGAAAAGTTCCAACAGAAGACATCACCAGCAAATTTTGTATAATTTCCGTGGCTGAAAAAGGTTGTCTTGAAAGTTGATCAATTCTGATTCTCATTCCCCCAATTGATTCTCATTTCATCAGACTGATTATCTTTTCCCCTACTGATGAAGGAGAATCTCATTTAATCTGGTCATCTCAGGCAGGGGTTCCCCCCCCCCCAAAAAAAGGGCCCAATTTGTACCAACACAAAATAAAAATAAAAATTGTAATTTCATGAATTGGTTTTAGTGTGTATTTGACATGAATCTTAAGCAATTTCCTACGACCAAAAGCACAAAAAAACGCAAGACTTTCGGAGGCTTTGCCCCCTGGTCCCTATCCAGGGCTACACCCCTGGAACCCACCAGGGGTCTTAACCACTTAACTGCGTATGAAGAATATGTCCATCATCCCTTAACTTTACACTACTGCGTAAGACGGACATATTCTTTTTATAATTTATGCACCGAACTATGTCACATAAAACCTGGAAAATCCCCTCAGAAAACGTTCATTATGTACAGCTAACATGCTAGTTGCCTATTACCTTTATGCTAATGCATAGGATGGACATATACGTCTTTACACTTCATGCATTGATCAAGTTACAAAATGGACGGACGTAAGATCTGTGGAATCACAGAAAGATTGTTGGCTGTGTTACGCTTTGTTTACAATCACTCACAAGTTTCTGTTACTTGTGTATGGGCCACATGGCATTTATTTCTTGTCGTAGATGTCATGTGTGTGCTTCTAGAGGGAAGAGGAAGGAGTTGTTATACGAGTACAGGATCTGTGAGAAACCACTTTGTGCTTCACTTTGCTTTGAAATTTATCACACATAGCTTGAATTTTCTACAAATGTGGAATAAGTTTGGCTGGAAACTTTGTGAAAGCTGAGCAAAAACTATACAAATAAAACTTATGAAAAGTTTCAATGTATTTATTTTTTAAGAAAACCAAAAAAAAAGATAATTCTTTGTAGTAAATATTTAGTTTATCATTTCCCCAGTGTAAATTGAAAATTGGCAATTTAAAAAAAAATTACAAATGGGGTAAAGATTACAATATTTTAATTCCGCAGTTAACTGGTTAAGCAAGCCCCTTAAGCAGGTCCATTAAGCAGGCCCTTAAGCAGGCCACTGGTCCCTCACCAGGGCTTCGCCCCTGGAACCCACCAGGGGCCTTAAGCAGGTCCCTTAAGCAGGCCCCTAAGCAGGTCCCTTAAGCAGGTCCTTTAAGCAGGTCCCTTAAGCAGGCACCTTAAGCAGGCCCCTGGAACCCACGGCGCTTGGCGCAAGCAAAGTGTGCACAGTACACATTTCTGACAACCAACATTTTGTATACATGTCGGCTCCCCCCCTTTAATTTTCAATTTCCTGGCTACGTGCCTGCCTATCCTTATTCAATATGGTAGAAGACTAATATCTAAACTACTAAAACAACAAGTAAAAATCTTATTTCTATCTCAAGCTATTCATTTTTTAAGTTGTAATATGGACGCTGCCATTTTTGTCTAATTTTGTGTTGAATTAATGCCGATGATGACATAATTTGCCCTAGTTGCTAGAACATATAATTTCTTCAGAATTTTCTTTAAAATTTTCCTTCCAATTGTTTTCACATAATGTTCTAAGGGCTATAATCATTAATATCATATACAAACTAAAATTCATAAACCCATGCAAAAGAAAAAATATTTCTCAGAAGTTAGAGAATTTGAAAGAGAATATAAAGAAATATATTAATATTCTAATGTGCACTGGGTGTAGGACATTTTTTTTTAGAGGGCATGTGAACAAAATGGCCGCTCCAATGTTAGATATATTGACAGAATTAATGTTTTGATAAATTAAAGAATATTTGCTAAATTGGTTTGTATGATGCAAAATTTCTTTAGATAACTTAGAATAATTATTTCTATCATATCAAATGAAAAACAATGCTGACTTTATGTCTCCATTAATGTGCAATGGAAGTCCCATTACATCTGGGTAGTCTTCCCAGAATGAAGGGAACAGCTGTAGCATCAAAGGCGTGACTGATGTAAATCGTGAAGAGACTCCTTGAAAAGCTGAACAACATCCTCTGCACACCCCCAGTGTAATGTGATCCCTGAACCACTATGCCCATAGTTGTGTATCACCTAAAAATATGACACATAACTGATTATAATCATATTAACAAGCTAACTTAAAACATGTCAAGTAAATAGTGTTTAAAATAATTATAAAAAACAATGCAACAATTTGGCACTTACTTAGAATATTTATCTATTAACAAAGGGTATTGATTTAGTCATTTCTAAATAGGACTGATCAAATTTCCATGCAGTGTGGTACTGTTGTGTAGATATGCAGAGTAACACCCATTCCCCTATAAGAGTATATACTTTATAAACGCTCCCAATCCCAGTGGTTGAATGGCACAATATTTCTACAAATGCTTTCATGATCTTAATGACTAAGCAAATAAAACTAAGCTACTAACAAAACGTATTGTTTAGGATTTACATTATTAAATGAGAACTGTCAATTTATGGTATCATAGATGTACATCTTTTCTTATAAAATGAAATCCAAACTGTTTATTCTTGAATAATTTCTGTGGAAAGTTGGCAGTTGTGAAACATTAATTGCTGAACAATCTAGCTAATAATGACAGCAGGGGTCTGTAGTGCTTAAGACTGACTGCATAGTAGGCTACAAGTGGACAGTTTGCATAGTACCACACTTAAAAGATGATTATATTTAATCCCTTGAATGCAAAAGTGGGTCGTAAGCACAAAGTTTGTACTGTGTACATGGTCAAAGGTTGGCTGTTGGAGTAAAGACACTTTGACATTCATTCGTTCAAGAGGATAAGCAAGGAAAGTTAGAGTGTTAGAAACTGATCAGTTTAGAGTAAGTGAGAATCTTAGGGTCAGTTGATCTCATAAGCTAGTTCGTTTTAATTTCAGATGTAGTACTGAGAAATGCAAAGATCCAAAAGTCTGACTTAAGTGCACATTAAACATTTTGAAAATAGCATATTTTGGACCTATGGCTGATTAACATGTTATCATTGTTGTCAAACGTGAGATTTCTGAACAGACAGCTTGATATCTTTCCCTAATTCTTTAATAATGATAAGAAAGTTCTTTCCGCCTAAACATTTAATTGGGGTATAGCTAAGATCCCACAATATTTTGTTAGAAACAGCTACTCTTCTAGTAGTTCATGATGAAAAAAAATTTCAATAAGAAAATAATACTGCGCTTGAATCACAAATTGCGATATTTAACATCCAAAATACAAAAAAGCTGTACAACGGTTACTTTCTATCTGATTTTAGTTGAAATTTTTGCATTTTTGTTTCGCTGGATTATTAAGCAATGTAAGGTGGCTTTGCTATTAACTTTTTATCAGTCATGCTATGGTGAACTTAATGCACACCCAAAACGTGAGGGATTTTTTTTGTGGATTTTAACAAATCTAATTTCATCTCGCCCTTCTTTTGTAATTTTCATGGGTTTTACTGGATTTTACAGCAAGTTACTTATTTTGCCACTACCTGTTGTTATATGTGACCTTTCACAAGAACTTCGAGGGACTTTAAATTGTGCAAGAAACATTTCATACAAAAGTTGGTGGTGCTGTTCCAGAAAATTCCAGTATATTTCACTAGCAAAGCAGGTGTAGAATGTTCTTAGGACTGATGTAATCTTTTAGAATAAGCTAATTACAATACTCTAAATATATCTTCAGTGATATCATGGTCTTTACTAGAATAAACCAAGAATTGTGTATATAAGGAGCTGTTTTCAAGACACTTGTCGAGGTTGATGGCATCCCACCCCATGTCCCACATGACATCCCATATCCCATCCCTTGTCCCACATGGCATTCCACCATATCTCCCACATGGCACCCCACCCCATGTCTCACATGGCATCCCACCCCATGTCTCACATTACATCCCATCCCTTATTCCAAGTGGCAATCCATCATATGTCCCACATGGCATCCCATCCTATGACCCACATGGCATTCCATCCTATGTCCCACATCCCATGTCCCGAATGACATCCCACCCCATGTCCCACATGACATCCCATCCCATCCCTTGTCCCACATGGCATTCCACCATATCTCCCACATGGCATCCCACCCCATGTCCCACATGACATCCCATCCCTTGTCCCACATGGCATTCCACCATATCTCCCACATGGCACCCCACCCCATGTCTCACATGGCATCCCACCCCATGTCTCACATTACATCCCATCCCTTATTCCAAGTGGCGATCCATCATATGTCCCACATGGCATCCCATCCTATGACCAACATGGCATTCCATCCTATGTCCCACATCCCATGTCCCGAATGACATCCCACCCCATGTCCCACATGACATCCCATCCCATCCCTTGTCCCACATGGCATTCCACCATATCTCCCACATGGCATCCCACCCCATGTCCCACATGACATCCCATTCCTTGTCCCACATGGCATTCCACCATATCTCCCACATGGCATCCCACCCCATGCCTCACATGACATCCCATCCAATCCCTTGTCCCACGTGGCAATCTATCATATGTCCCACATGGCATCCCATCCTATGACCCACATGGCATCCCATCCTATGACTCACATGGCATCCCACCCTATGTCCCGCATCCCATATCCCGAATGACATCCCACCCCATGTCCCACATGACATCCCATCCCATGCCTTGTTCCACATGGCATTCCACCATATCTCCCACATGGCATTCCACCATACAGTATGTCTCACATGGCAGACCCCTAGCTTTGCTGTTTCACAGGGGTGATGCAGCCCCTCTGTGAGCCCGCCCTGCCCCCTGGGGTCTGCCCTGCCCCTCAAGAGAATTTCTTTTTTTCTAAGTTAATAATCTGAATTAACCTCATACATACAATACCTTACATGGATACAGAACAAAGAATGACAGTATAGTAAGCAATTGTCCTATTTATGAATGGTCCTTATCAGTCAGAATAGTTTCATTCTGAGGTATGATTATAGCTAAAATCCCAGAGAGCTTCTTCACCATGGGATTGAACCTTAATAGGGCCCTAAACTCCATGCCGAAAAGACACAGTGCTTCGCGTATGCATTAATGTGACCCTCAACAAGTCTAGCACCCTGCCCCTATTTAAATCAAGCTAGGGGTCTGGATGGCACTTCATAATATGTCCCACATGGCATCCCACCCTATGACCCACATGACATCCCACCCTATGACCCACATGGCATCCCACCCTATAACTCACATGGATCCTATCCTACATGTATGTCCCACCCACATTAATTCAACCATATGTACCACATGACATCCCTCTCTATGTCCCGCATCAGTGGCTTCCCACCTGATGTCTCACATGGTATCCCACCTTACGTCCCACCATATGTTCCACATGATATCCCTCCCAATGTCCTAATGACATCCTACTTTATTTCTTACATGACATCACATCCCATGTCCCCATGGCCTACCCTATGACCCACATAGCCTACTACCCTATGTCACACATGGCATACTACCCTATGTCACACATGGCATCCCAACCTATGTCACACTCTGTGTTACTCGTGGCATCCCACTATGTCCCACATGGCATTCCACCCTGTTCCACATGGCATCCCACCCCATGTCCCACATGGCATCCCACCCTATGTCTCACATGACGTCCCATAGGCTCCATAAGAAGTCTCATCCTAGCTATCACAGTCCCTGATTTAGCATATTATGTATGAAAGTGTCAGTTCATAGAACTTATATGCAAATGACTTGTTAAAATGGGGTGGGATTCCATGTCCCCACATGACATCCCATACCATACCATGTCCCACATGACATTCCATCCCATGGCATTCCACCCTATGTCCTACATGGCATTCCACCCTATGTCCTACATGGCATTCCACCCTGTTCCACATGGCATCCCACCCCATGTCCCACATGGCATTCCACCCTATGTCCTACATGGCATTCCACCCTATGTCCTACATGGCATTCCACCCTATGTCCAACATGGCATTCCACCCTGTTTCACATGGCATCCTACCACGTGTCCCACATGGCATCCCACCCCATGTCCCACAGGCTCCATAAGAAGTCTCATCCTAGTTATCAGTCCTTGATTGAGCATACTATGTATAAAAGTGTCACTTCATATAATAACTTATATGCAAATGACTTGTTGAATAAGAAAAATAAAAGCAGTCAAATAATTATGCCTGATATAGCCCTTAGTGTATACCACATGGTATTTATTATATCATATGTCCCAATTGGCCCCCATCCATGTCCCACATGGTCCCCATCCATATCCCACATGGCATCCCACCCCATGTCCCACCTGACATCCCATAGGCTCCATAAGAAGTCTCATGCTAGCTATCAGTCCCTGATTGAGTATACTATGTATGAAAGTGTCAGTTCATATAATAATTTATATGCAAATGAGTTGTTGAATAAGAAAAAAAGGCAGTCAAATAATTATGCTTGATATAGCCCTTGGTGTATACCACATGGTATATACTATATCATATGTTCCATATAACCCCCATCCATGTCCCACATGGCATCCCTCCCTATGTCCATATGCAGTCACATCCTGTCACACTCCCTGACTGAGCATACTAAATAAAAACAGTTTGGTCAGTTCATATACTGTAGCAACTTTATGCAAATGAGCACAATAATAAAGGCAGAGTTTAATAATCATGCCTGATACAACTGTTGGTGCCCAAATATTTTGAAGAATTTTAAATCTCCAGTGCTACGAGAAAGACGCTTGAGGATCTCTGAAGAATATTGGAAAATTTATCATTTTACAGTTATCCTCTAAGAAAATATCAAATGTTTTGTAGACTTTTTAAGGAAACTAGTCTTCAATCTTGTCTTAAGTGTCTCTGATGACAAATTTAACATTTTGTAAGGAAATTCTAACCTTCCATAAGGATATTTGAAGAAACTTTAATTTCCTGAGGAATTCTGCAAATTTTTTTACATTTCTGAGGAAATCTCAGGAAAAACTGTGGGCGGCCAGCCGGATGGACGAAATCACCAATACATAGGTTCGCATTATGCTTCGCATAAAACAACTGTCGGAAGACAGTATGCTCGACTTTTCGAAACTAGCATAGAGAATGGGTTTATTGAGGGACATATATGCAAATATGGGGCTAGTAGGGGCAGTAGATTTAAAAAAATTGGGCTTTGAAGGATGCATAAACCTTTTACTTTGCTTTTTAGATTTTCACAAAATATTACTACAAGCTTTAAAATATCTTGGAGTTGTCCCAGATATTTTAAGACAAAAAAAGCTCAGTTAATACTTACCCAATAACTATAAAAACACATGAAAGCTAGGACTCTTTAGTACTAAAACACCTCTTTTAGTTCTATCCATTGAACCACAAAAGAAGACTTGCCAATATCAATGACATATTACAATATTACACAGCATCATTGTGGCGTCATGCAATTCTTTTTTTTTTTATAGTAATTTACCTACCAAACAACCGTCTATTCATCTTAAACCATTCTTGACAGTGGAATAAATTTTGTCTGTTAGTTTTCATTATAAACTAGACATCACAAAAGATACAAATCCCTCATAACTGATAACGAACCTTCCAGCATGTCCCAAATGCCATATGTATTACATGCAATCAAACCTGAAATCCAGATCTGTCATTCCACTACATGCAAGACCCAAATGCCATCACAACTGAAATCCAGATGACACTCCACCACATGCCATTCCACCCTGTCCCACATTCTGACTCACCCTGTCCAACATGCCAAACCATCCTAACATGCCAACCCACCCTGTCCAACATGCCATCCCATTTTCTGTCCGACATGCCCCCCCAACCTCTCCTACATACAATTCCACCCTGTCCCACATGAAATCCCACTCTCACCCAATTCCTTCATCTATCAATCATCTTGTCATCTTCTACCCAACATTTCACTTATTGTTTATATCTGTTTTCATACCCAAGACAATCAATTTTAAATTCTTTTGAGGCAAATGGCTCTATTGTTTGAGTTTTCTTTTGTCCCAAACAAATACCTTAATTGCTATTCCAGGAATGTCATTACCATAACAAAGAAACTCCTCCAAAAACCTAAACCAACAAAGAAACTCTTTCAAAAAGTATAACCGGATGCAGTGATAGTAGAATAGCGAGACTCGCTATTCTTTGAATAGTAGAGCTAAAAAACGAAAAACTTACATGAAGTTTGTGAGGACCAAAATGCTTGATCTCCCTTTCCAATCGCACTCCTTTTGACCTAAACGGCCTTAAGCCTGCCCATTCTTGAACAATTTCTGCATACTATTTGAAGAAAAAAAAATAAAAATAAAAATCATCATAATCATGTCAGTTTTAACACGGCGATTTTTATGAATAATGAGAGCAACACTAAATGAAACTACCTGAGAAGAAATTTCCACTATTTCCAAAGAATAGAGATTGGCAAGAAAAGAGATTTTAAGGAATTACATACAGATAATGAGATGTTTCCTTTAATACATTCCATGTTTGAGGTGTAAGCTTGATGGTTAAAGAGTTATGCTCATATGCGAAAGGTACCAGGTCCAACTCCTGTCGTGAACGCTGTATTATGTCCTTGAGCAAGATACTCTAATCGTTCTTGCTCCCATTCACTCAGCTGTAAAATGAATACCAGCACTGCTGGGAAGTTAACCTGTGATGGACTGGCATACTGCTCAGGGGGAGATATGCTCTCATCTGCGTACACCAAGGAAACCACTGATAAGCACTGATCGGCCTTTAACTTTACAAAGAAATACATTTGAACGCTAACATATACTACCTAAATCACATGTTTAACACAGACTTACTCTTTCAGAAATTCTTTATTTTCAAAAAAAAAGAAAGAAAGAAACAAATTTTTCTTTCTTTCATGCTCTTTCAGAAAATTTAGCTTTTTTTAGATGCTCACAGATTACTAAGGCTCATTAGTATCATTTGATATCAAGCACATGGAACTTAAATGTATGCCTGGCCACTTTAAAGATCAGTTTAGTGGTCAAGCAAGTTCATCTCA
This sequence comes from Chiridota heheva, assembly GCA_020152595.1. NCBI lineage: Eukaryota > Metazoa > Echinodermata > Holothuroidea > Apodida > Chiridotidae > Chiridota > Chiridota heheva. Next base: position 1,761,298 of record JAIGNY010000535.1, read on the forward strand.
AATAAACAATATAAGAAACAAAGCGTTTTGTCAATATTTTAAATTTGGTCTGATTTGTGTAGAAACAATAGAAAAAACCTGATACAAATCCCTTCACCGCTAATTTCAGCCTCTGTCACACCTGCCATTCCACTCTCATGCTCCACATGCCATACCATACTGTTTGTTTGATAAGAACTCAACGGCACCACAACAGCAAGAGTCAAATTGTGCCTGAGAGGTTAGATCATTCCAGAGGTAGGAAGGAGAGTAAGCAGGGTAAGATTAAGAGAAACACGAGAACTAATAGCCAGAAAGCTAAGATCGAGAGAGGAGGTGTATGGGTGAAAAAACAAAGTAGAGAGAGAGGGGGTGGGAAAGGAGGACTAAATATGGTTGTAGAGAGGGAAGCATGATAAAGGAAGGGGATAATTTTATCTAAAGGTTTTTTTGGAAGAGCTTGGCTATAGAGTTGTGGGCAGAGAGGGAAGCTCTAGGAAGGTTGTACTGGGGGCAATCAAGGAGAATGTGATGGATTGTAAGGGTGCAGTGGCACTTCTTGCAGAGGGGTGGGGGTGGAGCCAATAAGGAGGTGGGAGTGAGTGAGGTGGGTGCGACATATTCTTATGCAGGTAATGTGGACATCGTCAACATGGGATAGGTTATAAATGGTGGGTTTGATCGGAATGGTGGGTTGGATGACGTGGAGTTTCCTATCAATTTGGGAGTCCCATGAGGTTTGCTAGCGGCCACGAACAAGGGAAGCGTTAAGTGGTTTGATGTCAGAAAGGGTTTTGGGAAAAGGGGTAGGGGGAAGGGTGAGGGCAAGCTTAGCGGCTGCATCAGCCCTGTCATTGCCAGGGATGCCAACATGGCTGGGTATCCAGAAGAAAATAATACTTTTCGTGCACAGGAAGAGGAGTTGGGGAGTTAAAATGTGGGGTTATCCCATTTAACATTGAGTAATAAAGTAAGGACAGCCTTGGAGTCGGAAAAGATGGCAAAGTGGCTGAGCGGAGAGTATTCAATAAAGTTGAGGGTGAGGAGGATGGCCTTGGCCTCGGCTGAGAAGATGGATTAGTTGGGAAACCTGCTACTGAGGGTGATGTCTTGGATGACTGCAGCAGCAGCTGTCTTGTTGCCTTCCTTGGAGCCATCAGTATAGATGGAAGTATAGTCTGAGAGTTAGTTTTTGATTTGGTTGTGGAGGTTTACGAACAGGTTAGGGTGGGTTTGGGTTTTGTGATGAGTGGAGAGGTTTAGGTGGATAGAAGAAACAGGGTGGCCCAGGGAGGAAAAGTGGGCCAGGAGAAAGTGCTGAGAGTGGTGGGATTCATGCCGAGATGGAAAAGGTCTGATTTGATGCATAAGCCGAAGGGAGGGATAGGGTTTTGTCCTATTAAAGGGGGTGGAGAAATTGGGGTACCTTATGAGGTTGTAAACAGGGTTCTGGATGTTGGGAAGGCTCTAAAAGCAAGGGAGAGGCTAAGCTTTCTACACCTCAGCAGGAAGGGGTGTTTGTTGGCTTCAACATGAAGGCTGGTGATTGGGAGGTCCTGTAGGCACTTAGACAAAGCCTGAGGGCTTCATTTTGGATGGTGTTGATGTGATTGAGGTAAGAGTTGTGAGCGACACAGTAGACAATATTGCCGTAGTCAAGTTTGGCACAAATGGTGAGCCTGAAGATTTTGAGGAGAGCATGCCGGTTCGCACCCCATTAGTATTGGAGAGGAGGCGGAGAATGTTGAGGGAGATTGTCACACAGTGAGTAAGCAGGAAAACAAATTGGTTTTAAACCACCTCATTTGCATACGGAATAGCAGAGATAACTTATTATGTAATCGGCAATTTCTGCATTTCTGTTTGAGGTTGGTGATGTGTTGTTTGTAGGAAAGCTTGTGGTCTAGAATTAAACCCTGAAACTTAGTGTGGTCAACTTTAGGGGTGTGATTGCCATTGAGCACGAGGATCGGGCAGAGGTTGCGTTAGAATTTTTTTGCCTGGCGTATTTGGTTACAACAAGCCCTTGAAGTTTGGCATATTTTGTAAATTTGCCGTCGTATGTACACGCCATTGCGTAATGTACAGGGCATTGCACGCTAGCGAAGCATGCAAGTAATTGTTAACACACACACTTGTGTAGGCCTGCCTCGCTAAAGTGAATGAAAATTGCGCTTAAAATACCAAAAACATTAAAAAATCAGACTATTATTATCATAAAAATATTAAGGAAAAGTTCATACCTAATCCTTGTATAATGTTGATTGTTGAATCATGAAATTTGGGTTAACAATCCCAAATAAACTAGAAAAAACTTTTGTTTATTCTATCCAAACTTTCATGAGGTTATAGTGAACTTTGACCAATTGTCAACGATAACATACTATTCAGATCTTGAACACGCCTACTTCCTTACAGTATAGTAACTTGACTTGCAGATTGTGATCACTTCACAGATACACGATCAACACAATACAGGAGGAAAGTTGAATCCTAGTTAATAATATTGTTGACAATTGACAGCCTGCTTTCAACACAACATAAAAACGTTCAAGTACACTGTACAGTATATGTACATCATGCATAGGGTCTATGTATTAGCATATATGTGTTTATAACGGGCACTACGGGCATGTTAAATCATCAAGCCGTTAGTCTCGTAGTTGTGTCATTTTCCTTTTAACTATGAGTAATTCAAAATCATTTTTGTGTGAAATAAAACTTTGAATCGCACCACAGAGGAAAGATGTTAATGATTTTTATTTAAGTTAATGAAAATCTCTGGCGTAAAATTCCACATGCTATATCTAAATCTTACGACGCAGGTACAACCTGTGTTGTGAGAAATTTCAGCCATGGCGTAATATACAAATTTGTCGTCAACGCGATCTCTGGGATCGGGTTGGGATGAAGGTTGTTGAAATGACAGAAGTACATGCAAACTGTCTTGTCTTTGGAGAATTTAAAACCGTTCTTGTTGCACCATACCATACTACTTCCCTCCTTACAGGAAATCATACAAGAAAATTCAGATGCCAGTCCACCACATGACCCATATATCATCACACCTGCTATCAAGATGACATCTTACCATATGACTTTCCACCCTGTCCCATATACCATGCCGCCATGTCCCACATGCCATCCATCCCTGTACCACGTGCCATCCCACAATGTCCCACATGCTATTCCTCCTTGTACCAAGTGCCATCCCACCCTGCCCTACAAGCCATTCCATGCTATCCCACCCTGCTCCACATGACATCCAGATGACTTCCATTACATGCCATCCTTTCCCACATGCCAAGCCACTGTGTCCTACATGTCATCCCACCCTGCCCCATGCCATGGCATCCTGTCCAACATTCCTTGGCACCCTGTTCCACATGCCAACCTATCCCACATGCCACCCTGTCCCACATGTCATATCACCATGTCCCATATTTTATCCCATCCTGTCCCTAATGCCATCCCACCTTCATCCCAATTCCTACATCTACCTATCATTCTACCATCTTCCACCCAATATTCTTTCCTCCAACTCCCATCCCCTCACTTCTATCAACTCAACATGCACCATTCACCTCTCCCCCGTTCATCTACCACCCTCCATTCACCTACCATCATCTATTCCCCAACATCCCCCATTCACCCAACATGCCCCATTCACCTACCATCCCCCATTCACTTACCATCATCCATTCACCTACTACCCCAAGCCCCTTTTGCCATCCACTCATCTACTACATATACTCTTAACCAACTAATCATTTTAACCTTCACTATGACCTCCCTGATCTATCTACCAAATCAGAATGAAGTACAGATTAATTTGCAGATTATCATGTCTATTATGAGTCCACTCTATTCAAGCAAAGACCTTTGATTTTTTTGCTATTCATTTGCAAGACACTTCATTCTAAATTCCATTCAGTCGTCACATCCATTATTACTCTTTTTTCATCCCAGAACAAATCCTTTAATTGCTGCTATTGAAGTCTGGAATGCATTTGTTCTCCCTTTATATAAGTTCATAAATTTATATTATTTATAAAAAATAGCTGGAATTCCTAGGGCAGCAATCTTTTGTTCCATAATTAACATGAGGCCAGATGGACAATAGATGTGGCCAGGCAGACAAATGGACAAATGGACGGACAAACAAATGGTAAAAATGCTATATCCCCTCTTCACCAGCCCTATTGGCGAGAGGGAAATGAAACTGGTCCTGACATCACATCATATTCTCGTATTGCTCAATAGGCTCTGTGCATTTGATGGCAGTATTTTCTGAGATTCTCAACCTGGTGATTGGTACATTGTCATTAATTCATTTAGGTTTCTATCAAAGAAAGTCAAAAAGCTGTAAAACAGTTAAAATTTTTACCAATTTCAGAGTTATTAACTCCGCCAACGGAGGTTATGTTTTCACTGCTGTAAATTTGTTTGTCTGTTAGTTTGTCATCAAGATATCTCAAGAACTGATGATTAGATTCTGATCAAGATTGGTGTGTGGTTTTGTTACTGTTTAAGACGTGACAATTTGAGACATATTGGAACAGGGGAAGGTGCAAGTGGGGGTGGGCACACGTTTTGTCCAGTTTGTCTGTCATCAAGATATCTCAAGAACTGATGATTGGATTTGGATTGAATTTGTTGTGTGATTTTGTTACTGCTTAAGGAAAAAGTGATTAAAATTTGATACATATTGGAATAAAGGAAGGGTGCAAATGGAGGGGTGGGGACATTTGATGTGAGTTTGTCTGTCATCAAGATATCTCCAGAACTGATAATTGGATTTTGATTACATTTGGTGTGTGGTTTTGTTACTGTTTCATGAAGAAGTGGTTTAAATTTGGGACTAATTGAAACAGGGAAGAAAAAAATCAAGGTTAGGGAGGTTAGGATGAGGTTTGTCAAGGCTAAGTGTCAAGACTAAGTTGAAGCTTTCCAATGGAATGTGCTGAACAATGACTTTGCACTCTGAATAAAGATCCAAACAATCAATTTTCTGGACTCGAAGAGACTTTCATCACTCTGGAATCAATGATATTGAAACAAATAGTTTCTGCCATGAATGAAAAATGATGGAGTGTGAATCTTGGCTGAATTGAGCTCAAACAACAATGCTTCACTTGAATGAAACTGAAAACAATGGTATGGGCTTGGAAGAAATCCAGTTGGAAGATAATCTTCAAGTGTTCAAATTGCAAATGTTTATACAGATCATAACTTGGGGATGAATCTTGGTGGGCCTAGGATTTTTGAGGTAGATTATGGAGATCAAATGAACTCTATAAAAATTATTCTAGGCATGTTGGAATAACAATGGGACAAAGGTATGCGCTCTAGAGAGTGCTAATATTTTGGTTGTTGCTGTTTTCATGATCTTCGATAGGGTTTCACACAATCTAGAAAAGACAGCCTCTAGCTGGCTACTTTTCCTCTCATAATTTTCCTTAAATTTGTGTTCATTGCATTGAGATAACTTCAAGATTTGTGTTAACTACAGCTGACTCTTTGTTGTTCACACAAACCTTCAATGATGGTAAGAGCTTGCAGCATCTCTGCATGATCGCATCCCTAGTAGCAACATCAATGCTTGTATCCCATGACCCTTTCCGTGCCACTCCACCAAGGACTAACTCACTTTGCCTGTAAATCAATATAAATATCAGATAGTGTTATTTCTAGATTTACTAAACATATACATATGGGTTGGAGACGCAGGGGAAGGGGGCAAATGTCCCCACATCAGGAGTGATGAAGGAAGTAAGACGCCTACTTACGATACGACAGTTAACAACATCGCCCTACCATCCACAATGCAATGGCCTCATTGAGCGCTTCAAGAAATGATCTGCAATATGTACAAGGAAAGGCTGTTGAATGGATTGGGACGATCTGTAAGAGGACCAATGAGTATCCCAAAGGAGTTGTGGACTGACAGAGCACGTGGTGAGAGTATTTGAAGCAAATGAAGGAGTATGAGGTAAAGATCGCTGAGGCCAATAAAGGTAAGGTTCATAATGCGGTTTCTAAAGCTGAAGAAATACAATTGGTATTTGGGGGCCGGACAGGCTCTCAAATTGTTACAATGTGGACCGAAAGACCACAATGGACGTTACCTAACAGCACCCGTAAGATAAAGTCAGTAAGGCAAAAAGGAAAACCACGATGAAAATATGCATTTTACTTGAAAAAAAGAATATTATTTACGATTTCTCTCTATCCTTAAAATAATCTGCTTTGATATCATAAACATAATGTAATCAATAATACATAATACAACTAGAACAGTAAATACCGTCATGGTTTGCATGCCCATGCAAACTGACACCCATATCATATGACCTGGCCAATTATAAAAATGGTATCTCACACTAAGTTCCACATGGCACTCCACCATATGTCCCACATGGCATTCCACCATATGTCCCCCATGGCATCCCATCCTATGACCCACATTGCATTCCACCCATTGTCCCACATGGATCCCGTCCCATGTCCCACATGGCATCCCACCTCATGTCCCACATGACATCCCATCCCATCCCATCCATTGTCCCACATGGCATTCCACCATATCTCCCTCATGGCATTCCACCATACAGTATTTCCCACATGGCATTCCACCATATGTCCCACATGGCATTCCACCATATGTCCCATATGGCAATCCACCAAATGTTCGCCATGGCATCCCATCCTATGACCCACATTGCATCCCACCCAATGTTTAACATGGATCCCATCCCATGTCCCACATGGCATCCCACCTCATGTCCCACATGACATCCCATCCCATCCATTTTCCCACATGGCATTCCACCATATCTCCCTCATGGCATTCCACCATACAGTATTTCCAACATGGCATTCCACCATACACGGCATTCCACCATATGTCCCACATGGCATTTCACCATACAGTATTTCCCACATGGCATTCCACCATGTCCCACATGGCATTCCACCATATGTCCCACATGGCATTCCACCAAATGTTCGACATGGCATCCCACCCTATGCAGAGATTGTGTTTTCCTTAGTTTTCTTTCCTTCCTTATCTTTTCTTCTGTCTCTACCCCGAGATCATGAAATGATTATGAAGGTTTTATTGTATTATATATTATTGATTACATTATGTTTATGATAACATAACATATTATTTTGACGATAGAGAGAAATCGTCAATATTTTTTTTGCTTCCAAGTAAATGCATATTTTCATTGCTATAGTCTTACTGACTATATCTTACGGTGCTCTTAGGTGTGTCCATTGTGGTCTTCTGGTCCACAATGTGACACACCCCTCCCCCCTGCTGTAACATTGTTTTATCAGATGAGAATAAGACAAATTTATATGATAACAGGGGTATCAGCCTTACATGTATCTCAGCAAAGATCTTTAACAAACTATTGTTACATCGTATCCGAGCACACATTGAACCGTTTCTTCGTAACAATCAGAATGGTTTTAGACCAAAACGGGGCACAATATCGCAAATTTTGTCACTTCGCAGACTCATTGAAGGCATAAAGGCAAAACACCTACCTGCGGTGCTCACTTTTGTTGATTTTCGCAAGGCTTTTGATAGTTTTCATCGTAAAAAAATGCTGCAAATCCTCCTTGCTAATGGTATACCGCCTTTCATTGTCAATGCCATTGGTATTATGTATAGAAACACGACAGCAAGGGTCAGAAGTCCTGATGGTGATACAGACTTTTTCCAAATTCTGGCCAGAGTTCTACAGGGAGACACTCTTGCTCCCTTCCTGTTTATCATAACACTCGACTATGCTTTGAGGAAAGCTATGGAGAACCATGAACACCTGGGTTTCACCTTGAAGCAACAGCAGAGCAGACGCCACCCATCTACAACATTAACTGACACTGATTTTGCAGATGACATTGCGCTGCTGTCAGACAACATTGCTGATGCTGAACATCTATTACACAGAGTTGAACAGGCTGCCAAAGAGGTTGGTCTGACAATAAATAGTCAAAAGACTGAGTACATGATGTACAACCATCCACAAGCTAGCCTCAAGGACATTAACGGTACCACTTTAAAGCAAGTCACCAACTTTCAGTATCTTGGTTCGTGGGTAGACTCCACCAAGAAAGACATAGATGTCCGAATTGGAAAAGCATGGACTGCCTGTTCCAAGCTGAGCAACATATGGAGTAGTGATCTCTCCAGAGATCTCAAAATCAATTTCTTCAAGGCAGCTGTTGAAAGTGTGCTGTTGTATGGATCTGAGGGATGGACTATGACAAATGCACTTTCAAGGAGACTAGATGGTACGTACACAAAATTGCTGAGATTTGCCCTTAGTGTGTCATGGCAACAGCACCTCCCAAACAGTCAACTTTATGGAAACTTACAGCCTATTTCTGAAGTCGTCCAGGCAAGGCGCCTTAAATTTGCTGGCCACTGTTGGAGGAGCAGAGATGAAGTCATACATCAAACACTTCTCTGGGACCCAAAACATGGAAAAAGAAGTCGTGGTAGGCCAGCAATAACCTACATTGATGTTCTTGAGAAGGACACTGGAATTGAAAGAGATGTCCTGCCAGGTGCCATGATGATCGCAAGCAGTGGAGAATCTTTGTCGGCAGTGCCCGAGTTCGCTCGATATGATGATGATGATGATGATGATGTGATAAGAAAATAATTACAGTAAAGTTCTTACAGAGGAAGTATATGTGCGAAGTCCTCATCATTGCCAAAAGTCAGAAAAATAGACCGAACAGAGCTCTTTACCTGATAAAAGAGTAAAAAGAAAATGTTGTTGTCTGAATAAACAAAAATAGACCGAACAGAGCTCTTTACCTGATAAAAGAGTAAAAAGAAAATGTTGTTGTCTGAATAAACACTGGCATACAAGGTCTCATTTCAATTTATTTATCAAATTTGTAAAATTGATAATAATAATAAGACTTATAATGCGCACAAACCACCTGAACTAGGTGTTCAAGGCGCCATACAATAAATACAAAATAATCATAAAACAAAACAACAATTATTAAACATTGACAAAAGCCTTAGACATTAGGTAAGTCTTTAAATTCCTTTTAAAGGAACCAATAGTAATGGAAGATCTCATGTAAAATGGCAATTCATTCCATAATCGTGGGGCAGCAACAGCGAAAGACCTGTTCCTCCCCCTTCCCCTCCGCCCCATAAATGCTTAGATTTTGATTCAAACAGAAGTAATTCATCTGAAGAACATAAATTACGGACAGGAATATACAGTTTTAACAAATAAGATATGTAAAGTGGAGCAGAATAAATAGTACTTACTCTAATTATTTGACCCCTGATAGGAATCAAGTCTTTATCCCCAACAAGATGGTAAGAACCTAATCCTGAACAATTAATGACAATGTCATATTTCCCTGCTAGCTGTATAGAAGAGGAATCAATAATAAGAGTTAAACAAGCAACATGTGAAGAATACTTCAAATTACATTGACTTTACACACACATATACATACCATGCAAGGAGTGGAACTTTTTAGGAGGCAATATTGGATGGTGGTTATGACACTGAAAATGCCTTCCCAAAATGCCTTTTTGTTTTAAATGTTTGGATACTTTGGTCCTAAGTGGTTGGCTTCAGGCACTACAGGTAAGCCTAGCACACTTCATGTGTGTGTTACAATGTCACTCATACATAGTTGACCTTCTACACCAGTCATTTCTAAAAAACCTTGTCACAACTTTCTTCTTCTGAAGAGAAGTCACAAGATATTGAAGTGGTTTCTGCACAATTCCAGTTGATTCTCTTTTATCTTCAAATCAGTTATTCCAGTTATTTTTTCAGAAAATAATTCAATAAAATATACAACAAAAGACTTTTCAAGACTCTGTGATGTCCCTTCTAGTTTGATGACATTAATTTTAAAGGAAAATTTTAAGGCTTTAAACTGTGATACATTTCAAAATAATAACATTGTTACACTACAGTATCTAACATGAGATGTACCTCTGCTTTCCGTTTAGTGTGCACTGCGACCGCCAATTTTGGCCAAAATCATCGGTTGCACATCACACGCCTCGCCAGAGCAAGGGCAACCTAATATGATATCATTATTTGCTTGGCCTGGCACAGCTAGATCTAATTACATTGCCAACATGCGCGAGTGTAATATGATACCTCTATTTGATGCACGTTGGGCATATTATAGATGCCCCTATGAGAGCATACTGAAAAGAAAGAGCTTGCACACTTAATGAATCCACTTTGTTTCTTTCATTGTCATCTATCACGTAATGTAATTATTCTTGACCCAAAACTTATCCTGTAAGGGCTAAGGGTAGATGCATTCCATTTTATTTAGAGGAAGATAACTAAACTAGAACAGTAAATACCATCATGGTTCACATGCCCATATCACCCATATCATATAACCCGGCTTATAATAAAAAAGGCATCTCACACTAAGTCCCACATGGCATCCCATTTCCCACATGGCATCCCATGTCCCACATGGCATCCCATGTCCCACATGGCATCCCATGTCCCACATGGCATCCCATGTCCCACATGGCATCCCATGTCCCACATGGCATCCCATGTCCCACATGGCATCCCATGTCCCACATGGCACCCCATGTCCCGCATGGCATCCCATGTCCCGCATGGCATCCCATGTCCCACATGGCATCCCATGTCCCACATGGCATCCCATGTCCCACATGGCATCCATTTCCCACATGGCATCCCATGTCCCACATGGCATCCCATGTCCCACATGGCATCCCATTTCCCACATGGCATGCCATGTCCCACATGGCATCCCATGTCCCACATGGCATCCATTTCCCATGGCATCCCATGGCATGGCATCCCATGTCCCATATGGCATGCCATTTCCCATGGCATGCCATGTCCCACATGGCATCCCATGTCCCACATGGCATCCATTCCCACATGGCATCCCATGTCCCACATGGCATCCCATGTCCATGGCATCCCATGGCATGGCATCCCATTCCCACATGGCATCCCATGTCCCACATGGCATCCCATGTCCCACATGGCATCCATTTCCCACATGGCATCCCATGTCCCACATGGCATCCCATGTCCCATATGGCATCCCATTTCCCACATGGCATGCCATGTCCCACATGGCATCCCATGTCCCACATGGCATCCATTTCCCACATGGCATCCCATGTCCCACATGGCATCCCATGTCCCATATGGCATCCCATTTCCCACATGGCATGCCATGTCCCACATGGCATCCCATGTCCCACATGGCATCCCATGTCCCATATGGCATCCCATGCCTCACATGGCATCCCATGCCCCACATGGCATCCCATGCCCCACATGGCATCCCATGTCCCACATGGCATCCTATATCTCACATGGCATCCCACCTATCCCATTCCTTGTCCCACATGGCATTCCACCATATCTCCTACATGGCATTCCACCATATGTCCAACATGACATTCAACCCTATTTCCCACATGGCATTCCACCATATTTCTCGCATGGCATCCCACCCTACGACCCACAGACATCCCACCCTATGTCCCACATAGATCCCATCCAATGTCCCAAATGGCATCCCACCATATCTCTTACATGGCATTCCACCATATGTCCCACATGACATTCCACCCTATTTCCCACATGGCATTCCACCATATTTCTCACATGGCATCCCACCCTACAACCCACAAGGCATCCCACCCTATGTCCCACATAGATCCCATCCAATGTCCCAAATGGCATCCCACCCTATGTCCCACATGACATCCAATCCCACCCCTTGTCCCACATAGCATTCCACCGTATCTCCCACATGACATTCCACCATACAGTATGTCCCACATAGCATTCAACCATGTCCCACATGGCATTCAACCATGTCCCACATGGCATTCCACAATGTCCCACATGGCATCCTACCCTATGACCCACATGGCATCCCACCCTATGTCCCACATGGATCCCATCCTATGTCCCACATTAATCCAACTAGATCCTATCCTATGTCCCACATTAATCCAAGTATGTCCCACATTAATTCAACTATGTCTCACATGGCATCCCTCCATTTGTCCCATATGGTATCCCTCCCTGTGTCCCAAATGGTATCCCTCCCTATGTCCCCCATGTCATCCCACCTTATATTCATGCATCAGTGGCTTCCCCCCTAATGTCCCACATGGCATCCCACCTTATGTCCCACATTGGATCCCACCATATGTTCCAATGTTCCCATCCTACTTCATGTCCCACATAGCATCACATATCCCCATAGCCTCCTACCCCTATGTCACACATGGCATCCCAACAGAGGGGGTATTACGCTATGGCTGAAATTTCTTACAACACAAATTTAGATACAGCATGTGAAATTTTACGCCAGTTTTTCATTAACTTAAATGAAAATCATGAACATCTTACATGTACCTCTCTCATGGAATTGAAAGTTTTATTTCACACAGAAATGATTTTGAAGTACTGATAAATAAAAGAAAAATGGCACAACTACGAGACTAATGGCCAAATGATTTAACATGCCCATACCAGTACTGTACATAGCTAGTACACAGGCCCTATACATGATGTACACACACTGTACACTTACATAAAAGTTTTGATGTTGTTTTGAATGCAGGCTTAATTGAGCATACTATGTATGAAAGTGTCAGTTCATATAATAACTTATATGCAAATGAGTTGTTGAATAAGAAAAATAAAAGCAGAGTCAAATAACCATGCCTTGCTGCATACCACATGGTATATATTCTATCCTATGTCCTGCGTGGCCCCCATCCATGTCCCATATGACATCCCTCCCTATGTCCATATGCAGTCACATCCTGTCACACTCCCTGACTGAGCATACTAAGTAAAAAAGTCTTGTCAGTTCTTGTACTGTAGCAACTTTATGCAAATAAACACAACAATAAAGGCAGAGTTTAATAATCATGCCTGATACAGACAGCCGTTGGTGCACAAATATTTTGAAGAAGTTTAAGGGTTTTAAACCTCCAGTGTTATGAGAGACACTTGATGATCTCTGAAGAATTACGGGAAATTTTATCATCTTACAGTTTTCGTCGAAGGAAATGTTTTCAATTCTCAAGAAACAGAAATCTCAGGCAAAACTGTGGACGGCCAAATCGCCATTGCATAGGTTCGCATGTTAACCAAAAAAATAATATTAAAGCATGACAAACCTCTTGAAGACTTTCCACCTTTCCTTTAATGAGCTTGCCCCCTCTCTTTTGAATTCTTAAAATGAACAAAGAGAAGAAAAAATTGAAATTCGTAGAAATAGTAATAACTACAGGCAAAATAAGTCTGTTCAGAAGTATTGAAAACCATCAAAAAGCACACAAAACACCCAAGAATATTGGTTCAAAAGTGACCAATTATTTCTGCAAATTTTTGATCATTAATTGTATTAGACATCAATTTATATAGTGCATTTTTTTGCCAGCCACCTAATAAGTTATCCGGCAGCCAGACGAATCAACACATGGGAACTTTGACTTGACTGGGCCAGGATGGGCAAAGACGGGAAGTGAATGAACACCACGTTAACCGACAGGTTAACGTCCCCTCCAAAGGACGGCGAGCATTATTCAACCATTGCCACTTCTCTCAACAGCTGAGTGAGGGAGCAGGAGCTGCAAATGATGTACTTCCGCTTTGATGATCGACGTATCTGTCTGCATAGCTGTGGAAAAATGGGTTAGACCTAACCGGGGCTTGAACCTGGTACCTCCAGCATCACAGTTGTGCGCTCTACCAACTGAGCTACCTACTCCGTATTACACTCGATTTCCTAATGTTAATCATTTTTTTAAATCTTTTGTTACTTAAAGGGTTGGTTCAGTGATCAAACAGCTTAACATAAAACAACTTTCAAAGAAAACAAAATGGTAAAGAAACTATTTCAATATCCTGTTTCTATATCCCGTTAAGGAGATGTTCAAGTTTAAAGTAATGCCTTATCTGTGTAGAAATGACTAGTGTGCAAAGTCCACTGTATGAGCTTGGTGCCTTCATCCTCAATTTCAATGATTGCTAATGCATTTCAAAGAAAAATATTCCAACTCTTTAATGAATTGAACTTTGTTTCTTCAAACTTTCTTTAAACATTTTAATACCTCACTAGATTCTGTTTTACTACTTTACTGATATATCTAATTGTGTTCAAGATTTAAAAAATCTCAAGATTGTGAGAAAGTGACATCACAACTACAGAAGCCTGATTTCAATTTCTGTTTGAAGAAACAAATTAAAGTAGTAAAAAGTTAAACCAATATCTTTTAAAATACATTAACAATTATTACCAAAATGAGGATGAGGGCGCCAACCTTCTACACTACAAATTTCCACACCAGTCATTTCTACAAAAATTAGACACAGCTTTAAACTTGAATATCTCCATAACAGAATAAGAATTTTGAAAGGTTTCTTAACCATTTTTTCCCTTTTTTTTCAAGTTCTCATTCTTACTGACTTGCTTGGCCACTAAACTAAACCTTTAAAGCTAAAGAACCACTATTGTAACTGACAAGGAATTTCTCACAAACCCAATTCGAAATTTGATGGGAAAGTTGTCACACAAGTCATCAACAGCTCAATTTGAAGCAAAATTGGCGAACGTACTTGTGAGTCTTGGCTTTTTTCTTTGTTTCTACCCCCAATTCAATAAATAATCACACAACAGAGTAAGCTGATGTCACAATTAGGTAAATTGCATAATTTCATACCAATGACTGCAAAATTTGAATAAACACTTCCTTTTCTGTACTCTTAAAGTAGGTATGTTACCTCTTTTGAAGCCATGGCAAGTATTTTGTACAAGGGAGCATGAAAGTTGTAAAATACCAGCCGTCTCTGAAAATAAAACATAGAAAGATTGTCTATTACGATATTTTGTATGATTATCAACAATCTAAAGCCTGATTAAATTTCTTTAACAAAAACAAAAATGCTGACATGACAGTAATTTCTAGGAAAATTTGTATGCATTTCAGTAATATCCTTACGCAAAAATGTGCACATACATAGACATAAAGTATGCACACGTACTTACACCACCACTTACCCACATATTGTTATATACATTTTCATCTTTAATGCGTGTTTCAAGCATTGCTGACAGGTTGAGTGTCATTTTCATGCTGTGATGGATGAACAATTTACAGGTGGCAAAAGATGTTATAATCTGCACAGCTCAGGATTTGAGGGGCACTTTCCATTCGATGTTTTTTTTTGCATGTATGCGACAGCAATAAAGCTTTAGAGACAACCCCCCCCCCCCACCCCAATTCCCCCTCCCCAACCCCCACTGGAAATTGTATTAACTTTTATCATCAAATATTACTGTTGACCATTTTTATCTTTTATTTAAATTTGAAGCCATGAAAATATGACAAATTTAGATCATGATATTTAACAGTTTAGTACCAATATTCAAGAAAAATGGAAACATTTAAATAATTATATATCAAGTCTCAAAATTGGAAAGATTTTGATCATGATGAGTCAATTGTATCAATCATGATTCAAAATATTTAATGTTTAAAATAATGTACAAGGCAAATAAATAAGGGGTCGTCAGAATGGCTCAGGAAGATTTTCATCATTTTCTTGCATGAAATTCTTTTAATTGGTATATAAAAAAACCAGCCAAATTCACACTCTTTAGCTGATCAGTGACAAGGCATACCCAATGCAAGTTTTACCCCAGACCCCAAAATAAAGGTGCCCAGCATTATTAAAAAGTAGGCATAGTTTAGTTAGCAAATAGGCCTAGCACATACCGTGTTTGCAAATTTTCAAATAAAAACTTGGGAAATGTTCTTGGCAGAAATAGATGCTTTATCAGTAATAAAAATATAATGAACAGATAAAGGACCCACAATGCTGTAGTTAGGATTTGTTTTTTTCTTTTAGAACAATATTTGTGTTACTTTCTTCAATAAAAAGATATAGTTATAACTAGGAGACTTGTTTTTAATATTTAAAGGACACTCAATTTTCTCCATCTGAAAATCAATTTTTCAATTTTGCAAAGAAGGTGTCACACAATAATAAAGGTTATTTACATATCCAGCTCACGTGAGATGCAACTTATGCTCGAAAGTGATAGGACAACTTGTCCGGCTCCATGCGTAAAATAAAGTTCAATCTATAAAGTTATAAGATAAGATATTAACATCCACACAAAAATTCTTGAAGATTATATTTGATAAGTAATAACACGTGTTCACGGAATAATTACATATCGTTGCGCAATGCACAAGGTCCTGCTGGGACTAAGACCAGCGGAAAAAGAGAGTGTTTCCTTTTGATGAAACAGTTTATAAACAAACAAATATCATTTGTACAAGAAGATAGAGAGGGGGTAGTTGAACATTGAATACTGCAGAAGAATGCATATGGCTGCATGCTAAGCCGAGCATTATAAATGCTACAAAGATATAGGGAAGGGTACGGCACTTTATGACAAGGACCCAGGTCCAAGTTGTAATTTTTGGGCCCCAAATAAAAAACTTGGGGTGACTCGCACACTCTGGCAAGTTTTATTGCAAGGCAGATGTGAAGGCTTGTTCTGTAAAGGAAAAAACTCAATATAGGGCTGTTGGACCCAATGTTGTTTTCATGGTGTAAAGCATGTATGAAATAGAGTGCATGTGCTGTTACAATTTCATTGTCTTTTATGGTGATATTGGTGTTACTTTCTTCAGTGAAAAGATTCAGATATATTCAGAAGGGACTCGCATTGTAAGTATGTTTAATTGTAAGACCAGGTGGGACATGATATGAAAATTCTTGCAAATATGCCTGAATAGCTGGTTTCTAATAGGTTCAACACATAATGGTCTTTCCAGAGCCTGTTTTACCGCATATAATCGCAATGTGGGGATCTTTTGGTAAGTCCATCTTTTCATTTAGTTTTTACATCTAACTCCACACTCTGGCTAAGCGACCATTCTTGATAACCAGTTGTTTATCCGAGAGGACGAAGTAGTACATAATCACTGTACCTTCATCTGCTGGAGTGCGGTTGATCTCCAGAGTCATGTCTATGCTGCCGTTGCCCAGCTTACGACCGTTACCATGTAGAGCATCATCATAGGTGCTGCGCAGATCAAGAACAAGTGCGTAGCTAAACCTACCTCGGGATTGAGGCCCTCGCCCAACAACAATCTACCTGAGCTGTATACCTTCTAAGCCTTGTCCCAGTGAGGTATAGGAGAACGCCTTGGGCATATAGCTAGTTAGAAACACCTTTAATGGTTACACTGACCTTAGTGATATCGTGGTTCATGAAAGTCTTAGGTTTTCGTACAAATCCACCATCATCAAGTGGTTTGACGAACAACAGGACAACACCGCTGGTACTGTGTCGAGGTAAATTCAAAGGGATAGTCCCCACAGAGCTAGTGATTCACTTGATTCACAACATCAAACTCCAGAGTCAAGTTCTTCAGAGTGTAGGAAGCGTTGGTGTCATCGCTTGCAATGACAACCTTTTCTTTAGGTGCAAAGTATATGATGTATTCGAACCAATCGTGCAGACCTGATGGGTAAAATGGGGCTTGGCCACTCAAGAGACTAAATCTAATGGTATAGCAAATCTATTGCCAAAAGCTTTAGCAATCGCTTTGTCAGCCTTTTTATTGTCAGCTTTATCACCAGCACCTACACGAATTTTCAGACAATTTTATCTGCTTATGCCCTGGTAGTCGCTGTTAATTCTCGCGCTAGAGAGGAGCCATAGGTCTGCATAGTTGTAGAACACTTCTGCGCTGTCCAAACTCATGACAACCTCACCTCCAAGTTTTACCTCTACTTTGCTCATAATGTTGCGGCCTATGTTGTTGACAATAGTGTAATTGACATCTGTGCTATTTAGAGTGATGTTGAAGGCCAGTCTGACCGTGCGTGGAACAATAACATTATGCTGCTGCAGCTTCGGGAATTTGGCAATCACATGATTACCTGCTGTGGCCATTGGGGTATCAAGAGTAACTTGATGAGTTGTGCGTACACCTTTCACACCCAGACCTGTGCGGGTCCTTCGTGTAGGCGCTAGTTTCTTTCCGTAATTCATTGCCATATTGAATATATATGCATATGTCTAAAATGAGAAGAAACTAGCAGAGATATACTATAGTCCTTAGGGGTATTGAAGAGGAACTCCAGCTATAAAGAAACTTGTAAAAGCTGCAAAGGCATCTGAAGTTGAATCCCGGGCTTGGCTATTAAAAGAAGAAGGCTATGTGGCAGATCTACCTACCTCCTCCCCACTATATACCACGACCTAAGTTTGACATTTCTACACCAAATCAAGTCCATCAAACAGACCTCTTGTATCTACCACACGACAAAGTTGGACGTAAGACTTATAAATATGCGTTAGTTGTGGTCGATGTTGTCAGTCGGTATAAAGAGGCTGAGCCTTTAAATTCGAAGTATTCAACAGAGGTTGCTTCTACATTTACCCGCATCTATAATCGTAGTCCACTCGATTGGCTAAAACTTCTTCAGGTGGATCCAGGGCGTGACTTAATGGCTTCTGTAACTGATACATTACAGAAGCATGGTGTTGAGGTGAGACGTGGAATCCCAGACGTTCACCGTGATCAAGCTTTTGGAGAGCGGTTTAATCGTACACTAGCAGAATGGTTGTTCGGACATCAGTATGCTAAGGAAATAAAATTGCCTAAGGGAGAGAGATCAATGGAATGGGTAGAGAAAATGTGGGATATGTAAATGAGTTATATTATGTTGATATATGTACCGCCATTTGTTATGTACCGCTTTACATTATGTAAATGATGTATGCTCAACATGGGAGTCGAAACTAACGTGATAAGTGTCGTGTACTTTCTCCATTTTATTGTTCCCTCGGACACCACAGAATGGCGACGAGGATGATCATCAGTGTTCAAAGTGATCATAAGAGCATCAACAACGTGGTGAAAACATTCCGTGAAAATTTACTGTGAAACAAACATGAGATTTTGTGGACAATCTTGTGAGTGAAACGTAAATCCATGTGGGAGTGCGAGTCAAGATTTTTATGTGAAAACGAAGTGTACAGAGCTGTACTAGTATACGTAATGCGTTAAAAAACGTCGAACGGACTACGATGCTCGTTAGACCAATTGAGGTGAAACCCATGTAAAACCTAAATATAGCTTAAACTTATGTGACCGTTAAAACATATATGTTTCCGTGAATAAAAACAAGTCAAATTTAGTGGTGATTTAACCACAACTTCTGCCGCAATTGAGAGAGACCAGTATCAAGTAAGACATTAGCAGTAAGACTAAGCATCATCAGAGTCATAAGTGGTCCAGCGTCACGTTATATAATTGTGACTGTGATAAACTGAATGAAAATTTCTGAGAAAGCATGTCGTCCCTACGCATTGATCAATTTAATCCTGCAGAGGAGAAGTGGGACTCTTACAAAGAAAGATTGGAACAGTATTTTATTGTGCAAGATTTACCACCGATCAGAAAAAGGTAGCAATTTTGCTGAGTATTTTGGGCCCCAAAACGTATGGACTGTTGAAAGACATTGTATCCCCAAAAAAACCGGCTGAACACAACTACAATGAGCTGACAATAAAGCTCAAATCACATTTTAATCCCGAGGCTCCAGTAATGTCAGAACGGTACAAGTTCTATGGCAAAAAACAAGGGAGAGATGAGAATGTGTCTGAATATTCAGCTGCATTGAAAAAGATGGCCAGCACGCGTAAATTTGGGACATTTCTAAATGATGCGTTGAGAGACATTTTTGTATGTGGTCTTAAAGATGAGGCTGTACAACGAAGGCTATTTGCGTTCGATGAGACTCTAACATTGGATAAGGCCGTGTCTGTAGCCACAAGCATGGAGATGAGGCTGTACAACGAAGGCTATTTGCGTTTGATGAGACTCTAACATTGAATAAGGCCGTGTCTGTAGCCACAAGCATGGAGATGAGGCTGTACAACAAAGGCTATTTGCGTTTGATGAGACTCTAACATTGGATAAGGCCGTGTCTGTAGCCACAAGCATGGAGACTGCTTCAAGACAAACAGCAATGGTGCAAGAGCATGGGAGTACCAACATCCACAGTGGCGATGGTGTCAATAAAATGCTTCTGTTGTGGAGAACTGGGACACATTAAACCTAACTGCAAATATCGAGACCGAGACTGTAAAATATGTGGGAAAAGAGGGCATTTAAGGTCACAGTGTAGGTCAGAAAAGGGGTCAAATCATCCAAACATACCCCAAGCTTTAAGTCGAATGCTAGTGTTGCTTCTCAGCACAAGAAAGGGTATCATAAAAACAAAAAGAAATCATCTAAGGTCAGATATGAAAGTAAATCCGGGTCTAGTCAGTCTAGTCTCAGTGAAAGTGAATGTGAGGTAGGCCTAGAAGGAAATAGTAGTCAGAAACGAGCAGACCAAGAGTGGTCAGTGTTTCATGTGAATTCTGTGCATGATAACACAGACCCTCCGATAGAGGTGGGAATCAAATTATCAGGCAAACCTGTGTGTATGCAAGTGGATACGGGATCTGCAAAATCCCTTATGTCACTTAGGGAGTACAGTGAGAATTTTCAAGGTCATCCCCTAAAAAAGGCTAAAGTTGTTTTCAAGACAAATACTGGGGAATCAATCAAAGTTCATGGCAAATTGGATCTAAATGTTGAGTACAAAGGGCAAATTAAACAACTACCCATTTTTGACATTGAGGGTAATGGTCCAAATTTGTTTGGTCGAGAGTGGTTGAAAGAAATTTGGCTAAATTGGAGTGAAATCAACTATGTGTCAAAAGGACAAATACTATTATTGAAGCAAGAAGTTTTTAGTGATGAAATGGGTTGCATCAAGAATGTGAAAATCAAGTTAGAAGTGGAAGAGGAAGCTAGTCCAAAATTTTTCAGGCCACGTCAAATTCCATATGCAGTGAAAGATAAGGTTACAGATGAGATAAATCGCATGGTAAACTTAGAAATCTTAGAGAAGATTGACCATAGTGATTGGGCAGCCCCCATTGTTCCTGTATCCAAACCAGATGGCAGTGTCAGAATTTGTGGTGATTACAAAGTCACTGTAAACAGTGAGCTAACCAAAAGAACTTCCTCTTCCAACACCACAAGAACTGTTTATGAAACTAAATGGTGGTAAAAAGTTTTCGAAACTTGGTATGTCAAATGCATATCAACGGGTAGTTTTGCATGAAACCTTTGGAAATTGGTGTGCATAAACACACATTTAGGCCTTTACCAATATACCCGTTTACCTTTTGGCAAATCCTCAGCAACTGCGATCTTTCAGGAGATCATGGAAAAAATCCTTGTGGGGTTGGAAGGTGTGGTGTATTATATCAACAATTTGATCGTCACAGGTAGAAGTGATGAAGAACACAAAAAGAATCTTCACAAGGTCTTACAAAGATTAGGTACATGGGGTATCAAACTACGTAAGTCTAAGTGTGCATTCCTACAAGATTCTGTAGAGTATTTAGGATTCATACTGAATTTAGAAGGTATTCAAGCCACAAAAGCAAAAGTGGAAGCCATACTAAATGTGACTGCTCCCCAAAATGTGCAAGAACTGCATTCACTTTGTGGACTAATAGGCTACTATAGATCATTCAATCCAGACTTGTCTACAATCATGGCGCCCTTGAATGACCTGAAGGGTTCAACAGATTTTAATTGGAATGCTAAGTGTGATGAAGCATTCCAAAAGGTGAAAGAACTATTAAGTTCTGCCCATGTCCTTGTCCATTATGATCCAAAGAAACCTGTAATTCTGGCGGTTGATGCCTCGCCATATGGTCTTGGTGCTGTCATTTCTCACAGTGATGGAAATAGTGAAAGACCAATTGCATATGCATCACGCACACTGAGCAAAGCAGAGAGGAATTATTCGCAGATTGAACGTGAGGCACTTGCAATCATATTTGGAGTTAAGAAATTTCACACTTACCTATATGGCCGTAGTTTTACCTTAGTAACAGACAACAAACCATTGGCAATGATACTGGGACCCAAGAAAGGTATTCCTGTAGTAGCTGCATCACACCTGCAGCGATGGGCAGTGATTCTGAGTGGCTATTCATATTAGATTGAGTACAAATCCTCAAAGCACAACTCAAACGCTGACTTCTTGTCAAGGCTGCCAGTAACTCAAAACAAAGCGAGTGAAAAAGATGAATTCACTACATTTTGGACTGAAGAGGGGACCAAAGTAAATAGGGCTTAAATTGACAAAGTTCCAGTCAGCAAAGACAAAATTATGAGAGCCACGGAGCATGATCACATACTATCAAGGGTAGTAGAATTCACCTGGGGTGGGTGGCCCACCGAGCCTCTAAGTAGTGACTTCACACCGTATGTGAAAAGACAAAATGAAATCACAATTGAAGAAGGTTGTCTGCTTTGGGGACTGAGGGTGATCATTCCTGAAAAATACAGGCAAGAAATTTTGGAAGAGCTATATGCTCAACACCCAGGAATTGTCTATATGAAGAGTTTAGCAAGACGTCATGTCTATTGGCCAGGAATTGATGTAAACATAGAACAGTTGGTTAGAAATTGTAGTGTTTGTGCTAAGACCTCTGATCCATGTAAAGGAACTCCAAACCCCTGGATTTGGCCCTCAAAACCGGGTCAAAGAGTTCATGTAGACTTTGCAGGCCCCTGTGAAAATCAAATGTTTCTCATAGTGGTTGATGCTTGTTCGAAATGGATGGAAATACTGCCAATGACAAGCACAACCAGTGTAGTGACTATTGAGGATCTGAAACGCCTATTTGCAAATTGGGGCATACCCCAACAATTGGTCACAGATAACGGACCTCAGTTCGTATCTGCAGAATTTGCTCAATTTTGCAAAAGTTATCTCATTGAACACGTCAAATGTTTACCAAAACATCCTGCATCAAATGGTGAGGCGGAACGTTGTGTGAAAACGTTCAAGACCGCCCTAAAAACAATGAAACATGAGCCTGGTACAATTAAGACAAAAGTGGCCAGATTTCTGCTGTCATACAGAACAACTCCCCATAGCACTACAAAAGAAGCCCCTGCCAAAATATTTATGGGTCGTGAATTGAGAACCAGACTATCAGCACTAAAACCTGATTTAAAACAGTCAATCATGAAAAGAGTGTCAAAACATGGAAAGAACAGAGATCTGAATGTAGGTGATGTAGTCCATGTGAGAGATTACAGAAAATCCACAGAGACATGGACACGAGGAGTGGTTGTTAAGAGGTGCGGTCCAGTAACCTACCTGGTGCAAGTGGGTGATGTTTATTGGAAACGTCACATAGATCAGCTAAAGGACATCTCCAGCACAAAACTTGCTGGTGATGAAATCACACTCCCCTGTAGCATTGATAGAAAGATGATTGATGATGAAATCATGTCTGAAGCTCTCGCTTCAAAACCAGATGCCATACCCAAGGTGATACCTGATCAAAAGATTGTAGAAAACCCCACAGTTGTAGAAAAGCAAACACAGTTGAGAAGGTCTGGTAGAGTAAGGCGACCTGTTGTCAAGCTTAAGTAAATAAAAAAAAAAAAGAGAAAAGAAAGACACACATTGAAATACATAAAAGTAACTAAGATGTTCAGTTGGATCTTAAAATCAAAACATCAAGATTCATATAGCCTGTTATGTTATATAGTGCTGTATCAGACACTATATGACACTGATGACATTTTTAAAATGTTTCCTTTTCTTTTTCTGCCCAGGGAAGGGTGTGGGGTATGTAAATGAGTTATATTATGTTGATATATGTACCGCCATTTGTTATGTACCGCTTTACATTATGTAAATGATGTATGCTCAACATGGGAGTCGAAAGTAACGTGATAAGTGTTGTGTACGTTCTCCATTTTATTGTTCCCTCGGACACCACAGAGAATACCTGCCGTTGTTTCAGCTTTGAACAACGAAGTCACATGGCTGATTGGAAAGAAGCCTGTCAATGATATCAAATCTAAAATGGTGAAATAGAAACCAGCATCTCCAGCTGATCACCCTGTTGGCTTGGAGGAGCAAAAAGTACCTACCGATGTTGTAATGCGTTATCTATACCAACCAGGTGAGCTGGAACGAGGTCGACGTCGTGCTACAGACCCTGTGTAGTCTGTCAATGTTTAAGGGATAGGACAGTCTGTTACAAAGCCTAAAGAGCCTGTCCTATACAATCTTCAAAATGGTCCGGCCCGTGGATTTGTCCGTGAGGAGCTGTTGATCGTTCCTCACTACACCGAGCTCCCCACCAAAAATAATACAACGTTCAATTAGAGATAGGGTATTATAACGATATAAGATGTCAGTACGTGCAAAGAACAAGTGTAATTGGCTACAGGTAAGAAAGAAACATGTGGAAGACTTGCTATGTATGATAAATGCTGGCAGCATCGAGTAGTGATTAAAAATGGTAAATGTCCAATAGTACCATGCCGCAAGTGTGGGAATGGTGTTTATTCTCAGACACAACTTTGCCGTGGTTGTGGTGATAAAAAAGCTGTTACAAAGATGCTGCACATTGAAAACAAGCTCGTATAGACTTTCAAAAAGTGCTAGCTGAAATGATGTCCTATTAGAGACATGGTGTATCATGGTATACCATCTGGTGTGACAACCAATTGGAGCAATAACATACTTTAGTATAGCAGTGTATGATGAATAACTTAAATAGTAACTGCAATTAGAAGAGAGAGAGTCGAGAAACTATGTGCTTCAAAACAATATCCTTCTTAATGACCCATCAAGCAAAAAAAGAAATCATATTAAAAACAAACTACATAAATGCCATCATCGCTAATAGGTATATGCCAGCCCGCAGACCACTTCCTGTACCAAGACCTGTTCCTGCACTGAGACCTGTGCCTGCACCAAGAGCACCTAGGCCTGTTCCTGCACCGAGATGTGTGCCTGCTCCCAGGTTCACACGACCCCTGGGACAATTGGTGCTTACCTTCGCAGTTGGCAGATGAATATCGCAGGTGGACACCGATTGGGAGCTGACCCACTAGCCCTTTTGGATAATGTTCGCTCTACAATTCACCGGAAGGTAGCAGAAGAGGTTGGAGCCCTTCGCAGGTCAAAATTCCAGTTAGCACTCAAGAGTGGGGCTAAAGAAGTATATTGGCGATGGAGAAACGGAACTTACAAACCCAGTATTTCGCAGCCATCAGATGGATGTCTTGCAAGTGGATGAGATTGATGCAGCGCTCAACAATGCTTTCCCACGCATGATAGATTCTCTTAAGCAATGGACTCAGAGAGGGTCAGGATGGATGGTGGATAGAGTGGAGGACCCCTGGATAAATATTGCCTGGTACCAACCACTACGAGGTGGGTCCTATATCTGTTTGCCGAAAGAACTCAAAGCTAAAAAGACTATCATCAATGTGAAAAACCGTGATGATAACTGTCTTCGCTGGACTTTCCAATCTGCTCTGTTTCCAGCCAAGATACATCCAGAAAGGTCAGCAAGTATTCATCAAAAGACGGCTTGGACTTTGAAGGAATAGAGGCTCCAGCTCCACTCTTCCAGATCAAGAAGGTTGAAAAACAAAACAATCTGGCTATTAACGTCTTCGGTTGGGATAAAGAAGTGATCGTTCACAGACTCAGCAAACAAGAAAAGAATATTCCCAGGATCAACCTTCTATTGATTGAGAAGGCATGTAAGTTCCACTACACGTGGGTCAAAAGCCTCAGCCGCCTGCTCTTTGATCAAAGCACCCATCGAGGGCGTAAGCACTTCTGCGAGAGGTGTTTACATGGCTATTCCACGGAAGATCTGCTCTAGGCCCATATACCTGATTGCATGGGAATTGGTCAAACAGCTGTATGTATTGAGATGCCGAAAGCAGGTAAAAACAAGCTGTCCTTCCAGAACTATCACAAGCAGCTTCCAGCTCCCTACGTAATCTACGCAGATTTTGAGGCACTCACCTGTAAGATAGATGGTCCACAATCCAATCCCTCACAATCCAATACCCAAAAGACTCAACAGCATGAAGCGTGTGGCTATGGATATGTTGTGGACAGGTGTGATGGTCGTACAGAACCTGAGATGTAGGATGGAATGGCATGTGGAACAAAGGTTGGGATGGCATGTGGGACAGAGGTTGCGATGGCATGTGGGACAGAGGGTAGAAGGTGTTATTAGCGGTGAGGGAATTTGTATCATTTGCGATGTCTGGTTTCAAACTTTATCTTTTCTCACCACAATCATAAAAGCAAATATGCGAATTTGTGACACTATAGGAGGTCCTCTTCTCCATATAGGAATGTAAATGCACATCACAGTGCAAATTATTAAAGATATCAACAAGTATGTATGTTTCATTACTTACAATGCTTCTTGGCAAAGTACCTTGATTTCTCTTTGTGTTGCATGACGAAAACCAAAACAGGCACTGGCCCAAGATGGACTATCCTAAAAATAGAAATAAGAAATCTGATATGAGACTGTTTGTCCTAAATTACTGTTGCTTATACTTGTGCATATGATGATTTACATCAAAGATAGCTACCAATACAATAACACCAAGGAAGTTCTTGTGGCCCTTAGTAATGTACTTACGACAGAAATTTCCAGATAAAACTTTTGAAATTTTGCTACTCCAATGATTTCCTTCAAACAAATCCTAGTAATCTGCTTAAATGTACATCACATGGACTGTTGCACCCTTGATCATTAAGAAATTTTGTCCCTTAGACCCCTCCAACCGGACACCCTCGATTTGATCAAAATCGAGGGTAATCCACCTTTCAACCCGAAAGACCACAATAGGTCAT
The DNA here is from genome assembly GCA_020152595.1 of Chiridota heheva. NCBI lineage: Eukaryota > Metazoa > Echinodermata > Holothuroidea > Apodida > Chiridotidae > Chiridota > Chiridota heheva. The sequence goes on from JAIGNY010000535.1 coordinate 1,788,123, forward strand.
TCATCTTGGGCTCAAGCCAGATACCTGCTTTGCAGTGAAGCGAATCAGATTAGTCCTTAGCTGAGCCTAAATATAAACATGCCTGGAGAACTTTGTGCAAAGCCCACCTATGATTGATGGATCAATCCTCTTACAGAGGGCTATTTCATCATGATCTCTGCATGCACCTTTAGGCTTATAACATGAAAAATTACATCAGCTTTATAAAGTAAACCATAGATATGCAGTTGTGACTAAAGCACTTGTCAATTGTGTGACTCACCCTACAACCCCTGACAAGGTAAGTCATTGCACCAAAGTGGGTGGACAGCACATGTACATTGACGCACCCCTCAGTCACTTAGGTGGCAGACATTTTTTGTAAAATGACTGACCCCAAATTAATCACCTCTGTACAAAGTCAATGGGACTCAAGTAAATTGACCCACCTCAGCGTCACTCTGGTGACCGACGATTTGGTACAATGACACATGTGTGAGTCACTATTTCATATGTCAATGACTCACCTTTGACTGACATTGCCGGGGGTGGTAAGGGTGAGTCATACAACTCACAAGTGCATAATAACACACAATAAAAATAGTCTTCACCACCGTGACACTGTGAACACAGCAACAATATTCTATGCACATGAACTTACTGTACATCATTGTTCTGACCCCATAACATTTTTGTAGTGACTATGCCTTTTATCAACTCTCATAGTTATTCCTGGTGACTGGCACAACTTTTCCACATAAACTCATTCACAAACAGACCTGGACTTCTCCGGGAGGGAGGACAAAGAACCAAATTGATCATGTGCTTGTAACAAAGCAACACAGAACCTCTATATTAGACACAAGAGTAATGAGAGGGGCTGACATTTTAAGTGATCACCACTTGATACAGACCATGATCCGATTAAAACTGACAGGAAAACCGATAACAAAGACATGTCGTCCCAAGTATGATACCATCAAGTTACAACAACCAGCAATCAGAGAAGAGTTTTCGGTTTAACTACGAAATAGATCTGAAGTTTTACAAGACTGCTGTGGTGAGACCTGATAACATTGAAGAAGTTGGAAGTGGCAAAAATTTGAAGAGGTATACAATAGGGCTGCTAACAAGGTCCTTGGGTAAAAAAAGAAGGGACAAAAGCCATGGATCAGCAGAGAAAGTTGGACATGTGTTGAGGAGAGAAAAGAGCTGAAGGTTAAGATTGGAAATGCCAAGTCAATTGGAATTAAAGATATTCATAAAAAGCTAAGTATGCTGAAAAAGACAAAGATGTGAAGAAAAGCTTAAGGAGAGATAAAAGAAAGTGGGTTGACAACCTTGCTACATCTGCAGAGGAAGCAGCTAGTAATGGCAGAATGAGAGAGCTTTACAACATATCCAAAACAATTTGCAATGAAAGGACCAAGGTTGGGAGTGGTATAAGAGACAAGGACGGAATCTATTAACGGATGAAAAGAAAAAGAGAGAGGTGGAAAGAGCATTTAGAGGAGATACTGAATAGATCAGATCTTGTTTTCCAGCTCCTAACATAACATGTGACCCTGAAATAAACGAAATCAGTACCACTTATATTACAAGAAGTGAAATCAAAGAGGCATTGGTGAAGCTAAAGAATAACAAAGCTGCAGGCAAGGATATTACTGCCGAGTTGTTAAAAGCTGATATATGCACATCAGTATTATGGCTTGAAGAGATGTTTAAATTGTATGGGAAAAGGAAGTCATACCAAAATCATGGAAGCAAGGACTGATAACAAAAATGCCTAAGAAAGGCAATACTACTGTATGCGATAACTGGCAAGGATTAACCTTAACGTCCATACCAAGCAAATCATTTGGAAAAAATTAAATCTGCAAAATTAGAAACGGTATTGATAGTAAGATGAGAGATGAACAGGCTGGATTTAGAAGAGGAAGGAGTACCACCAAGCATATTTCATCCTGCGCAACATTCTACAACAGGTGGCTGAATGGCAATCAACCATATATATTGCCTTTGTTGACTTCAAGAAGGCGTTTGATTCAGTGTACAGAGAAAGTCTGGAAAATAATGGCAGCCTATGGTATTCCACAAAAGATAATGTGTTTGATTAAAGCGTTATATGAATACAGTGAATGTGCAGTTATAGATGGTGCTGTGGAATTTGAATGGTTTGAAGTCAAAAGTGGTGTAAAGCAAGGTGATGTAATGTCAGCGTTCCTTTTTCTGATGGTGGTAGACTGGGTGATGAGGAAAACAACTGATGACAACAGGAATGGAATTAGATGGAAATTCATGTCAACCCTTGAGGACTTAAGATTTTGCTGATGGTATCACTCTACTTTCATCTACACATCAACACATGCAAACCAAAGTGACCAGGGCTCAATCAGTATGCTGCACAAACTGGTCTAAGAATTAATAAGGCTAAAACAGAGCTCATGAAAGTTAACAGCAAATGTGCAAACAAACTTTATATCGATAACCAACAACTAAATGAAGTAAACAAGTTCAGATACCTTGGTGCAACAGTGCTTACAAGGTGGTGGCGAAAATGATATTCAAAACAGAATTTGTAAAGCAAGAGTAGCATTTATGAAGTTAGATAAGATATGGAACTCAAGCACATTCTCAATATATACAAAAATACAATTGTTTAACTCTCTTGTTAGGTCTGTACTCTTGTATGGTTGCAAGACATGGAGATTTAATGTAGCAGATTAAACAAATCTCCATACATTTATGTACAAATGCTACGGGAGAATTTTGAAGATCAGATGGCCATATGTAATATCTAATGATGAAATACTGAGAATCACTAAACATGACAAAATCAGCACTGAAGTAAAAAGGTGTAGGTGGATTGGTCATGTAATGCGCATAAGCACTATTAAGCACTGTGTGACAACTATGACGTGGAAACCAAAGGGGAGAAGGAAAGTTGGTCATCCTGGAAGGACAGTCGAGAAGGAGAGGAAAGTGATGGGATGGAGCTCGTGGACAAAAGCCAGACAAGTTGCAAATAACAGAGTCCAGTGGAGAAAGTGCAATGCAGCCTTATGGGCCAGGAGGCCTAAAGAGACTAGGTGAGGTGCAAAGAGAGCCGTGTATAGGTGTTTTATGATAATTGATTTATGATGATATATGCGCTGAATTGCATTTAGTTCTATAGTTCAGTTGTTTGATCGGAATTTATTGTGTGTAATGTATGTTATGTTATGTGTAAATCAGCGAATAACATAAATGAAGCGACATTAAGGAGATCTGTTTAACACTTAATTATTTAACCGAATTGAACTTTGGAGTCTTGGCGGAAGAGTGAATCTTGAATCCAGTGCTGGGTGGGTATTGTGAGTCCTGGGGCGAGGCCGCCCAGTGCATACCGTAGCTAAAACCCTGATTGAGACAGGTCTGCCAGTTAGCATAAATATCTTTATCCCTGCTTTATAAAGTGGTACCATTTAGCAATCTTCATCTTCGCTCAAACCCCAGTAACAAAGGATTGATTACAAATATGAGTTAGCAGTTTAGTTATACAATTAATAACATTCTTGAGACAAAACATATTAATATCATCACAATCTTTGATTTCTTAGATTTAGTGTTTAACTTCATATAATCTCTGCTTCATCCAGCTTTTTTAAGGAACATGGAAGATTCATTTCTATTTTTAAATAATTGTATATGTTTTTCCTTCAGGAATAGGAATGTTTTTAGTTAAGTTTGGGCCAATGTTAACAAAGAAATCATTCAAACCATTTGTTTGTTTGTTGTTTTTTTATGAGGGCTTAATGGCACCGACAAGCGAGAGTCAAGTGTACCTGAGAGGTCAGATCATTCTAGAGGTAGGAAGGAAAGGAAACAGGGGAGAATGAGAAATTAAGAACAAAAAGTCAGAAGAAGCTGTGATCCAAGAGAGGAGGTGCATAGTTGAAACAAAAACAAAGTAGAGAGAAGCGAGTGGAAGTTAATAATTAAATATGGTTGTAGAGGAAGCATGATGAAGGAAGGAAATAAACCATTTGTAATGTCCCTTCTTATTTGTAATTTTACTACCATTATTAACAAAGCAATCTGGATATTTGGAAGACTTGTTTTTCTTGATAATTTTATTTAATATTTTATATGTTCCTTGACTATCATTTCTATACTTATTTAACACTTTGTCAAGTACATCTTTTTACTACCTCTTAATATTTTGTGTGAACTTATTCTTATACCTTTAATATCTATCTTCATCATACAATTTCCTTTGCCTTAAAATTCCCTATACATAGTGTTTCTTCTTACATGCATTCTTAAGCCGCTAGTGAGCCATGGTTTATTCATGTTCCTTGATTTGTTACAAATTCTCTTAAGAGGACAATATTGATTAAATAAGACTGAGAAACGAATAAAACAGAATATGCCTCACTGGCATTGGCCTTATAAAAACCTGTCCACCTCTTTAACAATTAATTCTTTAAAGAGTCTAAGCTATCATTGTCCATGAATTCTAACAAATCTATATGTATCTCTTTTTTTTTTTAAATCTCTTTACCACTGCACACTGCAAAAACAGGTAGGTGGTCACTGATATCATTGATAAGTAACCCACTGAAAATATTATTACTAAGTCAATAGTAAAAATGTTGTCTATCAAAAGTAGCACTAGAATGTGTTATTCTGCTAGGCTTAGTTTTGGGGGCGTAGTCCCTTGCTAAATATTATATCAACAAATTCCTAGGTAACCTTTGTGATCACTATATTGAAAAAGAGTCTGTACTATAATACACATACATAGATTTCCTCTTTAATAATACTTAGATTGTTCAGCAAGATATCCAAATGGTTATTAAAGATATCTAGTAGTACCAGATTGCCTATAAATGCAACTCACAGTAATGTTTTTCTTATTCTTAATACATATTTCTATAGTTATAATTTCCCAGTATATTATTCAATTTTAAATCTTCATGACAAAATGGCTACTCCATCCTGCGTCTGGACTGTGACCAGATTTCATAACCACTCAAAGTATATTGCTTGCATTATGTTCCTTAAGCCAGGTCTCTGAAACTGTGACAACATCAAAGGATGTCCCAACTCTTCTAAATAATTATCAATTTTATCAATGTTTGACTCTCCAAGCTTCTGCTATTTAATTGAATATTAAGACAAAACCTGACTTAGAGTACAATCTAATCTTTAAATTGTGCATCTGTAAAATATTTACAATCAAGAAATAATTTGCTATAGAAGTTATAATCAGGATCTAAATCAGGGTTCTAGCTACGATGGGCTGCGCTGGCGGGCATGGGACTACTTAATTCCGCCCACCACTCGCTCTAAGATTCACTCTTCAGCCCAGCACACAGAAACTTCCAGTCGGTTAAATAATTAAGTGTTTAAACAGATCTCCTTTTAATCTCGCTCTGGCGTAATCAAGCTGATTTACACATAACATAATATACATTATGCACATTAAATTCTGATCAAAACAACTGAACTATAGGAATTTACTTGCATTGAACATACATATTATCATAAAATCATACGAAGCTCTTTTGCATTACTTGTACGTACATGCACACAGTTCAGGTTCATGTTTTAATCCTTGTGAATCACTGCTGGCGGCTTGCCAGTCCATCACTTGCATACAAACGAAACTTTAACAAGTAAAATTACTCCCTCCCTCCAGTGTATGACCCATTGGTCCAAATGCAAGTAACCAATCACATTTGTTATAAATCCCATATGCATAACATTATACTGTAGGTGTCGATATTCTTTTGATATGTAGGGGATTTTTATATTGATAATAGTTGTTGTATAGTTCATAGGAACACTATCGCTTGGCTTTTAGTCAAAACAAATAGGATGAAAATAAAGCGGTAAAAGGATTGACAATATGAATAACAATGGGAATTGAAAATAGTTTCCGGCCTTATGTTTGTACTTTTCTTGGAGGGGAGGGGAAGAAAGGCTATGACAGTTGATTATCCATTTGTATTTTGAATATCCATTGTACATACAGATTTTACAAAATTCTTCCTATTATTCCAATTAAAAAAAACTTTTTCATTGACAGTTGTCAATAGAAGTGGACTAAATTTGAACAGTTTTCATGGAAGGGGGTCTAGAGGAGGTCACCTTGGATTATTACTGAAGCGAAACCCAGCACTCAAAGTTGTCTAAGCTAGAACCCTGATCTAAATCACTTTAAATTCACAATGAGTATAATCAGTGTATGACATATTCAAGTTATTTTTCATAAATGGTAAATAGTTGCTCATCAATATCAACTGCTGAATTTAACCACCTTCCTTCCCTATCATCAAATTATAAAATGGAAATATTTCTTTACAATGAATACAATGCAAACATCTGGACTATTACCCAGCATCCTTAGTTAATTTTTGTCAAATCTGTACAATTTCTATGAACCCACAATCCACATATGGTTCACTCAGTTGCTTCATTACAAACATTTGCATTACACACACTACATGGAAAAAATTCAGTCATTTGATATTCTAATTATACACTTATTGTACATAAATTACATAATTTTTTGTAGATTTAGTAAGTAACCATACAGTACTATGGTAAAAATATCATAATTACAACACCGTCATACTCGCGGTCTAGTTCACAAGACTGAAATAAGGAAAGACATTTTACAGCATCCAACTACTAGGGATATAAGGGCAAACATACATTTATTCCAAACTGGTTGACAAATTTTGAGATGAGTTTGCCTTGAGATGAGTTTAGCAATGAATAAATCATTGAAGGAAGTAAATATGCTGTTGTAGCCCATGCATTGTTCGAGGTATCCACTAGTCCACTGTTGTAAAAAATAAAGTTAACATAATAACAGCACACTGAGTTTATCCTTCTGCATATTTTAAAGATCAGTGTTCACAAATGCATAAAACTTTGGCTACTTCTGGAGACAATTGTTTAATATATAGGCCTACTTTACAGAAACAAATTGTTGGGCGGATAGACTGTCTTGACAGTAATTTGGTAAAAAATCCATCGTTTGTACATCTAATCGGAAAAAACTAACAAATACCATGAAAAGCATACACGAAGAAGAAGTCTCCAGCAAATGTGAGGAGAGTAAAAAAAGTGTAATTAAGGTCGCGGAGTAGTCAAAAAATGAATTTTTATATACAGTTAGTCGAGTTAGAAGAAATCCTACCTTTCTTTATATATATATTACTAGTAGGCTAAGCATAGGCTTGGTTGCCGTAATGCTAAGAACACCTGTACATTGAGCGTAGTGTTATAAAAGTAATACGAGCCAAAGTTTTAAATTAAATCTTACCTGGTTATCGTGTATTTCTTAATTGTAAGACAGTTACGCATCCTCTTGGAATATGGCAAAACAAACAAAACATCCCCATAACAAAAGAATTATACAGGCAGAGCAGTTGGAACTAGTATGACGAAAATTTGGATAGGTGTGCATACAACACAAAGCTTATACATTTTACATAACATTTATGTCGTCGTATGTGTAATGTACTTGTGTACTATTATTATGCGTGTATTACAACAAACTTATAGAGAAGAAAGTAATGCAGCGCTTGTTGTTGTTTACAATTTTCCCAGCAACTTTAGTAAAAGGAAAATTTCTAGGCATTTTATTGGTTAAAGTACCCTGATACTTCACGTTACATTCAAACTCGCTTGGAAAGGTTTATAACTAGATACCCTTCTTCAAATTTTATAAGAAAAATTGGAAGCTCAGTTGTTACTTGTATATTATTTTCAGTATCAGAAATTATTAGCTTGTTTTATTTTGTTCATGCATGTACATAAATATAGTGTCTAAAAGATACTCATATTTTCTCAACTTAAATTTGCATTCAAGTTTCTGTATTTTCAAGTAAAGTATGTGAAATGTATTTTTAATATGTAAATCATTACAATAAGATCATAAGGAATAGGTCTTTCCTTTGGTCTTTTGATGAACAAATTTATCAAATGAAATGTCATGCAACAAAGGCGGTTATCAAACTGGAAAAACTAAGCTTTTTTTAGTGCTCAATGTTTTCAAACTGGAAGACGAAGCTTTTAGTGCTCAATGTTTGATAACAAGAGGTATCAAAATTGTCTGTTTTTATATTCATGATAAAAGATAGAAATAGCATTTGTACTCGTAGTTCAATATCCTTGTGGTTACAAGGGAGGATATCCTTGTGTGGTTACAAGGAGGATATCCTTGTGGTTACAAGGAGGATATCCTTGTGGTTATAAGGAGGATATCCTTGTGGTTACAAAGAGGAAGTAACTTTCCCAGATATGGTACCTAAAGTGTAGTGACACCTAGCAAATTCATGTAGAAAGTGGAGTATCATATTTTATAGAGCAAAACTGCACCACGATACATCTTTAATTTTTTTTAAAAGCTGAATTTATATCCAAGTTATTGCGAATGTCCAATTCCCAACTGAAGTTTTCATTGCATTTCTTATAAATATCTGCTTACTCCAGTAGTGTTTCATTTCGTTTACAGTACACATAAGGACATAGTTTAAAGTTCAAGAGAAATAAGTATTCATGAGCTCAAATTAAGAAATTGTATATCCTCTTAGTTAAAGCCCCTTGAACTTCATTTTCTGTATTACCCAAAACTGTCTGTATACACCCCAAATAAAGTAATTGCACCCTAGCTTTATAATACAATTGTCAAAACAAGTTACATGGCACTATAGGCTGAAGTATCACACACCAGAAACAAAGGTATGCACTATTTAACAGCAAAACACAAATATCTGTTTATCTGTCGTGGCCTGCAGGAGTAGGAATCAGGAAGGTAATAAAACATTAATAATATACAAAATTCCATTCAAGTCGATTTACAATCTTTGTTGGGCACTACCATTATAGAAAAAAGTAAGCAAAATGTGGCAGAGTAAATATTATTTCAGCCAGTGAGCTGAAAGGAAAAAAGAACCTAATGTAGATGCTGGTGACATGAAACATTTTGCTAAGACCTGCAAACATCTGGACTAAATTAACGTGAAGGACACTATATCTGTGAAGTAAATTGTGTTTAATGTTCTGGTGCTAAAACATGTTGTTATGAAACCCAAATCATATCATTGTAAAATGACAATGGAATTGATAAAAAGAAATGTATTTGCAATTAAACTTTTATTCTAGATGTCCTTTTAAAATTGAAGGATTTGAGCTTAAGCGATGACTAACTTAGCAGCCAGGTTCTTGCGGATACGTTTGGATTTTTGCAGCATTTATCATATCCTAAGCATTTTTTGTATATTTTAGTGTTTGCCTTAAATGGTCGATATGTCAATGCAATAACAGTGCATATTATTCTGTAATTTAATAGATTTTACATTCCAAAATTCTCTCAAAATGTTTCAAATAATCGAATTTTTGTAATGAAGTCAGAATAGATTGCGCATATATAATAACATTGATTTTATTCATACAGTCAGTCTTTGCTGTTATGTCTGTTTATGATTTCAATTTCCCTCTTAAGAAATATTGTTATACAAATTTGCATTATATTGCTGTTGAGGCTCAAGTTTTTACAGGCTTACTTAAAACAGTTCCGATACGCAGTGGGGCAACTAGAGTCCTGAGGACCCATGGGAATTTTGAGCTTTGCAGCAATGTGAAGTGGGGCACTGCCCTCTTGGTCTAAAGTATATAAGGAGAGTAGGAGGTGCCCTTTTTGAAAGTTGTTTGTCAGACTAGGCAGGAGGTGGCCCTTTTGAAAGTTGACGGCGGACAGGGCAGGAGGTGCCCTTTTTAAAGTTGATGGCGGACGGGCAGGAGGTGGCCCTTTGCAAGTGATGGCGGATCCGGGCAGAGGTGGCCCTTTTTAAAGTTAATGGCCGGACCGGGCAGGAGGTAGCCCTTTTTAAAAGTTGGCTGACGGACCCGGGCAGGAGGAGTGGCCCCTTTTAAAGTTGACAGCGGACAGGGCAGGAGGTGGCCCTTTTAAAAGTTGATGGCGGACCAGGCAGAAGTGGCCCTTTTAAAGTTGATGTGGACAGGCAGAGGTAGCCCTTTGAAAGTTGAGAGGTGGACCCAGCTATACGGAGACACCCTTTTGGGCTCTATTAGAAATTATTCTAGGTCATTCTTGAGCTTAAAAACAAATAAAATGTACTCACTGACAAAAATTACATTACTTCTTATAGAAGTTGTTACATACATTTTACTATTTATTGACACAATTAAAACATGTCATTTACCAGGGGCACCAACACGAGGGCGTGGTGGGAGAAGATTCCCCAAATATTTTTGTAAGCAACAATTTCAAAAGAAGTATTTACCTATTCGAGATGAGTAATTGTCAGCATTGGTCCTGGCTCCATATCTATCAACCTATGGGCGAGATTTTGCCACTTGAAAGTGGTAGAAAGTCAAAAGTGTGTGTGTGTGTGTGAAGGAAGGGGTTGGAGGGGGTTACAAAATCACACTAAATACAACAAATCGTCATACAAAATTATCCATTTGGACAAGAAGTGAGGTGGGAAAGTGTCCCTTGCTCTCCTTAAATCCAGCCTATGCTCAAACCATATAAGTAGGAACCATGGGGGCCCATTAGGCAAGATTCCTCCACTTCTTGAAAACTAACAAAAAGTGCCTCTTTTTGAAATAAAGTATCCCTCAATTAATTCAATGATGTTCTAGTTTCAGATTTCAAAGCACTTTTTAAACAAAGGTGTTTAGAAATTTGAAGGGGTTTCGTTTTCGTATAAAAGGAGCAAAATATCTTGACATTCTGGGTGCTTATTATATTTTTAGATTTCAAAATGGCACTTTCTCAACAAAAGGGTTTAGTTCATTAGGAATAATTCATTTAATAGAGAATATAGACTTCAAATTAAGTGTTATTTGTGTGAGTTGTATTTTAGCAGTTGCAACGCTACAATCCAATTTCAGCAATATAATTAAAAATTTATGGAGATTACTTTGTTCGCAAAAATCAGGTAAGTGTAATGTTGAGGAATGTGGACCAAAAAAACTTCCGATTGCCAAATCGATATTTTGTGGCGAGTCTAAGCGTGATATGAAGAAATGTATTATTTGAACATTTATACTAAAACATAATAGAAAATATTTATTACACACCATTGAAGAGTCACAAAGGTATACTATTATTTCAAATTTAAAATGAAACGAGGCTCAGCGGATGCGATTCACAAGAAAGTTCAAGCATGTCAGAGTTAACTTGAGTTAAGAAATTGTTAAGTGTGTCGCCACTTTCAATCAAGGTGCACCATCCATGCATACACACACGGAATTCCGAATCCGGCACGGAATCCGCACCGGAATCCGCGCGATCCGCACGGAATCATACGAATCCGCACGGAATCCGCGCGGAATCCGCACGGAATCCGCTTTTGGAATCCGCACGGAATCCTTTTTGAATCTGCCGGAATCCGCACGGAATCCGCTACGGAATCCCGCACGGAATCCAGCACGGAATCCGCGCCGAATTACACGAATCCACACGATCACGGAATCCACACGGGAATCCACCGGAATCCACACGGCATCCACACGGCATCACGGAATCCACGGCATCCACACGGAATCCACACGGCATCACGGGAATCCACGGCATCCACACGGAATCCACACGAGATCTTGCAACCTGTTTTAACTTCGCGGGCGTGGATGAGGTGGCTTCAGAGAACAATTTGCAGATCATCTTTGTGTATTATATCAATTCCTATTTTATAATAAATAACTTGAAACCTGTATCACTTTGTTCTCTTACTTCATAGGCATACCAGCTTTTCGTTTTTGAGGAGGCTTAAACACACACATTAAATTGAATGAAAATGCATTAAAATATTAGAGTACGTTGATTTTGCCAAGAATTTTTGTGGGTTAGGAACCCCCCTTACCCCTACCCCACCCTCAGAAAAGAGCTTCTGTTCCCAATTGCATGCATGCTTTATTTTGATGACAAGTTGTACAATTATTAACATTGAATTGAATGGATGTTGATGTTGTTTTGTTGATTTGCCAAGAAAATTGGATTTTTTAAATTATTGAGGGTGAGGACCATGCGTGCCAGCCCTGATGTTATAAAGACTACCTCCCTATCTAAAGCTTTTTGGTTCTATATTTGTAGATGTGGGTCCAAAATTGAAGATTTTGAAAACAACCCGAATTTTGTATCCAGATTTTGGGGTCAACTTAAAATTTAAGATTTTGGTGCCAAAATGGATGAGTTTTAATTGCAAACTGTAAAAGTTTTGGTCCAAAATTAACGTAACAAAAATTCCATTGTCTGTTTTCTACACATTTGATGCAGTTCATTTCATGCAATTGGTGAAATTTGTAACGACAAACTTTTGAGGAGCTATAATATTTTAAGAGACATGCATTGTAGCACCCTAGACACACCACTGCTATCCGCTTTGAAATACCATTGCCGCGACAGCCCTTTTTTAAAGAGGGTGTTCTTGTATGTTTAATGTGAAATAAAAACCTCTTTTGTTTCTTCTTTTCTTGAGGACATGGTATATATACATATTCAGGAAGAATAAATTCCTGGAGTTTTTCAGCCAAACTATACTTAAAAACCATGTTGATATTGAAGTATTTCCTGGCATTTCAAGCTGAGAAATGATTTATCTTAGAAGCCCATACAACATCATTGTCTCTCAAAAAAAGTTATTAAAGTTTTCCATAGAAAACTGAAAATAATGCAGTGCAACTTCACTTGGAACTTAAACTGTTAAAGATCACATTGGTTGGTCCCTGAGGAGAAATGATCCTTTTAGTTGAATTCCCTCTTTTTCAGAAAAACTATTCTCCTCAAAGCTCAAAATATTGCATATAAAGGAATACACGTTTTCTCATTCTCTACCATTTTCCCCTTCTCGTTTTTGCCTTCTAGATTTATTCGTGCCAGAATATACAACACACACTTTTTGTTAGGTATAAAATCATTTTAGTACAAAGATATGTATTTTCTAGTGTCATAAACAAACAGGATTATTTCAATAGAAAATTGATAATAAATGTAACTATAAAAAGACTAATTTGGCAATTAAAATCACATATACTTGTGTTTATGGCCACAATAATTTCACAACAGTCTATTTGAGATGAAATATGATATCAAAATTTTTTATTGAAAAAATCTCAAAAGAGTGAAAAATACCTTTGATCTTTAAGAACTTTCTTTTCATAAATTAAGTAGCTCAATTTTTCTTTTAATCTGAACAAGTATAAATATTAATATTTTGGCCTTTCGGAAATTATAGTTTATTTTTCTCAGACAAAAGACCTGCATGGAAGTCAACATAGCAATTGAATATAAGCATGAACATCAAAGCATCCAGATAAACATCACACGAAAAATAAAAAAGATTAGAATAAGAATTGCTAGTCATATGCCAAATATTGCATTGTGATTAACTCAGCAGGTAACAATATTCATGTATGGAACATATTGATCTCAGTAGAACACAATTTTGTGGAAACTATATCAACTGATGATATACTGTAGTACACATATAATTTATCTATGAGGATATCAGGAAATTTTAAAAGCTGTCAAATTATTGCTTTATTTGCCATTTTATGATTTCCAATGGAACTTAAAACCTTTTAATATAATATATGTTTACACATGCTATAGTCATCTACAGAAGTATACACAATTTCTATTGGATTGTAATGTCCATGAGGAACATTACAAGAACTTTCTTTTCATTTGCAGCTAGAGAAATAGAAAATCAGTTATAACGATTACAAGAAATTAATCTGGAAAACATCACATGAATAATAGAGCATCTAGTAAATGTATACAAACTGCAAACAGTTGTACTTGATTGCATAATCTTCTGTTTTAATGCATATCAGTCATGTAAATGCCACAATATTATTTGATCTGGTGTCCAAAACAGTGCAAGTGAACTCATTACAACACAGATAGATTTCTTTTATAAGATAGACGATTCACATGCACTTGACTGACAACATTCGAGATAATGACATTAATAGACATGCATTAGCTGTCAGCAGTGCAACGAGACAGAAGCTTGCATGGAAATGTCAGCAGTCAGATACTCTTGAAGATTTCTCCCTGGATTACAATTTTAATCATTATAGTCAACAATATAATTTTAATCACATTGTAGGAGAAGTTCATCAGCTATGAAAACAAGAAAACTGGTATGTTTTGTTGAAAAATGTAGTTTGACTCATTACATGTACTTGGAATTCTTTCTTTAAAGCTAAAGTCTTTCTTTGAGATCTCATGCACTTTATTTGGTCCACTTAAGTGACTAAATAATAAATTTTAAAAGGTTAGTGCAGTTTTTGCACAGATAACAATACAGTAATTCCTTTCTAGGCTTTGCCCTTATTGTATGCTGAAAGGTTGGGTAGTGTACATGCATACAGTCTTTCCTTATATGCAACCACAGTCAGAACACTTTGGGCTACAGAAGTGAACAGAGATGCCATTGGACCAATGAGGACGGACAGGGAAGGCGAGGATGGTTGAGCGGAGGGACGGGGAGGGTGGGGAGGGCTGGGAGAGAGAGAAATGGTGTGTCGTAATGTAAAGCAAACAAATTGGCCATTCATACCTTTTTGTGGTCGAACAGTAGGAATAAACATTTTTGTTAGAGAGGGGAAAATTCCCTCCTACACACCATGCATAAGCGTAGGAACCCAAGTAATATAATTTTTACCATTGATTAGTGTTGTAGCATATCTTTGTGGAATAGTTTGATTCTTTCTTTTTCTGTCTTTGTGCCAGATAATTGACATCCAGCTATTCCACCGATATCGTTATACAATCACACCAATGACATTTTATTTTCTCAGTAATAAAAGTAGATAAACAAAAACATACAGGAATAATATGGAAATCTATAAAAAAATTAACAAAAACACACAAAAGAATATGGAAATCATTAAAAAAAAAAATTAATGCAAGAAAACCTTCATTCCTAACCCAGCACACTCAGAGACTTGTTTTCAAGAGATCATCAGGCTTATCTCTGGTAGAAATTCAACCAGCTTCATTATATCACTGATGTGATTGAGGAGATTTATTATATATGTACTTGCGTTGAAAGGGCAACAGTCCTCTTGCATATTTACTGAAATGTACAACTTTGGACTCTAGGTTGATTGAGTCATATTTGGAAAGTTTATATAAAGCGCTAATGTATTTCCTGAAATGGCTCTACAGTATATGATATCAGGTATGTGATAGGAGTCAGGTAGCTCAGTTGGTAGGCACCTGACTAAGATGCTGGAGGTACCGGGTTGAAGCCCGGTCTGGCCTAACCATGACCCAGTTTTTCACGGCTATACAGACAGTTACGCCCGATCATCCTGCCAGGCGGAAGTCGTCGTTTGCAGCTCCTGCCCCCATTCAGCCCGTTGAGAAGTGGCAATGGTTGATTGGCGCTCGCCGTCCTTGGAGGCGTTAAAGCCGTCAGTCGATGGTAGGACAGTCACACCCTACCTGGTTCTCTGAACACTATTCAAGAAAGAGAGGCGTGAAAGTCGCGGTGTTCATTTACTTCCCTGAGGTTATCGATGGATGATCGCCGTTTGGGCAGCTCTCCCCTATACTAATGCTCGATGTTTGCAAAGCGCTCTTGAATATACTTGTATAGAAAGGCGCTATACAAAATAATTACTATTACTATCATTTATTACTGTATATATATTAAACATACAAAACATTAAAACTTCCACAAAGTAAACTCCTTTATTAGCAGCAGTGGCAAATCAATCTGTCACTGTGTGTTCAGAGTACCATGAAAATAAATTTGCCATCAATACCCGGCCATGAGTGTTTTCCATAGCTCTTCCAGATAATCAACCTATCTCCATTTACTTCCAACCAACATTGTTAAAGTTCAAGGGGTCATGAATGTTGCTCTAAATTATCTTATGCAACAAAGTGCAATAAAAAAGAACACAAAGGGTAAAGTGTTTTAACATCTTCTGTTGAAGATATTCCTGAAAATTCTATCAGATTTATTGTGTTGAAATGACTCATCCAGGCGATATAGTAGTGACTGTGTGACATCACATCCTCCATTACTTAAGTCTTTGTACATTTGTTGAAATATATTTTGGTATATTTTGTGACTAGTACATTTCAATAATAAAAATCAAATTAAAAATAGTAATAATAAAGGGATTAAATCAATTTTTAATACAATACATTAACAACAACTTTGAAAGTGGAGTATGCATGACTATATCACTCTTCCACCAGAATTCCTACATAGTCATTTATTCAGACACTTGGCAGAAAGAAAAGGAATTCAAGTTTATTGACAATACATGTGCCACAGCCTTTATTACAAAAATTGGCAACACCTGCCACAAAATGAAATACAACTTTTGGCAGAACCTGCCACAAAATATAAGCGATACCCGGCCAAACCAGCCAAATGATGGCCCAAATTACCTGCAAAAATGATGAAACTGGCCAAAATGATGGCCAATTATGTGCCAAAATGATGGCAAAACCAGTTAACTGGTCAAAATGATGGCCTGATATGTGCCAAAATGATGTAAAAATGCCCACCGAGGCCTGAACCTCCTTCGGGCCATGAGATATAAATATGAGAAACAATTGCTCTAGGCTATATTGGAATGAGCATAACATATGTCATACATAGCATGAATAATAGGTCAAATAGGCCACAAATTTAGGAATCAAAGCCATAAAGACTAAGCTATGCTTAACAAGGAGGTGGAAGGTGGAGTCCAAAATAAACAAGACATAATTTACATAACAAAGGTTGTGACCGAATGACCTGTCTGAGCGGGGCTAGCATATATACCAAAATTGTGGACATAACTGGCAATATAGGCTAAGAGGTCACAAGGCAAGATCAGTCTATTAGAAAAAAACAAGGGGAACCTAAGAACACAACAGCAGAAAGCACCAGCTAATAAAATAACATACTTGGAGCATGACTATAAAAATGGGCCAGTTAGGATGAAAACTGTGAGTAGCACAAAAAAAA
Source organism: Chiridota heheva (assembly GCA_020152595.1). Lineage (NCBI taxonomy): Eukaryota > Metazoa > Echinodermata > Holothuroidea > Apodida > Chiridotidae > Chiridota > Chiridota heheva. The sequence goes on from JAIGNY010000535.1 coordinate 1,805,108, forward strand.
AAAACCCTAAAGCTACGATGAATTAAAATGCTGCCTGCATAAGTGACTATGTTAAATGATATGAACCTCAGCAGGAGCCATGGCAAAGGTGATATCAGGCTCCACTTAAGAGATGTAAAATATGAATATGCATGCTGAAACATACGACACCAGGTAAGTAGAAGCGGTCCCAGCCTATATGATAATTAAAAGGCAACGGCACCCAAACACCCTACCAAGACTCTGAATACAATATTTTTACGTAGAATAGGACGGCTCCAAAATTATTATCATTTTCATTTCTTTTATTTTTTTACAGGCTTATTATGACAAGTTTAATATTCAATATCTAATTAAAAATTAAGGCATCAGTAGTTCTTTATTATACGTTGCATTGTGTGTATTATATCTAGAACAATCTTTTAACTTTTAGGAAAGACACATACTGTATATACTTTATCAGCCTTTAGAAAAACAGCCAGATGGTTGACTAGCATTTATTAATATTGGCCAAAATTCAATTCTACTAGAATGCTTTGTCTATAGACCAATGAGAAACTAGTTTTATTTTAATCAACTCTTAATTAGTCCCTTTGTTAAACAATTACCCACAGAAATTAAATGCACATCAAAATTACAGTCAGTGTGTAAACATACCAGACTGATATACAAGTATGCAATGTGCTTAGAAGTCTCAAAAGATTCAGACTTAATTGTATTCCCACAGTTTTTAAGGCTTAAGGACCCAAAACAAAACATTAAGTTAAATTGCTTACAAATCTTTGGAAACAATGAAAATAGCAAAAATAATTCATCATGATCAGATCATAATTGCACTTATTACAATGCTCTTCCCTGACCTCCATTTACCTAGAATTTATATGCAAATCTGTGAAATCATTTCCTTATTCAAATATCTTTAGTGACATTGTTGCCCTGAATAGCTATGGTGTGAGTGTCATTCACAGGTAATCTAAAAAAATGTAGTCTTATTTAAGAGAATCAATAGTGTCCAAATCCTACCCTATCCGATAACTTATATGTTAAGGTATTGTGCATTTTAATTATTTCAGTAATCAATAAACGATCCACTTTTGGATCATTGTAAATGAAACAAGATCTTACGCCAAAAATATATATCACACCCTGAAAATGCTTACCTTTCTCTGCAATGATATCAGTGGCGTAGGAACATTTTTTTCTTCTTCGGGGTTGAAATTGTATTTCTCTAAGCACCTCGCCCCATCCCACCCAAACCTCGTTTAGCATGGTTTCTTGGGCATGTGTGGCGCTTTAGGAATTTTTTCTCTTTTTTCCAAAGAAGAATACACAAGTGACATTCTTATTTATCTTCTTTTTTGAACTCTAACAGACTTTCCATAAGTAGACATGCGTACACGTACAACCGTATGTATAATTTGTTATGTCGTTCAACAGTACCAACACATTAGGTGTCACAGATGCCCGCACGCGTATTTGTTTTGAGTGTTAAGGACAATTTGCATTATCAGTTAGAAAATCCTTCATAAATTGCTAACATCCTGGGAAAAAAAAAATTATACTGCGAACTCATAGTCTCTTGTGCTTACGCAAATGTTATGTTTAATACAACCGATCAGCTCAAAATGATTATGGGGTGCTAAGAAATGCCAAGTCTCCATCGAAATAACATTACCTTTTTTATCAACAAAATCGAAGAAATTAAAACATATGACAATATCCTATAAAGTTATATTATTTAAAGTGGTTTAAATAAGTCTTATAAAGAAGTTTTAGGTGTATGAGAAGTGGGGGGCTAAAGCCCCGTGTATGATATCATAATTCACAAAATGATACACATTTATTAATATCCATGATCAACACATATCTCACATTTTTACCAATATTTCAAAACAGAAACAATAATGGATTCGTTAAGGACATGATGACATTATTCACAATTTTACAGTACCATAATAGGGTTGAAGACTGTACACAAATCCACATTGCAAATGGGCAATGCAGAAATTAACCCTCCCCATGCAGAACCATGAGCAACATACACGCATGTACAGTATGTATATACCAGTATAATATCTATTACGAATTTTCGAGTGGATCTAAACCTACATTCAAAGAGGGGATGTCTATATCAAAGAGCACAAAAAGCATGCAAGTTGACCAATGACTTTAAAGAAAAGTGCAAAACATACTCATATGTACCTGATGCAGACATGTCATACATATATACATATGTACAACTACTGTATGATTTACTTTACTAGTTTTGAAGAATTGATCCAAGTTGATTTTCTCAATTACATGTTTCCCTGTGTAGTATCAAAATGAAAAAAAAAGTTAACAAAGGAGATATTTGAAATGAAGAAATTACTAATTATGAATATCAAATAAATATGGTCTTTGATTTTTTTTTCCATAAAAGTAGCAAACTTATATCATACCCTAGAAATAAATGTAAACACAGCAAATCATTACTACAAGAACAAGTTGCAGTAAAATTTATGGCGTGGTCTTTCCAGAGTATTCATACACTTGTGGAATATCATATAAAGACTTTCCATTTTTAATATATTATATTCAATCTGATAATAACAATAACTGACATACAATTGAAACTGGCATAATCAGTACATCATTTCTACGTATTTATTTTGTTTTAACTGCATGAGAAGGGCGCTGCCTTGAATATTCTTTTATTCATTAAATGCCAAAATTATACTACATGTATACAATCGAACTAGAAATAATGACTTTAACAATTTTTAATTATATTCCAAAAACAGGAGTTCATTGTTTTAGAAATAATAAAATACTCAAATATTCCATTATACAATTTGGTGTAAAGTTACCACACAATATATACCACATTAGATTTGGGCACCAGTTACAGTCCCTTATAGATTTGCTTATTTTGGATAAAATATTATGTTAAAAACATTCTTCCCAAAATGAAATACTTTATAATGAGAATATCAGTTGAACAGAATGAATAGATTAAAAGAAGTTCTAACATAAGTCCTTCTTCATTTCACTTAGTTATAAATCTATCAATGTGGTATGATAACAGACCTGGAAAATCATACTAGTTTCCTATATGGTTATAACCCTGCGAAAAGCATAAGTTTCGAGGAAGAAAATAAATCAAAGTTTTATACAAAATAATGAGATCCAAAATAAATAAAAGATTGATTAGCACCAGAAGTTTCATGGGAAATTTGTTGGTGCATGTCTGATAGGTCAAGTGGAACCATGGAGATTTAAAAATAATTTTTCCAACTCTCTGATCATAACAGCCAGGTCTCAACTTGCAACAAGCAGCGGCTGATATTGAACCCTGTACTTGTCAATAAAATAAATCCAGTACTCCTGATAAAGACAGTCACTACAGAGCACTTTGTTTCTTTTGCGTGTATGTCTTCTACAATCATACAATATCCCGTCAAATAGAACAACAAAAAATTCAAGATACATCGTATCAACACTGATAGGACATTTACTGATAGATAAAACTTCTAACAAGACAATAAAATGAAAATCATGTCATTCTATAAAATGAGCCCTGGTAGTTATCAGATTGTTGTAATACAAAACAGATTAATGCCTGCTTCACCATCAAAAGTTTAAAGCATATTGAAAGTGGTTTACTTCAGTCTCAAGAATGCACATATCATACCACATGATTGTACTGAACCTTTCCCTGGAAATGTTCAAATTGATCATTACTATTTCTTATGAACATTTAAATAATTTTTAACAACGCAGTATCAAAAGTAAGACCTGTATTATTTGAAAATTCCTTTGACTTGGAGAAAAAACGCCCTCATATTTTTGACCGAATTTGTTTTTAAGCACAAAGTGTCAGAAGTGAATTTCAATTTTTTAACTCTGACACAAATGTTTATATTTATTAAAATACCATCCTGGAACATTATACTATGAAGCTTTAAGCAAAAATAGATTTATCATTGAATTGAAATATAAACTTCTAATCCTATAAAACTTAATCATCTAATCATATTTAAAATATTATTATCAGTCAACATAGATCCAAATCTATGCAAAATCCATCTCACTAGATTCAGCCAGAATTACGGTATGATAGACAATTAAAACTTAGCATATATACTGTACATAAGAAATACCAAGGCTGATCAGTTATATATCACAAATTAGCATAAAAATAAATATTGATGTATGAGTCACCGGTGTGTAATAGTCAGATGAATGATTTAACTATAGTTTATTAATATGTATTATTTTTATTTTGTGTTTTTTTAGGAAAGAAAATTATTAGCTACAGACCCGCTACGGACCCGTAAATCTGATTGCTGTTCATAGAACACTTAGCAAACTAAATTATGTTTATCCATCCATCCATCCATCCATGTTCATTTTGTAGTAGCGCCTTTTCCGCCTTAGGATACCTGAGCGCCCGATCTTCACCCAAAAGTTCAGTAAGTAATACATGATTAAAAGAAAAGTCTTAAGGCGTGTTTGAACTGTCCAGTGAACTGGCATGGCGAATGTGTGAAGGCAAAAGTTCCAAACATAGGTGCTGCGGCTGAAAAGCCCCTAGGTCAGCGGTGTTGATTCTGGGTTCAGTCAGAAGTTTTCAGAAGAGGGCGAAGGATCGTGCTGGTGTATAGTTTCAGACTGTTGGATATGTATTCAGGTGATTGATGTATGAGGATTTGTAGACAATAACACATGTTTTGTATAAAATTACATTGTGTGACACAGGAGCCAATGCAATTTGTTGAGCAAGGGTGAGGCATGATCCATGACGGCGTTCCTGAAGATAAACAGCGGCATTTTGGAGTTTCTGTAGGCGATTTACATTTTTTCATGGTAATACCCATTCGAGAATTGATAGTCCAAGCGTGATAGGATGAGTGATCGAACAACATAATGACGGAAGGTTTCAGCGTCAATGTACGACAGATCTTGCCAATGTTTCTAATGTGATAATTAATTGTTTTACTAAGTTGTGTCACATGGTTGTCCATTGACATTCTATTGCAAAGCAACTCCCAGATTTTTAACTGAAGTGACTGGTGAGATGCAAGTGTGTAAAAACAAACTTGAAGGAGTTCTCAAAGGGCTTTACTAGCATTTGATGAAGAGAATATGATACACTCTGTTTTGTCCTCATTAAGTTTAAGTTTGTTTGCAATCATCCACTGTTGGATATCTTGCACACAGGAGGTCAGTTTGAATAAAAGCATTCAGCATCGAGTGGAACTTTAGGGTTAAAGGCTAAGAAGAAAATCTGTATATCATCAGCATATATGTGATACTCGATCTTGTGCTTCCATAATATGTCACCTATTGGGATAGTATGAAATTGAATGACAAGGTCTAAAACAGGCAGCAGCGGGGTGCCTCATCCTCTCATCGGCTCCAGGAACATGGTTGTAGTTAGTCGACAATTAAAATATGATGATAGCCAATCCAAAGCGTTGCCAGAAATGCCAAGCTATGTAAGCAGCCGAAGCATGATTTGGTGGTCTATACCAAGCGTATCAAGAAAGCGTGACAGACAGATCAACATAAGAAATAAAATTGCTTTCTGCTGGTTGGTAACGAAGAACATAATCTTGCACATGTAGTAGGGCAGGCTCGTACTGTGAGTTCGGTAGGCCGATTGTAGTGGCTCCAAAAAAGTTTGTGTTTGTTGATGTGTTCAGTGAGTCTACTGATTACAACACCAGTATATTTTGAAACTGTAACAATGTTTGAGACTGGGCGGTAGTTTTGAGTTTCATTTTTGTCCAAAAGATTGTTTTTGATGATAGAACCACAATTGCATGTCCATAGGCTTTGGAAAATACCATGTTCCAAGGAAGCATTCACAACCTTCTGTAAGTTTAGAGGATAGTTTTCACATGTTGTTTCAACAGCCATGTTGGAATCATATCAGGAAACACGTGTCTTGGAAGGTGACTTAGCGATTATATTCATAAGTTCATCTTCAGTGACAGGCTGGAAATCAGAAAGAAGTGAACAATTGAAGAAACCTTCTGTCTATCAGAATAGATGGTGATCAACATGTAGGTCATTAATCTTGTGCCTGATGTCCTTGACTTTATTCTGGAAAAAATTACTAAAGTCATTTGCAAGTGTAATTGGACATTCCACTCTGTGCAGAAGAATTCTTGAATTATTGTTGAGAAGTGTGTTGACAGTGGCAAACATCCCTTGGGGTGGAGAAGACTGTAACTTCTCCATGTATAATTCTTTCTTTGCAGAAAAGAACAGTTCTTACATGTTGCTTTGAATCATTATGCTGATAGGTCAGAGAGAGAGATCTACTTTTTAGCCCTTGCGCTCACAGCGCCCGCCGTTCTCTCCTGGCATCATCAACTGATTTGTTATGTACCATTTAGAAGCGCGAGCGGACACTCTTTTGCGTTCAATAGCAAAGACATGCAGATCAAGGGCTGATGTAATGCTTGGTGCAAAATCAGCTACAAAGTCATCAACATTTGTTTCTTGCAAAGAAATTTGATTAAGGTGGATGACAAATCTTGTGAAAGTTGGGGTGATCAATGGCTGTATCTTCTCATTAAAATAATTCCATTATTGGGAACTACTTTAGGTAAGTCAAGTTTACAGCATATGACAGAATGATCTGAGACATGATTTTCATGAATTTCAACAGATGATAAAGTGTTTCATTTCTCTGTAGTAATGACAAGATCAAGAATGTGGCCTTTGTTGTGTGTAGGTTGATTTCGTAATCGTAAGATCCAAGGGAGAAGCGTGGGTTACACAGGAGATTTTTGCTGAGTTTACGATGGTCTTCCTGGCCTTTGGCTCTCAGAGGAACCTGTAAGTTATCCATGTTTTGGAAGAATCGTTGGGTTTTGAAGAGACGGAGGGCTTTATTCTTAAGAGGGTGCTTTTTTGCAATCAGTGAGTGAACAAGGTTTGAAGTTCTTGGGGTGAAGGAGAAGTGAGAATAGAAAATTGGCAATTTCAGAACCTTGAAAGTGAAGAAAGTGACGGTATTTGTTGGAGAGAGAAGGATATCATTGGTGATGGAGATGTTGCATAAACTGGAGTAAAGATTCCAGTCTGGGTGCTGGAATTTCAGTTAGTAAGGAAGGGAAAGTATGTGTCGAGGTGGGAAGGGTGGAGATGAGGATGGAAAAATGGTCACTTCCACAGAGAGCAAAGGGTGAACTCTCAGTGCAGAACTCTACAAAAGGTAGGGGTCACAGATGGAGATGCTGAGTGAGTGCCTGTTCTGAGTGTAAGTGGAAGAACTGTCGTTGAGGAAACAGAGGAGTTGTGATGGTTCAGAAAGTTTTCAATGTATTTTCCCTCTGACTGTATCAGGAGCCCAGGGGTTGTAGACGTGAAGTCACCCATGAGGATAAAGGGTTTGGGAGTTGAGACATGAGTTGAAAAGGTCAATGGGGAGAGGGATTTAGGTGGGATGTTAAAGGTTACAGATTATCATAGTTTGTGTACGTCACCCAGACAGCAGGAGGATGGGAGTAAATAGGGAGGAGATTGAGGCATATAATTCCTGACATAAATGAAAGAGCTGCCAGAAACTTTTCTACAGCATTCTGGAAGATAAAGTATGACCTGAGTACCCGGAATGGGGGGCAGAGTCAGAGGAGGATAAAAAGGCTTTATGAAGGTAAGGCTGATACTAGGGTTGAAAGTAGAAAATCAGAAGTTCAAGTTCTTCCCGAAATTGGCAGAAAGTCTGCAGCAGTTCCATTGTATGATCTCAGCAGCCATTAAAGTAGTCTGAGCGGTCTAGGACCAGGGAGGCTGGCCGATGTCCATGTCTTAGAAGGATTATGGTTTTATGAAGGGGTTCAAGATGAAGAAAGTTGGACTGAGGTGTTTCCATTGTTGTTGTAAGGTGACTCGGAGTTGGAGTAAAGTGTTTGGTATTCTGAGTTGAGAAGATTTGGTTTTCACTTAGATTTTTAGAGGTTTCTGTTGGTGTTGGGCTGGGGTTTTCAACTGGTGGTGATGGGTAGAAGTAAGATTGGGTAGGTTGGTGTTGTTGGTTGTGGAGATCTTTGGAAGTTCTGAAGGTTGCCTTTGGTTATTTGTTCAGTTGAGGTGCTCTGTTGAGGTTTATGGTCCTTAGGAGGTGGCATGTTGTTGAACTGGTTTCTCCAAATGGGAGAGTAGCAGCATATTGATGTGAGGGCCTGGGTGTTGGTGGATGTGGAAGAGGTGGAGGGAGGCAGAAATAAATGAGGGAGGAGTAAAGTGGCTTTTTCCCTGGTGGGAAAAACTAGTTTATTCAGACTATGTCTGTCTGGTTGCCCTTGGATACAGTGTGGGTGCAGGTGAAGATGGGATTGTTGTTGTTGGTGCTGTAGTAAGGTTATTTGTGGGTGAGAGCTTGGGAGAAGGTGCAGATGTTGACGTTTGCTTCAGTTCAGGGTTTTGGAATTAAATTCAATGTAAGTGGAACATTTGATCAGGTCTCCAGATTTAAGGCATTGACATGGTTGGAGGGTACCAATGATACCCTGAAGGGTCTTGGTGAGGACAAATGGGAAGAGGCACGAGGCCTGGATCACCAGGGGAAAAGAGACAATGATGAATTTTGGTCATAGTGGGGGAGGAATGGGGTGGTGGGAATTTGTAAGGAGAGGAAAGGAGGAGGGTATGGAAAGCAGAGACTGAGGAGAAGAGGATGGCCGTTTGAGGAATTTTGGGCATGTCTGGAAGATTGAGGTGAGTTTAAGTTCTGGTGTATCCCAAGATGATGGTAAAGAAAAATAAATAAATAAATGAAGGGGATGAAAAGAGGAGGGATAAGAAAAGGAGGGGATGAAAAGAGTGAAGTCTTGCAAAAGTGGAGACAGCATGGAAAGAGAATGGGAGTCAGAGAGAAAAAAAAGAGGCCTATGGAGACCAAAGATAGGAAAAATGAGCACAGAAATTAAGGAACAAAAAAAGGTCCTTACATGGCAAAAGGTTTGAAAATGGATAGAAAAAGGAAAGAGAGGGGGAAAAAAAGAAAGGATAATAACAAAAAAAGAGAGTATAGGCTGAAAGAGGCAGAAAAAGGATGAATGAAAGAAAAATGGGTGGTAGAAAGTAATAGGGATAAGAATGAGGCTGTCCACAGTAGGCTTGAGCCTTGAGGGCCCTGGACTCCGCCAAAATGCAGTAACCGGCGTGCACATATGCCCCCTCAGCAAGTCTAGCACCTTGACCCCTTTTAGAAATCCAAGCTAGAGTCTGTAAAACACTTAAAGCCGCACTCAAATGGCAACCACAGGGGTCTTTGCGTTAGGCTCTATGTGATACCCACGCCATTTCCGCGAAATTCATTTTCTACAAAATACCACTGCCTACTCATACAAAATTCCTTCCACATCCGATTTTCACTATAAAAAAAAATCTTGTCACTACCCACCTAAACTTGCAGTTTGCCAGTTTTTGAAATGCATGAGTTCTGCAAAACCGCTTTTAGTCTGATTCATGTTTTATAAAAAAAACGAACAGCCAGAAGTACCTAAGAAAAAAAACAAATCACTGTAAAAAATGGTAAAAATCGGTTTTATTTCAATAAAAAAAAGTTCAGGCTTGTGTAAGTCTGTATTTTGAAGTATCTTTTTGATATATTTGTGAAAATTGTGTGATATTTGTGCAGATTAGTTTTAATATCTGATTCAAATGAAAATGTTTGGAAATGCATAGTCATAAATATTACACATGTACCTGTAATAACAGGCTCGAATCATGTATGTCTCTTTGTATCTTTTTCTGGGCTAATATTTCCATTAATTACAACAAGTGTACCTGCATTTCTTTATAATCTCATATACTTTTGAACAACAATCCTGTTCGAAATTGTTCAGATTAAAGGATAATTATTGCATTTTGTTTTAAAATGTTGTTCTTGTTCCCTGTAATTATGTTTACTCACAATAGTACTAAGCGATGGAATATTGTTCCAGTGTTGTATGTAATTGACCCAAAAGCATGTGCATTTGCTTGGGAATTTGGCTCAAATGATTTTTATTGATTTCAGAAGTGGAAGTGAGTTTATACTGTATATATATTTTTGCGGACACTCTAGGTGATAGCCTGTTGGAATGCATAAATATTAATATTATCTCTGCATTGCTCTTACTCCCCTCATTCTCATGAAGTACAAACAGAGTGTTCAAATACAGTTCTATGTGTTTTGCTGTTTTTATACGATTCTAGGTAACCAAAAATATTGTTTATCATTGCTAAATGTTTTTAAATCAATATGAACTAAAAATCTTCTCTTCAGAGTGCTGAAAAATTGCTTTTACTTGAGTGCAAGGCCTGTGTTGTAAAAAGAAAATGTTTTCATAGCTCCTTATGAAACAAGGTCAGTTAAGTATGAGATAAATGTAACTCAGTTTTACTTTTCCTGTAAATACATATACAAATATATCTGTAAATAGGACAAAAGGTAAGAATATATGCATGATACATAAAAATAAAACATAAAAAATATTTATCTAAAAATACATAAATTTAAAACATATAGGCCCTACATATATATGATAAATCGTTGAAAAATGTGTCAATTTAGAGCAAGTTTTGTGAAGGCATTCCCTAGATAAAATGAGCTGCTCTATACAAAAGAATTCTTATATTTTGCATTTCTAAACTTGGAGTCTGATTGCCTTATTTCTTAGATTATAATATAATTGGCACATTTTGAAGAAGTGACATCAGATCAGAGCATAGAGGAGTGCTGTTCCCTTTTTCAATGATATGGGCAAGTCTCTCAAATTGCTTTTTAGCTGAATTGTTTACTTGATTTATGAGAATATTACAATCAGTCTAAATATATTGGCACAATGTTTTGTAAATCTCCAAGTCTTTTCTGATCTTTGGCAGAGTAGGAAGTGATGCCAAACCATTACAGCATAAGTATCAGAAAATATTAAAACTTATTCATACAGTATGCACTTCAGGCTTAAAATATGGTACAATATAAGATAAAGTTGAAACAATTAAATAATTCTTTCTTACAACTCTGGAAACATGGCAGGAACAATTGAGTGTATCTATACAAGAGCTCCCAAGCACATTGTCTGATCAGTGCGTTCTACTTCTGAACCGTTTATTACGGTTTCTTTGACTTCATTGAAATAAGACCCTTTGTGTTTAATGTGTAATAATGCAGAAAACCATTTCCTTTGATTTTTGGGTTTAAGTCAATTTTTCTATCACAAATCATGGTAATGTGTGTGAATCTGAAGGACTCAAAATTAGCAAGACTTTTAGTGCATGAATGTGACATCAATTGGGAAGTATCTTTTATCTCCTTTTGTAGAACAATTGTTTTTAATGCCTCTCTTAATTTTGTTTGAAATATAGTATTGGACTTAGGGCAATTTTTTTAAACTTGTTCCTTACACCCGAATCATCATGATCTAGAATAGACATTCAAAATTGGTCAATTTGCAAAGAAAACAATCAAATTAAACTTTCCTTATTGTAAATACTTAACATAGAAAATTTACACATGAGGAAAAGATTACTAAATATACATTACCACAAACAGAAGAAATCAACTTCATTCATTATGACAAATAAAACATTTTTGTATAAAAGAGTACATTGCCAGCATAAATAAATAACTGAAAAGATTCATGAATTCATACTGTATCGATGTGAGAAAAAACTTCTCAAAAAGGTATACAAAAAGTCACAGGTATAGTTGAAGACACTTTTCAATAAAAGTTCAATAACCAACGACAGCTGACTTATGCAACGGCACAATAATGTAGGTCTAATTCTGAAAGATAATGCGCTCGGGGATTACTGGTACTGGACTTTAGGGATGCGGATCAATTTTGGATCCGGCGGAACTAGTTTTGCGGATCAGGTTAAAATCCGGCGGATAAAATCCGTCGGAACCGGACCACATTACTTACAACAATTCTCATAATCTTAAGAAACAAAGGGAAAGGGGTAGGAGCAGAGTTGTCAAGTTGGCTACTAATGGCTAGCAACCCATTTTTGAAAATAACAATTATTGGGCATATTGTGATGAAATCAAATCAAAATTAGTGTAAGTTTTGGATTAATCCTAACATGTACCAAATTTGGAAATTCAGGCAAAATTTGAAGATATTAATAAGAGGAAAGATTCTGGTGCTGTTTTAAGAGAAAAGTGTGATTTTGCGTGATTATATAAGCCCTATCAAGATATTAAAATGTAAAAACAACGGGCAATGTCTAAAATTGTAGCAAAAATTACTGTACTTTTTAAGAGAACTGTCTATCCTCTTCATTTATCATCATAAATGGACTATTTAAAATTCTAAGCCATACTTAATGCTTTTTGGGGAGGGGGTGGGGTGAGGATTAAATTCCTATCTAATAAAAGTATAATAAGTTATACATTAGCTACAGGCTGTAGCCTAGGCTCTTTACTATAATTGCATCTCAAAACATTTGATAATGTTTAAAAACTCAGCCATCATTCAATATTTCCAACCCAGCATCTGGATTGGTCCTACTACCTAGAATTTTACCATTCAAGTTCAACTTTCTGCTCTACTCGCATCTACACTTTTCATAATCATGACTCTCAGTAGCAGTGCTGATGACTCAGACCAGACAGAAGTCTGCAGACAAAGGTCTATTGTTCTTTTTTTGAAGGCAATATGTAGATACATTTCATGCTATTCCTTTCTACATGTATATATGAGGTTTGAAGTGTTGTTTCCTTGCATATTAGAGTTACAGTGATACAGAGGAAAAGGCAGATATAGGCATCATAAAAAGAACAAGGCATCCTCATTCATTTGGAAACATTTTACTGTCAAGATCAAACTGATGAAATTGCTGAATGTATTTTGTTCCAAAAAGGAACAGGACAGGAAAACCAGGATCCCTGCCAAAGAACTTTAGTACTTCACCTTTACAAGCATCTTTAATCAAAACATCCTGCAACATATAAACAAGCTAAACAATCAAATATTGAGGAAAAAGTAAATCTTCAATTGTTAAAATTGCCAAATCCGGTTCGGCGGATTTGGAAAAAAATCGGCGGGCCGGACAGTTTTAAATCGGCGGATAATCGGCAGGACGGATATCGGTACATCCCTGGACTTGCCCAAGCGATAAAGGTTGCGAAAACATGGAAATAATGTTACCATGCAAACTTTGTTTGTTTACGTTCTTGACAGATATTTTCATATGTTATTCTACCTGCAAAGCTTGACATATGTTTGAGGATCTGTTTATTACGTGCGTTTCTAGTCAAAACAGAGAAAAAGTAGCATGATTTTCCACTGTACCAAGTGACCCGAGCTGTAGGCTCGAAATCTAAGACAAAAAATGTTTCTATTTCGTCGGCGAAAACATATTCTAGAACCTGTTCAGCAGCAATCATAATTCCTGAATCTGAATCTAAATCTGGTCAGTTAAGTCGGCAAAATCCTTCAAGAGGACATAGGCATGACAGTAAAAGTATGGAGTAAAAAACTAGTTAGCAATACAAGTGTTAGTAAGTTTAGCGCTGAAACGGTTGAGATTTGGTACATGTACAATGTCTAATGTTAAGCTTATTTCCAATCCTTTAGTGTGTGAGGAAGAAAGAGTGTTTATAAATATTCTTTTTAGCATAGGAACCTGAAAATTAAGGTCATGATTATTTCTTGTATTAGCTCTGACGGTGGAATAGTTCATCTTTTATTTGATGGCGACAAGATTGTTATTGATTTTATATAGCACATGTAGCCAGTGTTATCTTGTGTTTTTGAGGGCCAATCTAATTTATGAAGCATGCACACTAGATTTATAAGAGTAGTCTGCCATACAGAACCTGGCTGCTCTTCTTTGGGTGATTCAGTTTATTCATCGCACTGGTGATGGGGTCCCAGACTGCAGCTGATGTACTCAATGGCACAGCTGAACTTTGCAGCAGGTGAGTTGAGAGAGTTACCGCACGTTTTGACTAATGCAGAGGATTACGCTTTCTTAGGTTATGTTATGTATATGTTTTATCCCATCTAAGTTTATTATCAATTTCAACACCTAGTGTATGGTGGGGAGTTGACTTGTTTTAGTGGCTGGATTTGCATAAGAGTATAAACAGGTGATTTAAAGCATTTCTTAGAAGAAATTGACAGATGTAGCATTTGGAGGTTGAAATTCATTTGCCATTTGTTTTACTTATTGTTCAAGTTTGTTCCAGATCATCTTGAAGGATTTGTTGGTCAGAGGGTTATCAATTATTTCTGTACACAAGGCAGTCATCAGCAAACAGTCTAACTGTGCTGTTTATTATCAGGATGTCATTTATATAAAAGGAAAAATGGGTTAAATAGTACCTTGTGGGCACACCAGATAAAACCTGTTTAGAATCAGAGATTTCTATCACAGACAACACGCTGAATGCGATTGTTGAGAATGATGCAAACCAGACCAGAAGATTTCCATCAATGCCATAGGCGGAAAGTTTGGATAACAGGCGCCTGTGTGGGACTTTATCTTTGAGCTTTTGAGAAGTCAAGAATAGCCATAAGATGTACTGTTTTGGTCAATTTGTTTAGAGATATCATTTATTGTTAAGAGGAGTTGTGTTTCAGTGGATCTTTTTGCACGGAAGCCATGTTGTAAAATCAGTTAAGATATTATGCTCATCAAGGAATTTCATCACATGTGAGTGGATTATATGCTCAGGATTTACTACAAGCATGAGTGAGTGAAATAGGTCTGTAGTTAGCTGGGTTTTCTTTATCACCTTTTTTTAAAAACACTACATATGTTTGCTTCTTTCCATTTGTTGGGATAGTACCATTATCGACAGAGGTTTGAAGAAAGAGAGATCAGTTAGAGATTTCATAGAGGTCACCAGCGTGCGTTTCAAAACCATGGTGGTATTTGAGTCGAGGACCTGAGGCTTTCTTGGGAATACAAGTTATGCAGTTGTTTTTGACACCCTCTGGAGTAATTATAAGTTGTAGTTTATTTTGCTGTTGGACAGTGGTTTAGTTTACGCACTTTCCCCCCGGAAGAAAGCATGATCGGAGGTAAAATGCACTCAGGGGAACTCCCCACCCTTTCCCCTCACGCTTCCTACGATAGCCAGATTTGATTAAGGGAGGGGCGCACAATCTATCTGGTAGACCCCAGAAGGAAATACCTTTTTTTTTCTTTTAAGTTTTTAAAAGTTGAGCAGATTTGAGCTTTTTCCTTGCACAGTATTTTGCCTTTAAAGTATAAAGTACGCTAGGGGTACGTGACTACGTAAGAGCTATCACGATACGTACGGAAATGGTGCACAGAGCATACGGCAACATGTATACCTTTATACAGGTGCAGTGTGTATATTAGTGCGCTGTGTTAGCAAGTGGGTCTGTTTACCTCACTGAGAGCGTGAACCTTTCCGTGGGAGGTGGGGAAAATGCAGATATCAGGGAATTCGTGTGTTGATGGAGATATTGTGGTGGGGAATGCATTGATAGTGTTTGGGTTCTAATGTAGCTTAATTTGAAGTGGTGGAAAGCTAGGTTTGCATGTTGAGGGATTTTGGTAAAACATGGACGACTGTGATCCTATGTTTTTGAAATAATATTAGTCCCTTAATCGGGAATGTGAAGTTTGAAGAAATAGATGTTTGGAAACTGCAAGGATCGCGCCCGTGTCAGATACTCACAGGAAGCGTAATGAAGACTGAAATTTATATCGTGCAAGCGCACGGGCTAATCTCAAGCTAATCGCATAGCGTTACGCATGCGATGTGAGGTAGGCCAAATAGATCTAATTAATAGTGCAATCTTTTGACTTTTGGGGCTTGAGGGTTTAGCCTCTGTCCCTTCATCCACGCCGAGTAGAAAAAGGGGCACATTTCGACCATCTTCATAGCCACAGGGGCGCCCTCACATCTGCCGTCAAGTGTCTCGGCCAACCCTAGCCGTGCGGATGTGAGGTTGGCCATAGACCCCTATTCATTAAAAGTATGAAGGGTTTTTCATAGACAGGTAGCTTGGGTCCTCCCCGCCCTGCCGTGAGTGTTGGGGCAAAACTCCTCTCTTTTCCCCAAAGGTTGCGCCTTACATCCAGACGGGCTAATCTCAAGCTAATCCCATAGCGTTACGCTGTGCCGGCGTGATGTAGGCCAATTAGGTCCAATTGTCAATGTTGCAGCCCAACTGGGCAAGAAGTAATAAACTCGACCGTTTTTCCTCCCCGCTCCCATGCATCTGCCCCCACCCCTCCCCACACGCACCTTGGAAATATATTGTCTATAGCTAAGCCACTGTGGTAAAACAAGAGTCTGTGCTAGAATTAAAAGCCATCAGGCATATCATTATAATTATTTGGAAATTTTGCTCTTCTTCCCCTCACCCCTGGAAAAGCTTTTGGTTTCTGGTTATAGCACAATATGGCATAACTTTGTGTCAAATCTACGCTTTCGGATCTATCAAATCTAGAAAATTCCTTTAAAATGTATAAAATCTATGTGGTGAAGCCCTGTAGGGAACAGAGCGAGTTACTGGAAGCCAATAAGTTTCTCGGATTTTTACAGCAGTTAAATCTGTAAATGGTAAATGTCAAAACAAGCGCCGGATCCACCTGGTAGGTGCCCAGGGGTGGCAGCCCCTTGAAGCTTGGCGTTTTCTGGCGTGATTTGAAATCAGAAATCCATTATAATCGTGTCAATTCAACACTTAAGATCCCATTTACTACAATATGTGTCTATAGTTGGGTGCAGGGATGACTTTTATGTTCTTGAAGTACATAGGCGCATGGGCAGATGGGGACGTTTGATTTGTGGAGGGAGATTTTTAAACGTTATGGCTCGCATGGCCAACCATACACACTGAGTGCTAGTCAAGCTGCATTGACGGACAGACGGAACGTAATTGTCTGCCCATTGAAACCTATAATAAAGTGTCAACAGAAAGGAAGGCGATTTGTCATAGCTCTGCTTTCATGTAAATTTTACAAAATTAGCAAACATTTTGGCAAATGTTTCAAATATTCATCGACCTGTTTTGCCTTAATGTGATACAATTTACAATATGTGAATCTTATCTATACAATTTCTATGGAGTATTTGCATTGTCCATGATCCATGCATTAAATTCCGTAATGCACTGACGGCTTTAATAATTTGGTTTAGTCCATTTTTAAAACAGGTGAATATATTAACAAAGCGAAAAAATGTTTATCAACTTTTCTCGCTTTTTCATTTTAAACAAACACAGAAATTTCATAAAAGATTAATTTCGCATCGTGTTTATATCCGTAATTAATGCACGTACAAAGGGATTTGGGCCCGAGTAGAATGATTTGACTATCAGCAAATAATCACTCCGCTCAACATAATCTTAAAGATGCGATATCGCCATATGTGCACAGTATTTAGAATTCCTTTCAATTTTTTGATTGGTTGAAATTTTGCTGCGCGAATCGTTGTCTCGATACAAGGTATATAGTTATTCAAAATGCTTTTGAAGGTCACCACACGAGATAGCCCATATGTTTGCAGCAATCACAAGTAGCGCTTTTTCAAATCATGTCGTGAGTTCGAGCCCTGGTAGAATAATATTTGACTTTTGCTTTCATCTTCTTCTTATATTTTCTCAGTGATTTTCATTTGGTGACTTCTTATTGTGTATTATAATACTAAAATTTCACTTTGCTTTCTGACAAAAAGCATTGACAAAACAAATAACTCTCGTCACAGTAACGAATGCGCTGTGTATGTAATTCTGCACACACAACGATATGCTAGTGTCTCTGTACTGTGTGTACAAACAGACAGAGGATCGGATTCACTCCACAACCGGAAGTGACGTCAAAATAAAGATCCCCTATTTTTACCGTATTTTTACTGGAACCGAACCTCCTCTTTAAAATAACTAATGAAAATAATCTTTGATGTTGAGAAGCTCTCAACTTGGGTCAACTGGTCAAATATCTTTGCTGAATTGATTTTCAAGTCTCTCAAAAATTGCGATCTCAGTTTTCGCCCCTTATAGCTTAAATGACAAAACAACCAAACATTATATGGTAACATAATTACAATAAACATATTGTCTGGTTTACTGACAAATCTTTTATTGCCAAACTGAAATAAATTGATCAATAGGCATATTAATGGTAAATTTTGTAAAAACGTACAATAACGGTCCTTTTTATGACACCAGATGCCACAATAATGAAAATATTTAATTGTTTTTTTCATTGTAAGAAACTTTATGACACCAGATGCCACAATAATGAAATAAGTCATATTTTGCCCATCGTTTCTGTGGCTTAAAAACCATGGGGTATGTCAAAAATGTAGTAAAACTGAATCTAGGAAGGGTATTTATAATATACCACGTGAAGAAAGTTTGAGGATAAATAATCTAAATTTGAGGATAAAATTTATTTCGTTAAGGATATTAAGTTTAAAGTTGGTATCATTCAACGACTGAAATCAGACTAGTTGTGATGTCATAGCCTCAGATTCCTCAAAGTCTTGATGTATTCTATCATATTTTTGTCCTTCGATTCTGTGGCTTAAAAATCATGGGGTATGTCAAAAGTAGTGAAACTGAATGTAGGAGGGTATTTATAATACACCACGTGACGTAAGTTTGAGGATAAATAATTTAATAGTGAAAAATAAATAAACTTTCTTTAAAATACATAAAGACTTTGAGGAATTTGAGGCTGTGACATCACAACTAGTCTGATTTCAGTCGTTTCTATAGAAATGATACCAAACTTTAACTTAAATATCTCCTTAACGGAAAAAGATTTTTGAATGCTTTCTTCACCATTTTGTTTCTTTTAAAGTCTCTTGCATCGAAGATGAACTTGCTTGTCCACTGAACTAACCCTTAAGGCTCAACCATTGAGAGCAGAATATCTTTCCATCGGATGTATTCGGTGGTATTTCCCGAGCCAATGTTATTATATATGCTAAATTCACTTAACTGCGCTGGGCCAAATCCGAGTATTTGAAACATTTTTAGAGAATTTGGGAATGCAAAAGTCGTTAAAACTACGCAGCAATATATGCACTGTTATTGCATCAACATATCGATCTATTTAAGACAAACAGCAAAATATCCAAAAGATGCTAAGTATATAATAAACGCTGCAAAACCGAATGTACCAGGGCGAAAACCTGGCCCTCTTAAGTTAGACATCGATAAGCTCAAATCCCTTAAAGGGATGTTCAGCTAAAAAAAAAAAACATATGTAAAGTTGACCCCAATTTCTGTAGGTGTGTCTAGTGTCTATGTGTGTGGGTACGTTGGGGAGTGGGTAACCAGTGGAACTATTGTAAAGTATATAGTAATAGTTACAAGCAGTTTTTAGCTCAACGTCGTCGAGGTTATAAAATGTGGCTTTTCTGTTAACTTGTGTCGCCCGTTTTTGCAATGCATCTAGTCAGAGGTTTTTAACCAGAAATTTGGCAGGATTGAAGAGCATGAAAATCTACACACAGGGTGTAATCAAGTTTGCATTTACTGTTTGCATACCTGCAAATCTACAGTCGAAATCTGGGGAGAAAAAGTGCTGGTGCGAAATAATTAGTTGATTAAAACAATTGCAATGTCAGCTAGCCAATTCTTAGCACATGTTTGGCTTAGGCTCCTGTTACATCTTATCACATTTTAAGCTAGGGCAAAATCAATTTGTCCAAAATTGTAAGGTCATGCCATTCAATACAGATAAGAAGAATAGCATCGCGTACATTAGTGTTAGAAAGCCTGCCGAGCAAGATCTATGCAAGGAAGTGTTATAATTTCTTTTTATTATAAGCTTCAGACTTACCCACGTAAATAATATTTTCCTTTCTTTTTATTTGAGAATTGCATATATGGATATGAAAGAAGGACTAGATCATTGGGAAGAAGGATGGAAAATGATCAAATGACTT
This sequence comes from Chiridota heheva, assembly GCA_020152595.1. Lineage (NCBI taxonomy): Eukaryota > Metazoa > Echinodermata > Holothuroidea > Apodida > Chiridotidae > Chiridota > Chiridota heheva. The sequence continues at coordinate 1,824,963 of JAIGNY010000535.1, forward strand.
TCGTGGGAAAAAGAAGTAATTTGGTATGCATATTTCTGTTTCTCTTTATTGTTACGGTTTTATGAAATAACTAGAACATCAATAATGTAGTAGCTCAATATATATTTTAGGGTGGTTACAAGCCTGTTTTTATTGGTGGGTAGTTAATTTGAGTAGGAAAGAAATACATGTTTTATGTTTATTTTACTTTTGGGTAATGCAAGCGGAGCTTTAATATCGCTGATCAGTGGCGCCCACGGAGGGAGGGGGGGCATGGAGGACATGGCAATGTTTGAAATGTAAAAATATGTATATATTTTGTTCAAAATGGCTATTTTTTTCATTTTGTAATGGGGGAGGGGGAGAAAATATAGTTGGGATTTTTCCAATTGGAAAATCTTTTTCCCAAAAAGAAAAACCATATTGAATTTGGCATTTCTGGTCGATTTCCCAAATGGTCTTGTTTATTTCCAACTGGTCTTGTTTATTTCAACTGGTCTTGGCTATTTCCAACTAGTCTTCGTTATTTCCAATTGGTCTTCATTATTTCCAAATTGGTCTTCGCATTTCCAATTGGTGTTGCTTATTTCCAACTGGTCTTGGTAATTCCAACGGTCTTGGAAATTTCCCAACTGGTTTTTGATTGCCAACTGGTTTTTGGGTTATTTCCAATTGGTCCTTCTTATTTCCAATTGGTCTTGGTAATTCCAACTGGTCTTGTTTCCCCAAATTGTTTTTGGCTTATATTCAGCTGGTCCCAACATGGTCTTAGTTATTTAAAACTGGTCTAATATTTCCAGCTAGAATATATAAACAAATAAAAGAAAAAATCTTGAAATCCAAATGTTTATTTACAATATTAAAATCAAAATAAAGCAAAACAGACAATAATAGTGTTATGGAGCTGTTTCATTTATTCAGATCAAGGGACGACTATATTTTAACAATAAATATATTTTAAAAATAAAACTATGAATAATAAATATGTTTATATACAGTACCTACAGATCCTCTGGACAATGATTACTGGATGGAGTAAATGTAGATTGTGTAAATGTAACAGTATAAATATTCTGATAAATGGTGATTCATCTAATCCCAATCCTATCCATAACACATGACTAAAACTTTCTAACTGAAAACCAAAATTCTAACTTGCTGTCACCCCATATTGTAGGACACGTATCAAACAACACACTGCAAAAAAAGATCACATCAATAATGGACTGAAAGCCAAAATGCTTAAAGGAAACACAAAGTCAGACACAACCATTACTTTATATGATAGGGATACAAATCTGAATAAATTACTTAAACCAGCAAGTTATTTGATCTCAATTATTCTTATCTTAAGTCAACACTATAGCCTGCCATGATAACTTTACTAGAGAGAGAGAGAGTTGAACACACAATTACAATGACGGTCGCCGCCTGGTACCGGTTATGATAGTACACATGCTATCACGAAACGTTTTAATACGACCGACGAACACAGGTACGACGTGCGGACAGCGAACATCGACAACCAAGTCAATGTCCAGGGCCTTTGATAACAGTTGGGTGCACGGGGCGTATCTACCCACCCCAGGCTTAGCCCGGGCTCTGGTCTGTAGACAGGATGATAACCGCTACACCACAGAGGTAGATATACCCTTACTATAACCCCTTACCACGCGATATTATCGCCGCTTGGTCCCCAATTTTGGGACCCCCCGAGTGCTGGTAGAGTAAGGGTTAACCAACCCGCAAGTGTGCCAACTAAAAAATATATCCCATCATGATCCCGTGGGCAGCCCAGCGGGTTACTGAAGCGAACGAGCAGATTCTGCTGCTTGAAAGACAGAGGACCCTTCAATAATCAGTCTGATTAGCCTTCACTTACCAGGCGATGATATTATCACCGCTTTGGGTGCCCAATCTTTGCCTCCGCCCCCCAAACGCATTTTCAGAAAAGTTTTGGGTAGAGAAAGGGGTTTAAATGACATTTTTACTCAATAAGCTCATAAGGAATTATTGTTTTTTTTAATGATTTAACATGAAGTTTTTTCCAGAATCATGAACACTTAGTTTTGAAATGTTTTGGTAATAACATGTGTACACAAACATGTCCTTGACCTCACCCCATGAAAACAGTTCTCATGGAGTAGAAATTTAGATATGAATTACAATTTATAAAGAAAAACATTATTGTCGAGTTAATGACTTCACTTCCTGCATGTTATGAAACAAAATGGCTGCTCCAATAATTATCCAAGGCTTTGTACATATGTTTTCCAAATGTCCAATACAGTCCAATTTCCCAACTTTACCCAGTTCTGTCATTCTCCAAACATTTTTTTAAATATCAGTGAAAGCCTTGCTGTCCCCATCACATACCATGTAAGCATACCTCACATTATGCATGGGAACTGACCGTTAGAAACAAGTTTAGGCGGCTGTTTCACAGTATACTGTGTTACTTCCATCATAGTTTTTTTGACAAGTTGTTTTGTGAGCAGAATACCAGGCCTGTACTTCTCTCTCCTAGTTCCATTTTGCGCAGGATCTACACTCTCCACAAACGCTTGAAGGCACACAATCTATGACTGCCCCTGTATCCATTACAATAACAATACCTACACTGTACATTGGTTAGCAGTAAAACTCCGCCTTTTGACCATGTCCCATCAAAACTGAAAATACATCAATCACACTTGTGTCACTTATTGTATTATCTCTGACATGTGGAGCTTCAAAGTCTGTGCTGCAGCTTTCTTTCAGACGGGACCATTTCTTCAGAAAACATTGGAAAGTTTCTGAATGTTTTGTGCATAAGAATTCCCAAAACAACAGGTGGCTGATGTTCATGATGACATAAAATCTACAAGTCCTTAATGGTTTTTTCCCAAATTCTGTTGTAGCAACAGAAACTTTGACTATTCACATCATATGGCTTCCCTTCACCGCAGTTGAAACACTTGAAGATGTTCAAAACAGATTTCCTTGCTTGCACAAAAGCAACAAAAACAATTTGCTGCACATTCCATTTCGAGCACCTGGATCCTCACGAGCAAAAGATGACCTGCAAGTGAAAAAGGAAAAATAGTTTGGGATTTTCTAGTTTATAATGCCCTGAATATTAATTAAGCTTGCGATACTCACCTTCAGGCAATATCGAATATTGCTAAAAATTTATATCAAATATCAATATGCAAATTGAAAGGGACGCCATAGTTTATAATGACCTGAATATTAATTAAGCTTGAGCATATTCACCTTCAGAAATATCGAATTGCTAGAAATATATCAAATATCAATATGCAAATTGCAAGACGTCACATTGAAATAATATAACTATTTTGTATGAGGTAATCTTTGTTCCAGCAAAAAATATTGGAAAGTACAAATTTTAAAATAAATTTACAGAATTGAATGGAAAATATGTACATAAATTTAAATAAACACCCATTATTCTAAAAGGAATTGTTTTACATTGTCTCTTTTTCAAAAATAAATCACAGAAACATTGAAACTCCATCATAAGTTTGAGATATCATTTTGTTACTATTTTGTGGAACTGGTATATAGCTTTTGGGTAAAAACTGCCAACTTTACCTTTGAATGCTATGTCCCACTTGTTTTGAATTTCCTACTGAGAGGGTGTCATTTTGCACTATTTTTAAAGACACTGAACTGCAGAAGTCAATAAATATCTATACAAAATGTCCTTTCTAATAAACATCGGATGAGAGGGCTCAGAAATCAACACATTTTTTGTAATTGTGCTGGTTACTGTACAGAAAGTCGTGATGGAATGGACAAATTAGTGGGAAATATCTTTAGTTTTGAGGATTAAATCTTTTAGTTTTGAGGATTAAATCTATTTTCAGGTGACAATTAAGGGCTTTTCCACATAAATTTGGGGATGCAGTATTCCTTTTTAGGAATCAGACTCGATGATTAAGGGTTTAAACTCATTGATTGCAATTGCTCAACCATCACAAATCATGAAAATTAAGTAATATTATTGCACAATGTCCATAGTGGCCTGTCACATACAGGAGAGTACAGTACTGCATATCCGGAATTAAGAATTTTTGCCTGTGGAAAAATAATTTTGGTAATATTGTCATGTTAATTTTATTAGTTCATGTATAGTACAATATCGTGGAAAAACATCGATGTATCGACATGACCTTAAACTCAATATTGACGAATCGATATGGGTCAATATCGGAAAATGTCAAATTTTTATATATCGCCCTTAATATTAATATAACAAAAAAAGTAAACAAAATTTTAAAAATTTCAGTTTCTACAACACAATCACAAGCAATAAAATGATTATGATATTGCAAAGTTTATTCTATAAAATAACAAAGTAAATATGATTGAAAGTCATCTCAAGTCCTGACAAACATCAACTTCAGGCCTTGTGGAAATTTCATTAGAAACTTATTTCTTTACCTTTTACATAGAAAGTTAAAACCTTTTGGAATACAAGATTTCACGGTTCCCTGACGCCGAGGTCAGTCCACTAACCTTTGTTGCACTCAGTAATGCATGGGCCTGGACCAAACTCATCAATAACTACATGATCTTTGAATTTCACCAAAAAAACAAAAACTCTTTTTTTTTTTGGGAGAGTGATAATAGCAAAGCCTTCTGATTGTTTATGAAACCAAATTTATCCGTTCTCGGTGGGAAATGCAACTTGGTGAGCTTTTAACGGGTAATCTCGCATGATGCGCCATTCATAAAAATTATAATGCCAAGTTTGTGTTTTCCCACTGACAGAAAATATCACAGAAAGTCCCAAATTTGATTTGATCATAGTTTATACTAAAAATCTATTTTGTTATTTTACGCCAATATTTATTTATTTTTCGGATGAACTAAATCGTAATGATTTAATGTATATTCTAAAGAGCAACTTTTAACTCCGATTTTTTAAAGACAACAAAAAGGCCCACAACAAAAAATTTTTACTTAAATGCCTGAAAATCCTTTTCTTACTTCAAACAAAAGAAATCACAGCATTTAATTGGCTGCATCGCACATACGGGCACAAATATGGTAGAAAACCATCTCCCTGCATGTTTAGTGTGTAGGGTATCCCGGGATCACAACTTCAGTACTGGGTTGACCTTGAAGTCGCTGGAACCATGAAGTCCGTATTGTTGTAATCCCCTTTAAATTTTAATCAAAATTTGTCAACAAACAGTGTAAATATGGCCCAAAATATATATCGCACCCAGAAAATTGCTTAAACAATTGCTTTTGAGTTATAACTCAAAAGGCTAAAAGTGTTATATTTTAGTTTGAGTGTTCGGATGACGTCCCAAAAACGGCGTAAATCTGAACAACCTGTTTGTCGGTGAAAAAAAACATTTTACTATTAGGCATTACAAATACATCCAGTGTAAATCGGTCAAGTTTAGAGGCCTAGGCCCTAGTAAATATCTACGTCAGCGTGGGTATTTTTGAGGAAATTGTTGCAAATGTGAAAGAAATATCGAGAAATAAGTTTGAAATATATGTATCCTTAGCAGTAGAATAAAGCGTGGTGTTCACTTGTGCACAAATCGGTATTCACCGACAAAGATTCCGGGTGTTCAAAATCTGAAATGCTTAGATATAAGATATATAGGTATAGCCTATAGGCCCAATCTGAATTTCCAGTCCCTAAGCTATGTTAAAAAAAATACAGGCCTATTAATATAACACTGACACTGGTCTAAATATCCGTTTTCCTCAAACTTAACCCAAACAATGTACATGCACCAAGTCTAAAGTTTTAAAGCTAAACTTACTAAACTGATTTTGTTACATAAATTGGCTTTATTTTTGCAGACTTAAGCTATTCAGATTCAGAAAAAAAAATAGGCCTCATGTTAGGCCTAACGTCTTTCTTCACTCCATTGCAAAGATGTGCTTGCTGAAAAGCAGAAAATGATCCCTATCCATGTACAGTATCCTTCAGGGCAAAAAGTCGATGTCTTATATCAGATGATATCCTTGTATCTTTATGGGGAAATATAAGCTAGGTTTATCTTCCTCTCGAAGCAAAAAGTAACCTTTCTTTTTTACCCGCTGATTGAGGTGGTCGTTGACGTAACTGCACGGCTCAGTACGGTTTTTCCGTTGAGAGGAAACTTTCAAAAATTTCAGTCAATGTTTTTTTTATGAATACTTTGTGTCCCGTCCAAAATTAATGGTACTATATATGTTGGAAACTATTATCTCATACACAACATTTTGAAACAAAATTCATTTTATACAGTATTTGTTGAAAAATGACAAAAATAGGTTTTCCTATTCAAAGTTTACTGAATGATAACTGACTGTTTGTTTTCCTTTGACTGAAGTTCGAGATCTTCAGAAAAGCATTTTTCATCGCCGCACCACAACATTCCCGGATGCGCTTTTTTTCTGCAGTCCAGAATTGCCATTACAGATTTTTTTAGCAATCATATACAAGAATGACAATGACGAATTAGATATGAATATTTATATACAAATTATAGTCCTATAACATAGTACTGTATACTATAGCCTGTATAGATGCAATGTATGCATGAGTACATAGTGGGTGAAGTTATGTTATTCTTAGGCCTAGGCTAATGCTATTATGCCTCTTTACTTATTTCACTTCTTATTGTTGGTTTATGGAACTTTATTCTAAATTGATGCTTAGTTCAAATAAAATCAAATGTGAAAACGCAGAGTCGAGTCAAAATTCTGCCTTTTTTTAAACTCACTACGACTACACCACAAAAAAGGGAAAAACAGGACTTTTTGGATATTTTAAAAGTGTCTTTTTACATGAAAATTTAATATATTTACAAGTTCATCAATAGTTTTTTCATATTTCTTAAACTATATAGGGTCTACAACTTTGAAAATAATTATTAAATTTAAAAGAATTTAAAACAAAGAAGAAATTTTTTCACTAAATACGCACGGTCCAAAAGGAAAATCGACTTAAAGAAAAATGTTAAAAAAGGGTAAAAACCCCAACGATACAAAAATTTATTTTGGGGATGAACTCGACCAGGGTTAGATACCTACAACATGCAATTGTCTCACGATATACAGAGCTTAAGATCTGCTACAACGTGAGAACTATCGCTATACAACTTTGATTTTTTGAGTGATTATTCCCAAGGCAGCCCCGCAAATCCCACAGATTCAAGCCAGCATTGCAAAAGGTTAGGGGGGGGTTAGGTTTTGGGTTGGGGTTTGTTATCATCCCTGCAAAAAGCCCCACCTTGATTTACAATAACCAAAGCCCCACCTACAACACGGCAAGGGAAAGTGTTAATGCGGGGAGCCAACTACTACTCTATCAATTATGTTTTTAATTTTCATACAAGGAGCAGTGTTAGAATTACCAGAACACCATTTCCCAAGATATTGTTAACTCTCATATTTAAAAAGTTTCGCCGAGACATTTTAAATTGTGCCATTTGCAGTGTCGGGTTTTTTTCCATTTTTTTTCCGCAAAGTAATGTTTTTCACCAGGTCATGGAATTAAAGTCCAAAATTTTTTGGCCGATTTTTATTCATGTTGATATGAATGTTTATATTTGATTACGCATCCATTCTTGTATATGATTTGAACAAAATCTGTAATGGAATTCTGGAAAAAAAGCCCCCGATGGGCAATTCCCCAATGCTACTTTAGGGGTTTAATTTTATGACTACAACTTGCATATTCAGATATTGCTCTATTTCATTTCAGTGTTACTTGAGTTTACAATTTATTGCCTTTTTCCCTTTTTAAAAAGAAAACCATTAAATTTCTATTGGTTTCCCTGTATTCTTTTTCTTTTTTCCACCCCCCTTTAAGGTCTTTTGGGAAAAAAAAGGTATTTTTTTTGAAGGATAAAAAATTCAAGAATGTTCTCAAAGACATTTCCAAAAGAACCAGGGTTTTTTTTAAAATTTAAATGTGGGGATTGCATGATGGGTAAACTTAATGAGGTAGTAGCTTGTTTTTTATAGCTGCAGTCCAGTCTCCGCCAAAAAGGGAAATTTCCCCAAACTCAGAAAATTTAATTTGTGGAAAAAAAAATTTTGGGGTTTAAATTTTCACTTTTATTTGAAAAAATTAAAAAAAGAGTTAAAAGGTGAAAAGAATATAACTTTTGTTAAAAAAAAGGGAAAATTTTTTTCTGAGTTTGATGGTTAAAAGGTTACATGGTTTTCACTTATGAGTTTTGCTCATTTTTTGGGTTTTGGGATGTTTTTTGTTAAAATTTCATACTGAAATTAAGATGCACTAATTGTTAAATAGTTTAAAGGGCCAAAAATGGGAACTAACAAAGAATAGAATGTTTTGCTGCTGGGAATTTTTTTTTTCATGTGGACGCAGGCCCTTTACAAAAATTTAAAATTTTTTAACGATTCGGGGAGTGGTCTGAATTTTGTCACCAATCACTCCACTCCCCTGAAACATGTCATAAATTAAAAATTTTTTATGATTTTTTTCTTTTAGGGGGT
>JAIGNY010000528.1:2500-30000 GCA_020152595.1 Chiridota heheva
CTTGTAATTTTCACCACAAATAAATGCAAAGATTAGAGAAATTGGAATAAATTGTACAAAAAAAAATTAAAAAAAATTGCAAAATAAACGTTGCTAAGATTTCAGCGTGGTTCACAAACATGACCGCTATTTTCCAAAAAGGGTTGCATAAAACAAATTACAGTACAGTTGGGATTAACACTGGGGTTGGAATTATTTCTATACAGTACGCAAGTATCCAACTGGTCGCACACATTTGAAACTTGTACGGCACTTTATGTCATAAGAGTTGAAAACATATCAACACCTTTGCAACTTGAGTTACTGCGATTTACTTGCTGGTATTTAATTTCAACATCATTTTAAAGTGCGTTAAAACCATGGATCATTATTTTTGACAACTTTTAACAGCCTTCTTGATAATCTGTAAATTGAATATAGGCCCCTACTTCAGCTTTGTGACATTCCACACTTATTTGTGGGTTGGCAATCGCGATGCTTACGTTGTGGTTATTGTAGGGATAAAAGCAGTCCGCGAAAATTTTCGGCGTGTGATCGCATTTTCACGATCGAAAAAAAAAATGGGTTGTTTATCGTTTACTAAATCAACAGGGCTCCAACACCGGAATGGAGGGGTGGGGAGACATGGCCCCAAATAGTGTTCAAAGCAATGGTTTTCAAATGGGCCTTATGTGAATTATTCAAAATAATCATAACATCATTCTAGCCTCCCCCCTCCTAAATGAAACCTATGTAGGGGTCCTTAATTAAACGAAAATGCGCATCCCTAGCAGTGGGGGTGAGGGGGGGGTGGCTCAGCTTACGGGGGAAAAGCTCAGCTGACGGGAAAGGCTCATCAGACAGGGAAAAGGCTCAGCAGGCAGTCGACTGAAAAGATTACTATACGTTTCTCCATACAACGATAATTAAGGAGGGACATAGCAGGTGCGGGTGAACCTGCCCCTCTCCCCTCCTTTTCCAATTTAATATGCACAAATGTATCTATGATTAAATAATAGTATTTTCGCTAATCTGCTAATGAGAAAAATATAGACAATAAATGATGAAAAACCAATTACTATATTTTATTGAACAAATGTATTTCATGACTGAATGCACGATGGAAATATACATAAAATTGATTACACTGTTGTTCTTTCTATTTAAATGAAACTGCAAGTGCGTTTTCTACAGTTTTAACTAATAGTTCATGTTCTTTTATTTGTTATCTTTGTCAGTGACGTAAGAGCAGATCGCTCCCAATATTAAATCTGTATTGGTTTAAAATTAGTACCATCAGCAGGGCGATATCATTTTGTATTTAATTGGTAAAATCACAGGGACCCTGTCTAGTTCATTTCAGCTGCCCCCTCACCCCCTGGGACAAATCCTATATGAAACTGCATATATATATATTATATATATATATATATATATATATATATATATATATATATATATATATATATATATATATATATATATATATATATATATATATATATATATATATATATATATATACATATATATATATATATATATATATATATATATATATATATATATATATATATATATTTATATATGTATATATATATATATATATATATATATATATATATATATATATATATATATATATATATATATATATATATATATATATATATGTATATATATATATATATATGTATATACATATATATATATATATATATATATATATATATATATATATATATATATATATATATATATATATATATATATATATATATATATATATATATATATATATATATATATATATATATATGTATATATGTATACTTTCATAGGACTATGGCTATGGGGACATTTAGTGACATATCCCCTTGTTATGGGGACTCATTAGGCTATGGGGACATATACATGTCCCCATAGCCATAGTTGCTCTAAAATCCCTCTAAATGAATCGTTATGCAAAGTGGCGGCGTTTTTAGCCATGTCCCCATAGCCTTAATTTTAGTGACCAGTGACCACAGCGAACAATTTGAGGTATAGATTGCTGCCACCATTTTTGCTTTAATGTATTTGGAGTTAATTGGTTGGTATACTATAGACACTTGTCGAACTGAATGGATAACTAAATCTAACTTGACCTCTGTGGTGAATCATTTGTGGTTTTGATGTATGAACTGAGTAGTAATACAGTTCTTTATAGCATGTATGGAGGTGGCATTGGGGTTGATTTTGTTGTAATGATTAACTCCATAGTACAACATAGTGAATACAAGAGGAAGTCAATATGCAGTATTCATGATAAATGCAATGTATCTGATATGGGCCCTTATTGTGAAAACGGTCGCATGGATAACTGTTGAAAAGGATATATGACTGTACAAGGAGAAAAATCTGGAACATGGATTTATGTGTTTTGTTGGGATGTAGATGTAATTGCAAGGGCCTCCAACATTTTCGAATAAATTGATCTCACACAACAGTGGCGATTTTTTTCTTTCTCAGGAGTGGGGGCTCTGGGATATTATCTCTGAAATCCTTAACATACAAAGATACAAATCTGGAACATGAATTTATGTGTTTTGTTGGGATGTAGATGTAATTGCATGGGCTTCGCAACATTTCCGAACAAAATTTACTCACAAGAGTGGCGATTTTCTCTCTTTCACAGAAGTGGGGTTCTGAGACATAATCTCTGAAATCCTTGAAATTCAAAAGGCCAGTTGTGAAACAGTATTAGCTAATGTAGCCAGGTAATGCCTTAGCAACCTACCGAACCAGTTCTGCAGGGACCTCGAAATTTTCAAAAACTTTTTTTTTTTTTTTAAGTGGTTTTCTTTTCAAATTTCAAAAAGGTCAAAGATTTGAAAATGTTTTTAAAAAGTGGGCGCATGTTTTGAAGAGATAATTTCAGGGATCTCATAATCGGGGGAAGGTAGGGGGCGGGGGGTACCCCCTGTTTCCCGCCCTTCCGCCCTGGGTGCCTTTGAGGATCGTATCATCACTGATTAACAGTATAACAGGATCCAAATAGTTAACGATATAACGATATTAACGAACATTTTTTTATTTAAAATATTACATTTTCATCTGTTTATTGGTTTGAGCTTAAACATAGGCGCGGCTCGCCATATGGGCGATGGGGGAAGGAGACAATTTGCCAACTACTGTTTTTTAAGAAGAATGCATAAGTTGTCCCTTATTGTATGGGTCTATAGCAGCAATTTGGGGTGGGGGAGTATGAATTTTATGACCAATAAGTTACCGTTAAAAAGACATTTCAACTTACCTTCAATCCAAAAAATGTAAGGGAAGCCCACATGCTGCCAGGTTCCTGTATTGAAAGGGGTAAGATGGACAATTTCCTCCAAAGTTTTTCAACCATGTTTTTATTAAACAAGGATACATGAGTTATACAAACATTGATCAAAAATTTTGGAAAATTTTAAATATGATTTAAGGGACTACATATTTGTCTAAGGCCCAAATATTTTTTCAATCGGGAGGTGAATCTTTAATGTTAATGGAACCCGAATAATATTTCAAAGATTTAAAATTTATGTTTTCAAGTCTCAAATATCAATTTTGTTTCATTTTGGGGCCCCTCTAATCGCCGGGGTCAGGGGAAATTTTACCCTGCCGCTGATCACTTCTCAAATGGCGGACCTGCTGGACTATTTTAGTCCTGAACAGTTCTGATTAAAGTTTATTGTAGAATGATTCTGCTCCTTCAAAAAAAAAAAAAAAAAAGCATCCCCGACAAAAAAGAATCTACCCGATAGACGACAGACTGAGACTTTATGCATTGAACTTCCCAAAATGGGAAATTTTCCCCGCAATTTCGTAGTTTGCCAGAAAAGTGTGAACTTTCCCGACAAACTGCACGATTTTTTAGACAAAATACAGAATTTTCCAACAAGTTTTTGGGGAAATCTGTAGTTTATAAGCAGTTTGTTTGAAAATTAAACATAACTTATTAAGTCATGAAAATTAAATAAAAATTGCAGTTTGTCCTGAAAATCATGCTGTTTTTCGGAAATTTATATCTTTTCCAACAAACTGTAAACTTTTTCCGACAGTTTTTGGAAAATAATGATTTTTAATGTTAAAATTCTGGATAAACTGCAAAATTATCCTGACAAACTGTTAAGTTTTCTCTGTAAAATTGTGGGAAAATTAATCATGTGGAATTTGGGATGAATGGATCATAGTGTTGTACTAAGCACTCTCTCTTAGTTATGTCTTTGGCTGTATGTTTTTTCCCGGGACCTCTTCATAAAAAAAAAAAAACAAAACTGCATCAAACCTCTTACAACGCAGAAACCAAAAGGTGGTAAAATGTTATCCCCCTTCCCCCCCCCCTCCCTTTGGAAAATTTCTGGATCCGCACCTGATTTTTTCTATCTCTGGATATCGTTCCTCAATTATCATCACGGTAAAAGAAAGCACCTTAAAATTACGGTAGACACTTTTTACATGCCTTTTGTTGAATTACAAAGTCCTTCGCATCCAAAGACAGAAATGTGAACATTATTTGTAATGTTTTCCACAAATCACTTACAAGAAGCCTTCGGGAGGAAAAGAAGGGGAGGGGGGGCAATGGCCGCGAGGGAGAAATAGCTTATCTAGTAAGAAACAAACCGTAAAATCATTATTTTTTATATTGCATTACGTACATATAACCCGAATATTGCAAATTTCCAAATGATGATACGGTCATATAATCACACAAGACCATATCGTAAACAGCAAAACATTTTGAAGAGGGAAAAAACAAAGGGTCATTATCAAATTGAACACCAACTAAGGAATGATTTTGATAAGCAAAAAAACTTCCGGTGATCTTCAGGAATTTCTGCCAAATTCTATGTCAAATCTTGCCGAAATTGATACAGGCTTTGATTTTTGAAATCAATTTTGCCTGAATTTTTCACTGAATTTGCCCAAATTTTGTACGATCTGAAAAATTTGAAAGGGGCATGTGCTTCTGTCCTGAAACGAGAGCGTTTACTTAAATATTTGCCTAAAAACTTTTAAATGTACAATCCACCCCCCGTCCCATTTGATCACCACACTGAATGTGGATGTTTTAACACACATCTTCCCTACCTCGGGCCAACCCACCGCCACCAGCACAATTAAGAGCCATTTAATTTTGCCAAGGTTATCAGTTTATGGCAAAAGTTATGTAATTTCAATGTGAAAAGTGAGGAACATGGCCTACTATCAATGATAAATAAATGAACTCTGGCTGCCTGGGGACAAGGGTGCTCTCCCCCTTCATATTATTGGACATGCAACAATAATAGTCAGATAGTCTGGACATGGAAACAGTTTGCCAAGGATGCACAACTGACACGTATACACTACGTCTCAAAGACTGAAACTTGAAAGATGTTTTCTTTTACTCAGTCACGACCTTCAGTCTGTCAGTTGTTCCGAGATGTCAGCAGCAAAATGAGATGTAGATGTAGCGAGGTGATTTTTAAATACCATTTTTTCCTTTAAAGATCAAAATGTTACTTCATGAACCCATTTGGAGTAAAGATTATGTAGAACTAAATTATCGAATCTTTTCCGAATCCTTTGGCGTTAACAAGGTTAGCTGAATTAAGTTTATTTTCTTGCGTGCGGCTCTCCAGAAATGTACTGAAAAACTAAATAAAAGTGAAAATCCACATCAAAAAATCCTGTCAATAGTGACCAACATGATCCTAGGGTCATCAGGTTATGTAATGTTGCTTTACCATGCACATAGCAGCAAGAAGAGTTCTTGGCCAACATGCCAAGGGAAGAGGACGCCTGAAACAATCCGATGTCACAAGTTCTGTTTCATATTAGTCAGCATATCTTATTTTAATATCTACATTTTGCTTGACTAGGTTCATTTTTGTGCCAGGGAATATTCAAAAGACATAAAAAGGTGATTGATTATTCTTTTTTAAGTGTCATACACTTACATGTCATTAGTCTAAAAGCCTTTACCTTGTGGCATACTTACCTCAAAATTACCGAAGACGGAAGCAAAAGTACATGTATATGCGTCACCAAAAAATATTAAAGGAAGGGGAAGGGGGAAAGGAGGGGAAGGGGGTTCGAATTCATGGGCAACGGAGCATAATTTGAAGTGGGGGCGCAAAGGTCGGAGTAAACCTTTTTAGGTAATATAATGGAAAATAGGCCAACTTTTACCAAGGAACCTTAACTATCAAACTATAGTGCATTGCAATTATAGTTTCACTCTTTTTCCCATACGTGCATGGCATTGTAAAATACGCGTAGCGTGAATTATCTCGATATTTACAAGTAGTCCTGGAACTTTTAAGCTCCCTTGGTAGGGTCCAGGTGCAAAGCTCTGGTGGGAGCCAGGGGAAAAAGTACGCGGAAGGTCAGCGATTTGGCCGTCTTTCCAGGTCAGTTTTGGTACGTCTTAAAACTTATAACATGAGTTTCATGTACTGATTTTTTTAAGTTTGATTAAAGACGTGACATATAACATGCGTAGGAAGGTGAAATTTGCCGACAGAACATATAGCCACACGCGGAGCTCAATCCATAGGGGCACTTCTCGTTAGCGCATATGGGAGAAAACACGATTTGCACTTCGCCGAAGTTACTGAAGGTAGCACAGAGCTAAATATTTGCCCTATTGAAACCTATGATAAAAGCGTTAAGTTCGGAGGCTTTTTCGTACAAGAAAGCGAAAGATTTCATGACTTTTGTGAGGTTTACTGAAAAATATGTTCTATTTTCTTTTGGATGAGGGTAATTTCAAAAGGTGGTTACTGAAGGTTTTGGGCCCGAAGTCAAAATATAGTAAATACCCTCATTTGATAACACTATTTTCAGTATTGCTGCATGGTAAAATAGTTTCCCCCAAATTTTTTCTGAAGATGATTTTTACCAAATTTTATATTCAATGTCATGACATATTCTTTTCATCTGTTCATACACCTACTAAAAATTTTAAGTCTTGGACTTGTTCCTTTGTAAATGGCGGCCCATCAAAAATGTTTATTCAGCCTCTTTACTGAGAGTACTCATTTTGTTCTTGCGGATTAATACCTGATTAGTTCCGGGCTACCTGAAGTCAAGTGATCGCAAGTCGGGAAAGATTTGGTTATGGTTAGCTGCGTACCGAGCAAGTAATTTGCAAATAATCGATAGTTGGGTAATACTATAGGTGGCGATCCCAGGGGACGAAATACATATCTCCAAAATGTTGTTGGTGGACGAATATACTTATGCCACCCCCCCCCCCTCTCTACTCTACACCCTAAAAAATGAAACCTTACATATAAAGCCTATGCAAACTTTGATCTGTTTTGTCATTTGACTGTTTGGTAATTTCCATTATTTTAAAGCCTCGTAACCCAATGCCCCCAGTCTGCCAGTTGCATAGCTATGGCCCAACGGACTGGGAACGAGTGGGGCCCTGCGTGCCCATACGTTATAAGAGCCCCCACACTATATTATGTTACGTGTCTCACTACGGACCCATAGGGTCCAGCCCGGGGGCTACCTAAGTTAGTCCACCCCTCCCCCGTGGATTAGCTACTGTTTGTTAAGTATATGACATATACAACTCTCAAATAAAGATAATAGATCATATACTAATATTAACCAGCACGAACTATAGATAATGGCGTGGGAACCAGGGAAGAAGCCTTTTTACTAGATCAGTAAGTGTGTTCAGGAAGCTCTAAAGATTTTATGTTTTGATGGCTTTGAAATGATACAAAACTTTTGAATGAAGATAAAACAAAAATACTTTAAAAAATCAAAGAATACATATCCATATGTAAAACTCAGCATGAGCATATTTGTTCCCAATATGTTATGAGTGGGGGGGGGGGGGCTTTGACGAAGATTTGCTTGATATATAAGGGTCCTTTTTCTATGGGGGGCATAAGCATATCCGTCACCCAGCAAAATCATTAGAGGGACATATCTGCGTGGAAATCTGGTTAGCGGACCAGGGGGCGATGGATACTCTGAAAATTCAATATTTCTGATGGCCCTATAAATAGCTTTAAAATGATGGAAAACTGCCGAACAGTCATCTTTTTTAGGTCGGACATAAGCGCGCATATTCGTTATATGACAAAATTATTGGGGGAACATATCCGCGTGGAACCTGGCTAGGGACCTAAGGGGCAATGGATGCTCTGATGATTCGTTACTTTTGATAGCCCTGAGCAGCTAAATGGCTTTCAAATGATGGAAAACTGCAGAACTGTCATCTTTTTTTTTTTTTTTATGGGAACATAAGCGCGCATATTCGTCACCTTACAAAATTATAAATGGGACATATCGGCGTGGGAACGTAGAAGGTTCAGGGCCAGGGACGAGCTTGCCGGAAGTTTTAAATATTCATTATTTTAATGGCCATTAATGGCTTTAAAATAATGGAAACTTTAGAATGAAGATAACAGATAAAAGATTGCATATTCATATTGAAGGTTTCATTTTTTTTTTTGGAAGGGGAGGGGGCAGAAGCAATATTTTATCATATCATGTCAAATCTTAAGTTTTTCACCAGACATTTTTCCGGATGCAAAGTCAGTCGAATTTCAACAGATTCTTGGGACCTATTATATATATATATATATAAATATATATACATATATATATATATATAGATATACAGATTGTGGGGACTTCATATACATAACTGGTTATGGAACATGTGTTCCCATAACCCTGTCTAAATTATGAGTTCCAAAAGAGATTTAATATCCCAGAATTGTTTGCGATATATATTCTTATATATGACCTTTTCTGTGATCAGGAAGGCACATTAGACAATATCCATATGATTGTCAGTTGAATTTCAACATTGTGGGGACCTAATAAATTTTATATATATATATATATATATATATATATATATATATATATATATATATATATATATATATATATATATATATATATATATATATATATATATATATATATATATATATATATATATATATATATATATATATATATATATATATATATATATATATATCTATACAAATTGTGGGGACCTAATATTTATATACAGATTGTGGGGACCAAATATATATATATACAGATTGTGGGGACCTAATATATATATACAGATTGTGGGGACTTAATATATATATCTGGTTATGGGGACATGTGTCCCCATAATCATGTTTAATTTATGAATACAAAAAATTGATATCTCAGAATTGTTTGCGATATATTCTTATATATGACCTTTTCTGTGATCAGGGAGGCACACTAGACAATATCCATATGATTGGTTTTGAATATCATTTTTACAAAGAGGAGTCCATGGACAGGTGATATATACATGTCCCCATAGAAATAGTTCTATATGTATATATATATATATATATATATATATATATATATATATATATATATATATATATATATATATATATATATATATATATATATATATATATATATATATATATATATATATATATATATATATATATATATATATTTATATATATATATATATATATATATATATATATATATATATATATATATATATATATATATATATATATGTATATATAAATATATATATATATATATATATATATATATATATTCATATATGTATATATATATATATATATATATATATATATATATATGTATATATATATATATGTATATATATATATGTATATACATATATATATGTATATATATATATATATATTACAAATCCCAAGGAATGCTAGTTGTTGCTAGCTGTTTTCCACAAGAATAAATTCCACAAGGGAGAGAGAGGGGTTTGGGAAGGGGGAGGGAGGGGGGGGGGGAGCGACAACACGAGCCCAGGATGATTGCTGAAGTTAAAAGAGGCTGACGGTGAACCTAACCTTACCACATGGTGGGAAATTGAAATTAATCAATAGTGATATCTGAATAAAGAAAATATGCTTGTAACAAAAATTATAAGCTTTTTTGTGTAAAATATAATGTGCGACTCAACGGGTGATGTTAACCGATCTGGGACGATTATTGACATTTTAGGCCAAGTGACGGACAATTTGATGATACCATATGATTAAAAGGTTAAATTCTCAAGATATTCCTAATTGTCGAGAAATAGGTCAATCCTTATTCCTTACATTTTCTAGATTATAGGCATACTACCAGCTGCAATTTCCATGGTAACCACTTACGTTTAGTTTAAGCATGGATTTAACTCAATGGTATAAGCAGGTATTACTGTGCCCTGGACATTTCTCAACCATCTGAAAATTATCATCGCCGAAGGCTTATTGCGCAATTCCCCGCAACCTTATGATATTTGCCACGTGCAAGAAAATAATATTATGCCGTCGTAATACAAAATTACGGCGTGGTTATATGGAGTCGAACGAATCCATTAAGAATAAATTTCATCAGAAGTCAAGAGCAAAAAAAGGTTGGTAATTATCCTTTTTTGTTCTTTTTGCAGAACATTTAAAATAAAGTGTAAGGAAATGGGTCGGTATACAGGGGCATTTTTAGAACACCGAGGGATTTGTTTACATTAACGCCCAACATACATTGTGATAAGTTGCCCAAGGTTCTTGCATGTTTATGTATGTACGAGAAAAGTTTGCCTCAACAAGGGTACATGTTACCATAAAAGGAAAATGGGTGGAACCAAGGAATCTAACCATGCATGCGTGTTTACAGGCCCAGGAAAAGATGGAAAATTTCACCCGACATGTCAAACGATTAATATACAAACTGTTTTAACATGGAATTTGAATAGCTTTGGACTTTGGTTTTGGGACCGAGTGTTAAGTTGCTTGTACATACATGTATATTGTAGGCCTACAGTTACGCTGCGACGGTGCAGGGAAATCGGAATTTTACAGGTACGCCGATACTTCTTGTATTTTTTAAGCCCGACTTAAAAGTGATATTAATATGGAATACACATTAGAAGAAGTCAAATATATCAGGATTTGGAAGGCATTGAGTAATTAAACTTGAATTAATAATTATTTCTTTGGGGATTTCTTATTTATTTATTTCCAGCAAATGCTTGATTGTAAATGTTGGATGGGCTGGTAATGGTATAAGAAAAAAGCGTAACGAATGTTTTTTCTTCGTTAGTTTTCAAATGAAAAAAGAAAACTAGGCAATATTTGTCTCTTTTTCTTTGTTTATCATGGACTCATGAACCTGTGGAAAAAGATATTGATTGCTTGTAGATATAAAAGATATGAAGTTGCACACACATAATACGGGCTAGGGGTCTATGACGCTGGTCTCTTAAACCTGTTGAGAATTCGGGACTTACATAGGGCCTGCCTAAGTCTTAAATTAAGGAATCAAGTAGATGGTGCCGAGGTCTCTACTGCTCATTCAAAACCGGCTATGACGTCACAGGGTAGGCTGAGAGGCCCGAGGCGCAGCCGAGGGCCTCTGCCCCTGTGACGTCATAGCCGGTTTTGAATGAGCAGTAGAGACCAAGGCACCTTCTACTTGATTCCGATTCATAAATTCTGACATAAAATTTAAAAAAGAGAAAATGCAAACAAATTTGAATCATGTTGATAACAAGTTTATTCTCCTAACACATTAAAATAGATTCACTTAACAAAAAGATGATAACACGAATATACGTGTACGTACGGTCGAGAGCAGCAAAAAAAAAAAAAAAAAAAATAGGCCACTATTTTGTTTTGGCGTTGAAATATCTAATTTTCATTATAAACCAATAACTACAGGGATAATGTATAAAACAAAAGTGTAAAATTGAGGTGTATGATCTGAAAGACACATTGAAAAGCAACAAGTGGAGATTCATTGTTGATCACCAGTTTAATTCTCCCAACTTGTTTATAGAAATTCATGTGGAAGCTCAAACCATGTCTCGATACTTCATTCGAACATGGGTAATTAACCAATGAGATGCAAGGATTTGCTTAAAGTATTTATGAATTCCTTTTAAACATCCTTGTAATTCTTTTGTGTGCTCGAAGCCACGGCAAACCTCGAGGATTAAACGCAATCACAAAATAATTGATCTCATTGTCCCCGCGAAACATTAAACGGATTTTTCTGGTTTGTAACCACGGATAAACTGTACTTAAAGTGGACAACTTAAGCTGGTTTATTGATCGCGATTTCCCCGCATTCTTAACAATAGTTAATCCGATCGCGGTTGTACTCCATGGACGGCGTGAACCATGTGAATCGTGGGAACGCATGACACATTCGTTCTCGCTAGCACTGTACATACGGGAGTTGTTTCAAGAATGGTTAAGTGTGACGGTGCGTGTGTAAACTATTTAAAGATTGTTGGTGTGTGTGCGCGCTGCAAGTAGCAATGTTGTAGAGTTCAGGGGAAAATATTGGCGTGTCTCATCGACCTGTCATGCATAAGCCATATAACTCAAACTTGGTTTTCATTAAGAGAAAGAAATAGGTCAAAAATTGTTGACACTTATTTGATATTGGACCCGTAAACACCATTTATCTTCCCCACCTATCATGATTTACTCCTTCTGTCCATTTAAAACTTACATTTTATTTTCATTATACAACAGGTTTAAAATATATTTAAAATATTCAGAAAATAACCCACATTATACCCTAAAACCACAAGTCTGCGCTGTAACTTAAGATCTTTGATCTTTAGAACTTTAATAACGACATACAATTTTGTCACTAATCTTACTGTACTATATAACAACAACCACGCTTAAATCGCATTTGTTCCTTTCAAAATTATAGCCAATACGTAACTTGCTCTGTGACCTTTGACCTTTTGATCCCCAGGACTGCGTGGCACAACTTCATGCACCAAGGTATTATGATACAACATTAGATTTATATGGGTCCAGTACTTTTTAAGTTTATAGTGACCCAAATTTTCCCCTTGGAAACTCCTTTTCACAACAAAAAATATTTCTATTTTTTTGCAGTAAGTTTTACCTCACCCATGTATGTTTCTTTAAAAGATGACATGTCTTTCCTGTAAAAGATATAGCCCTCGGTAATAAATTGCTTCATTTGACATCTGACGTTTAATCCCAAAAATTAGGAAGCACAAACTTTTTATCCATGTACCCTGTGCCAGGTTTTTACAACAAATGGTATTGCGGTTTTTCAGTTATATATTTTGTTGTTAACACACACTCACACCAAAACCCCAACCACACGTACACACAGACAGACGGAAAAAACCCACCTTTGACCGCGTGTCACAAACTCAGGACACCCAACCCCGGTTATGGGGTCATTATATATGACCCCCTTTAGTATCAAAGGGGTACTCCATGGGGTCTAAGGGCTAGAGCCTGTTATGTGCAACACCCCCAAATTAACAACAATATATCATCCCCAAATATTGTGGGGATGAAAAGAATGGCAAACACCAATAACAACACACAGATAAGAGTTTCGAATTCGGACTGGCATAGATCAACTTACGGGAATGTTTGTTGCTACAAAAAGTATAAAATAAGTACAAAATATAATTCAAATGACTACATTATGCAAAATAAACCTAATTATATTACAGGTCATATTGCCTTGTCTGTCGTATTGTTGTGTTGAATGAAGTTTTATTCCCGCAAAATGTATAAAGAAACTATAAATGGATCTGATTTGTTCTCATTTTCCTAAACATTATTTAAAAGCTGGTCACGTTAATTCTATGATAAGGGCAAAATTTGTGTTTCCATTTGCTTCTAGTTAAGTTAACAGGTCAATGAAATTCTTTCATTAATGCCATGGCTTAAAACTAGACATTTCTCAAATATTGTTTGCCTTCTTTATAGACCTACCTCCTGTCAACAGGGTATCGTGTATTATGTTGTTTATATCTGAAATAAGTAGCTACCCTATATCAAATTTATCAAAGCGTTTTTCACTTTCAAAAGAAAATTTGATAAATATTTTATTTTACTTACGTTTATCCACAGTATCTTTTTTCCTATATTTCATCACCTTAATGCTTCGTTTGCCCTGTTGTATTTTCCTGCATCTTTTCTTCCTACGTCCCTGTCCTTTGTGCTATATTTAATCTTTGTCTGCTTTAATTTGTTGTATTATTCGTCATCATCACCCAAATTTGTATATACAGGAGACTTCTCTTTAGCAGGCTTTTCTGGGCATCCGCTCAACATTAAAGTTTGTGTAGAATAGATGCATGAACATGTTTTTTTTAGATAGTCAATATGATATTTGATTAGAAATATATTTATGCCCAGAGGCAGCGGCGTGGCCGGGGTAAAAAAAATGGGGTCCAGATTTGCATACATATTAGTAGCGTGACAATCTTGTCCTGTATAAATGGCATTATTTAAGCAAACTTTTAGCAACGATACATCCTAAATCATAAAATACGAATCTGAAATACTGGAATATTCTTTTTAGAAAAGTGGGGGTAAGTACATACCCCCTGACTACACTACAGTCCAGAAGAGTCGGATGGTTGTAATTCCCTTCAAGCTTTAGCAGTACCAGAGACGTATGGAGTGTGTATATGTTATAACGATGTAGGCCTACCAGGATTGTTATATTTAGGGAGGGGGAGGAATTGAGTTGAACCGACACGATATTTAGTGGTAAAATTGAGGTGTCACTTCGAGCGCAAGCGCTGAGTTTGTTGGCGTGGGTGCAGGGCTCGCTTAAGGGCTCCTGTTGGGGTCCAGGGGCGAAGCCGAAGCCCCGGTAGGGTCCAGGGGACGAAGCCGCCGGAAGCTCTCGCGAAATTGATATTTTAAAGGCAAAAAAGTAAGTCACAACGCACAGTAGGAAGGTGTATTATACAAGTCAAAATTAATGTCAAAGAGAGCTATGATACACCATATAAAGAGACAAAATAAAAGCGCAAAGGCGCTTGACTTGTCGGCGTGGTGTCCATGGTCCCGCATAAGGGTGGATTCCAGGGGCGAAGTCTTGGTAGGGGTCGAGGGGGCGTAGCCCCCGGAAGCCCTAACTAAATGAATATTTCAAGGGCAAAAACGTATGTCACAACGCACAGTAAAAAGGTGTATTATACAAGTCAAAATTCACGTCAAAGAGAGCTAATACACTATATACAAAACACAAAATCATGAAACTGCGTAATGTGGAAATATAATGTATATTGTTTACGTTTGTACATGATTAGGTTTATTGTCACTCTTTGAAACATATGGGTTGTCTAAAAAAAAGGCTTTCCATAGTTTACTACAAACTTGTGTAAATGTCAAACTTTTAAAATGAGCCTGTTCTGTATCACGTGCATTCCGACACTCACCTTTCCCTCTCACCCCTTCCTCTCTCTTTCTCCTGTCTCTCTCTGTCTAAGTTCATGCATTTAGATACAAAATCGCACACATGTTTAATATATCATTACCGAAGAACCTTTTTTCTGAGAAAGTGCCATTTTGAAATCTTAAAAAATAATAAGCACCTGGAATGTCAAAGCTTGTTGAAACGACGGCACCAATCTTAACCGACGGATTAAAATCTAACCCGACGGATTAAAATCTGAACTGACAAAATAAATTCTGAACCGACGGATTAAAATCTGAACCGACGGATTAAAATCTGAACCGACGGATTAAAATCTGAACCGACGGATTAAATTCTGAACCGACGGATTAAAATCTGAAGCGACGGATTAAAATATTGGGCTACGCCACTGGCCCTAACATCTGAGAATAGTGAAAAAAACATTCGAGGATGAGTGCACCTGGAAGGCGGAAATAAAGAGAATTGGCACGTATTAAGACGAAAACAGCTATCAATCACAGCACACCAAGACTTTGGAATATCACCACCGGTAGGTTTGTAGACGTTTTCCCGTGAGGTGAAGGGCAGGGGGAGCCGCCTTGTTTACTCAAGGAGGTACCACTTTAGATTAATAATATCTTTTACAGAGTCTCTTGGTATACCCTGTAACTAATTCTCCAAACATATCTCCTCTGGGTGATTTATTTTCCTAATTTATGTAAGCCTATACTGTTTTCGCCGCCCGGGGACTATATAGTTAAAGCAGGGAAGTGCCACTTTGGTTTAAGGTATTGGGACATGTATAGACATTTTATATCAAACAAAAAGAAATTCAATTCTGATAGTCTGAATAGAACTGTTAACTTTGAATTACGGTAAATGTGCATGCAGTTTTTTTGTATGATTTATCATGGTTGAAAACGTTGTAATGTACACCAAAAGTTGGAATGTATGCAGGAGATGACAGCTCTCAAAATTGTTAATATATTGCTTTAAAGTCCTGCCCTAATTTCAGTTACTGGAATTTATCATACTCTTTTTCGTGAGAGTGTGACGGAGATTCGAAACCTCTTGGTCATCTTATTCAACTGTTCAAACGGTTGTTGGCGGATTGAGACGCAGCAACTTAGCATTCGGAAATGCATAGGTTTCTCATTCTGGTCTCAAATTTACGTATAGATTTGCATGATTTTTGTAATAAAAAGAGCCATCTAATTATTCAATTTTTGTAAAGTGATTAATTTTCGATTAATTTTGCAGTTTGATGAAACCGTTTGCTATTGTCAGTATATTTTCTTCCAATTATGCCGAAGTTAGTGCTACCTTTCGAGAGATCTTTAGAAATGCCCTTAGGAACTCCATTCAATCATCGTCAGTATGATAGACGTATAGACAGAGCCGTCTTAATGCGTGGGCACGCTGGAAAGTTGCCCAGGGCCCCTCGATTTTAGGGGCCCTGTGTATAGAGTATCAAAAAATGATGCGACCAAAATTGTCAGCGATCACGCGAAGTGAGCAACAAAATATCCGTTCTTTCATCTTTTTATTCGATCATTTAACTAAATATGTACAATAAACCCGAAAATTGGCAACAATACTACATAATTGAAGCGTCAAGAGTTCTTTAAAAAAGAACTTCATAACAAAAAGGCAAAAAAATAATAATAATCCAAGTTACAAAGCTTAGCGAGAAAAAAAAAAACCACTGGTCAATTAAGTTAAGCTTATTGAGAAATCTCTCAATTAATTTGCTGATTTGTCAATGATTTGTGGGAAATCTCCCTCCTTCAATTTGCAGAAAATATCTTTCAATTTGCGGGAAATTTACTTCCGAGATCCTTGGCAATACTTTGGAATTTTTTTTCAAGTTTTGGCCACTTTGCTTTGAGTTTTGTCAATTTTCGGAAACATTCACTCATTTTGGGGTAATTGCATTCAATTTTGAGAAAATGTTGGGGAAATTTCGTTATGTTTGGGCAATAAACCACCGTCCGGGCATAACACCTGGTCCCACCAGGGTCCCGGATCCAGGAGGCATCTGGGCATATATCTGACCCCACCCGCGCTAGCATTCTCGCTCGACATGTCGGTTCGTGTCGTTCACATCATTTACTTGCCCTTTCCCACTGTTCGCCCGGCAGTGGTGGAGCGTCCGGGGGATTTGCCCCAATAATTTTCATTACCGTTACTTGCCCTTCATTACCGTTACTTGCCCCCAATTATACTAAATTGTGTCCCCCCTCCTTCTCTCCAATAATCTGACCTTCCTTATGAAATAAAACAATCCTTATTATTTTGAGGTAAATAAGTATCCACCTCCATAAAATCGTACAATATGTATCTATTGATATGCCCTGATGAGTATTTCGACCATTCAGCTATCCATGATATCTGCATTGCCGGTTGCAGTATGTGTTACCATAATTTGGGGTAAATATTATTACATTTTGGAATCAATATATCACACTTCATTTCTTCAATGCGTCTCTATCAATTATATAAATACAACAGTGCTCCCTCAGTGCGTAATACTTTTGTCGTCTACCCGGGCGATCATCATGAAGAAACAAAAGCTCATGCATGATTTCTTTACCAAGAAAGTCTTTACTGAGAAAGGGTACTGCAAGTATGCTACTTATAATTTCTTCAACAGATATGATGATTTTAAGATAATATCTGATAAAGTAATGTTTGGATTGGAAATATTTGAAGTCTATGTGCAAGAGTTCAATAATAGATCAAGAATTATAAAAAAAAATTACCACGAATTTACAACGTTTCGTGTCTATGAGAGAAAATGTGCGGTTTTGGTCACGTAAAAATTGATACTTCGTCTTCTGATAGGTAGCACAGAACTAAACATTACCACTATTGAAACTTACTTTGAAAGATCACCTGAGGTTTTTTCTCTTTTATTTACCCCTTTATCATGAGGGTTGTTATTTTTGGCTCGCGGATAAATATGTTATTTAGTTCATTGTGCAGTAATTATTGTTCTTAGAGCAGCGGCGTGGCTATAAGGCACTGCAGGCCGTAACCGTGTATGTGGTATATATACAAAAGTGTGTGTAACCGTATTTTTACGGGAATCCTAGTTACGTCACTAAACTGCGGCATATTTTATGGTTGCCAACTGTTTCGGGGGAACGCTCATGTTCAAGATTGAAACTAACAAAGAATAAGCTTCGCTGCACAATGGGACATCAGCGGTTGAACTTGCTTTAATGTGCATGGAACATTACATACTCAGTGGAGAACGTTGAATTTCTACCAATTACAATACAATTATCTGCAAAGAAATGTCGCAAACGTTTGTGTTGATCAGTGGCGGCGGCAGAAATTGGGTCAGGGGCCAAGAGGGGCAATTTTACCTCATGGGGGATTGGGGTAAAAGACTATAAATCGGAAGAAATATGTCACTTATACAAGTATATAGACCTTGATATGATGCTTATATTCATATTTAGTACATTAGAAAAGCAAATCATGTTTCTTTACAGCGACGATTCTTATTAGGTTGTCCGCGGGCCAAATTTGGACCGCCATACAATCTTCTCTGGCCCGCGAACAATAGCGGGGAAATTTGTTGAATGAGATCGGTAAAAATCCAAAATTACTTGTTTATTTTGGGTTTTTACTAAGCAGATTAGCGCACTATAACATCGCGGCTTATCAAGCAAAATGTTATCTTTAGTTCCGTTATAAAATGAGCAGACCTGCGGCTTGTCAAAGGAAGGCTGATAAAAGAACCGGCTATATCTGGCATACATCCTTCTTATTGCGCGCTCTCAGCTTGTTTGTATTCAGAGATTGTTTGGATGGGATTTGTTTGTCACGTGACGCTGTTTTTGTTATACGATTGTCTCACAGCCTGAGGCTGTTGTGAAATGATGCGGCCCTTGGAAAAAATAATTCAGAACCCTTGCTTTATAGTAATGTACTGTACTAATAGGGTACACGCTCCATAGTACAGTATTGTTTTAAAAAAGGATACATTTTTGAAGTGCCTTGACCAAAATGTGCTCTCTTAAATTTACAGATTGAAATTTCAATCTAAAAAATTGAAATTTCAATTTATTGACGCCTGAGATGAGGGACCAAACGACAAAAAATAATTCCAATCTAATATCAGATTATCAAATTAATTAGATTAAAATTAATCTTTTTAAGATTGAAATTCAATCCTTTTCAAATTAAAATTCAATCTCCTAAATTAATAGATGAAAAACTGATCCAATTTAGATTGAAATTTGTAAATCTATTAGATAAAAAATCAATCCTTTTAAGATTGAATTTCAACCTTTTCAAACTGAAATTCTATCTTCTTGATATTGGAAAATCACTCTACGACCATCCCTTGGTACATGGTAGCCAGTGGATTGACCTTAGCATTTCCTGCGAAGGTCATTCTATGGTATGTGACACTTAGGTCCGACCATGGAATGGCTGTGGCATTTCCAGAGATAGTCCCAAGGAATGTTTGTTATTTGTAATATATATAAATGATATGCATCGAATTAGCTCTGTTCTTTCACCTTCACTTTATGCGCATGACACAACTCTTTTTTACTCCCATCGTTCTCCTCATACAGTAATTGACAAAGCGGTTTCAGGTTTGAATAAGTATGCATCTTGGTTTAATGTAAATAAGTTATCCTTTAATGTAAAGAAGACTACTTCAGTTTTCTTTACTCCTACTCGTCGTGACTGGTCCCTTTACCCCAAACTCTCCATTGGTGATGTAAATTTTAATCATTCCCCCTCCTCAACATTTCTAGGTGTATTAGTGGATTGCAATCTAAATTAGCAACTTCACATAGATTGTATCTGTAATAAATTAGCAAAAAGTACTGGTATATCAAATAGATTAAGAACACATTTTCCTGAACATATACTTAAAATGCTATATAATACTTTGATTTTGCCGTATATATCATATTGTAATGTCTCCTGGGGTGGTGCTTATCCTTCTCACATACAAAAGCTTTTTCTTTTGCAAAAACGTGCCATTCGAATTGTCACTGGTAGTCCTTTTAATACCCATACCGCCCCGATCTTCTTTAAATTGAGAACTCTTAATATATTTGACCTCCATAAATACCAACTTGCTATAACCATGTATCAATATAAGAATAACAATTTACCCAATGCTTTTGACCATTTTTTCTCGCAAAACTTTTACAAAACCAGAGGTCATAATGATTACCGTATTCCGCAATTTAGGCTTACACTATCCCAACATTGTTTGAGATATACGGGTGTAAAAGTCTGGAATGACATACCGCAAGATATTAAAAACGTAAATAATGTCAAAACATTTAAGTCTCATCTTAAGAATTACTTTCTAAGCTTATATGATTCTATCTAATTCTAAATTGTTTTTTTTTGTCCACTTTTTTCTTAAGATACCCCGTTTAATAATGTTGACTATTGATATATGATTTCTTTTCTTTTTTTCATGTTAAGTTTGTGTCGTAACATATTTGTTAATTATGTTTTCATGGGGGTGCCTGCCTCGATAAGCCTTTCTGGCTTGAGCAGATAACCCCCTCACTATCCCTTGCAAATTGTCACAAATGTATGTAAAGCTCAATTATTATTTTCTTAACCTGTATACTGTTATATTTGCAAGAGAGTGAAAATAAAGTTACAATCAATCAATGTTAGGGTCATTGCATGGTGTGGGAAAGCTAGGACAGACTGTAGAATGGCACTAGCATTTGCCGAGATATCCCAGGAAATGCTATAGCCATTTCACATTAGGTGACATACAGAACGGACTGTGGAATTACCATCTAGAAATGCCAGAAATTACTAAGCTGCCATGATCAATATTTACACAACAGTAAGAAATACAAAGAAATATGTTGACAGATGTAGAACAATTCATGTTATTATTTCAACAATTACTCAACATTTTGATACAAATACTCATAACACATGTACAAAGAACGTACAATAATAACTCTCCAATGTTTGACATTTTATTACAAAGCTGAAACAACCCTTTATTTAATAAATCAGTTTCCAATCGATCAAGCTATTCCCACATGTAAGAACAAACACTAAAATTTATGGAAGCATAGCTAATTTAGGAAATAAGTATCAGGTTACCCAGTCTCAAATGTGTTTGGAGACTTATGATGCTGTCATAAAGGGGCCAGCAGACCTTGGTCTATCAGGTCTCAAATCACATTTGGGTAATTTACATCCCTTTTTATAGAGATGCCAAGGCCATTTAATAAACCAGTTGTAAATTACTGATTAGAGACCCACTGCAAATCGAACGCGAGACACTAGATTGCCAAATTGAAGCTTTGACCACAAGACCATGAAGGTTGAAATCCGTTACCTTGATATGTATTCCCATTTATAATCCCCCATAGACAGCACACTTCTGATGTTCACTGTGACAGAACCAGATTGTTGATTAACACTTTTCTCCTAAAATGCAGTGGCTGGTCTCAAATTAGCATCAGCCAATCAGGTGGCTAGAATAAAATAGCACAATAAAATAGTCAACATTGTGGCATAATGCAACCTAACTGTAACCATTTTTTACTTGGAAATTTCAACAAAAACGCATTTAACCTATCGTCGAACCTTAAACATTCAAATTATAATTATTTGTTTCTCCATCCTAAGTAGAAAGAGTTCAAATAGAACACTAAGTATTAAGATTAGAATATTCACATCCAAACACAGACACTGATTTCTTGCATCCTACATACAAGTGCGATCCAAGAATAAGGTATAAAAAATATGTCATGCCAAAGATAACTATGAGGAAATTTACCCCGCTAAGCATAGCAGGGATATTTACGAGAGTTATACTTACCTTCCATGCTATAAATATGCAATCTGGTCCAATGAACTGATTCTAACTGAACTGAAACGTAGTTACTAACCAAGCCCTGACCTCCGTAATACCTTCAACATCCCTCACTTCACATTCCACCGAGACCTGGACGAGGGGGAAGGCGGGCCAAGAGCATGGATTGTAAGTATAACTCGTAAATATCCCCCGCTACGTTTAGCGGAGTAAATTTACTTCAAGTTATACCTTACCTTCCATGCTATTAATATGCAATCAGATTGCAACCGAGGATCGGAAGGAAGCGAGTTCAGGTCGAAGCCCCAACAAAGGGCTGGTATTAATACTTGCACCACTTTTATCCTACTTAGAATTAGATTCCTTATCCTCTTAAGGACGAAAAGCCTCTGAATAGGAATGACTAAACAATAATAAATAACAATTAGTTACAGTCAAACCAAACAGGTCACTACATGTTATCCATAACCGAGGCAATCGCCGCATGAACTTGAGTTCAACTCAGAAAACATGCCAATCGAAAAAGCGTTCGGATACGATAAAACATAGCAGTGTCTAAGATAACGCAAGGAAACTCACAGAGTTCATCCACGAGACGCAACTGGTAGTAATTACACGATTGGAAACGAAGTGTGTGTGTCAGCTAATGAGAATTTAGGAATTCCTGAACTGAGAAAAACATCGTTAGCGCGCAACTTTGCTAAAGCAAAAGTTAGCGGGGTAACACGAATTTCGTAAAGTAGGTCAAGCAAATGCAAGGGAATAAATGCGACCTGCGTTTTCTAAACGGCTGCACGAAATATCCCGTGAAAGGGGCTATGCCTCTAACCCGAGTACAAACCCTGGCTGTTCCATTTAAAGACCATTTAAAGAGATTGCCTTGGACGATCCATTGTAAGAAAGTGTCTCGTTACACAGTACAATGAGAACTCCGTAACGAAACGAAGAACGCTTTTGTGACATAAAGCATTTCTAAAATGAGGGACATTAGAGGTACAGATTACGGAGGTCAGTGCTGGGTTGGTAACTATAATTTTAGTTCGGTTAAAAGTGCATTAGAATCAGGCCATTGGACCAGATTGCATATTTATAGCATGGAAGGTAATATATAACTTGAAGTAAATATTAAAATTGATATAGAAGTATGTTGTTACATTTAAAGGACTAGTGACATGTATCAAATTTAGTGGTAGTTATCATTCAATCTTTTTAATTTAAACATTTTACTTTCTTGTGTGATTCACAAAATAACAGAACTAAATTATACATATACTTAGCATAAAAATATCAAAATATATGTAAGATTGTTAGATGTTTTGCCGACGGCACGGAAATTTTGAAGTTTTTGTATAAAAAGCTAAGTTAAATCCTTTCAAGCAATGAAGTCCAAATGGGCAGGTGCTTTCCCCGGTCTCCGTGATGCAAACGGATAAGAGCACGTAGCTCCTCCTTGACAAGACGCTACTCCATCATAGGCTAAATCCCCAGCATAGCTGATACTATTTATAGCTAGGTGCACTGGAGCAATCGCAGGTAACCTAAGTGCCTAGATCAAGCCTGGACACGACACAACAGCCGTGGCTGGAATCGAACCCAGCGTCTCACGCATACTCTTTACCACTGAGTCACTGCACCTCTAAGTTTTGTATAAACAATTGTTTTATGTAGGATTTATGCAATCAAGTAAAATGTTGCATTGGATTCTCCAATTTTGTAAAACTAAACAAGTAGTATTTTACAAAACATTATCACAAGATTGCCAGTACAATTACATGTAATCAATAGAAGGAAACAAAATCATCTTCCATTAGCATCATCATGAATTTCCTATTACGTCAGAACACTGATATGCAACAAATTAGAATTGAAATTTTAATGAAGTTTAGTTGTTTTCTAACTTGATATGTGTTAAATAAATGTTTTAAAATAAGTCATTGCTACATGACATTAGTCCTTTAAAGTAAGTTATCCATATGCGTACACATACACACAATTACTTCAAGGGCATATCCATAAAGGGGAGAGGAAGGGTTTAGAGCCTGCAAAAAATACCAGCATCAACAAATTTTCTTCAATACACAAATACAAAAAGAGGCTTCCTACATACAATTTATGAGCACAAACATCCTAAATAGCTTTTGATACTTGCACTATTGTAAAAGATTGTTTTGCTTCCTGAAACCTTCGGCTGAATAAGTCACTGGAAATTTGTTCCCTCTTACACAAATTTCTGGATTTGCCCTTGATTTGCATTTCTTCTTATTTAATTGTGTTGACTGCCCTTACTGATGAGGTAAGGCAATACACATTTGCGTTCAAACAAAAATTCATACACGACAGAAGCTATAAACTAATACAACTGCTGTAAAGGTGGTGCGTACACAACATTGAAGACAGAGTGGGTTTTGAACAGCCTATCCACTGCTTCAATGATTCTGTTGCCACCTAGTATTACCATCCTGTCCCCTATTACAAAAAAAAAAACTGCTTGGATTTTGTTTCTGGTCTTAGTGCTAGGATAAATGGTCGCATGTACTCCTCGTTCTTTGCTATAGCTGCAGCCTCGATGCCTGTTCCTTCCTGTTGGATAGTTAAAGGAAGATACAATATGTACCATGAAAGATATGAATGAAGGTTCAGGAAACAGAAAAACTATGAATATCAACCCAGAGAAAGGGCTACAAAAACTGATTTTTGTTTGGATACATATATAATTGGAACACAGTGGCTTATGAGTCTGGCTTGAGAGTTTGATACACGGCCAAAGCAGTTGTGTTGTGTTTATTGACAGGGCATTTATCTCGCTTGCCTCAGCTCTACTTGCACTTACCTGGAAAGCTAACCTGCAATGGACTGGCACCCATCAATGGAGAGGTTAGTAACTCTTATCCCAATGCACCATGGAAAACTGAGTTGGATTAGCTTTTACAAATCCATTTAAAATATCAGACACATATTGAGTGACTGAATTTGGATTTGATGCTTTGTCTCATCACCCATAGTTAATATGTGGGGAAGAGATTGTAGTAGTCACTTTAGGAGCTTTGTACATAATAGCCTCTACCCACTAGACATATGGACTATTCCTGGATAATATGCGGGCTGTAGGGGTCTTGTATAATGACCCCGTATAAGGTGTTGGGGGTCCCAGCTTTGTGACCCAAAATCCTAGCTTTGTGACTTGTCTGCTTGTAGGCAGAGGTGGGAGTTTTGTAATGATTTTAGACCAAAAAGTCAAAGATCTTGCTATTTTTATAATCTTGGAATAGAAGATTTTGATATGACATGGCAATGCATTTATCACTGTTTATGACTTACCACCATACAACACGGCATAGTGAGGTGGGTCATTGCAAAATAAAAATTGGCGTACTCAAAATCAGTCACGAGTGTCATTTTCATGATTGTAGTGTGAGTCATTTTGGTGCATGAAGTCAGTAAAAGTTACTGTGGGTGTGTCTTTTGAATGACTAACATTGTGCAATGACCATGCCGGGGAGTGTGGGGCAAGTCATGCAATCGACAGTTGCACAAACAACCTGCAGTTGTTACCATGGGTCTGCAAGTCAAAATATGAGATTTCAGTGGGTTATTATGTGTTAAACTACACATTTTGTCTTAGGCATAAGTACAAAATATGTATTTCTGATTAGAGTCAAATGTGATCATGGGATACCCTTATTGAAAATCTTATTACCAGATGACTTTGGGATGAAAGGTCAATGTAAAATGAAACCACTAAAAGGGTTGTGTTGTTAGTATGATAGATATGCTACCTTTGCAAATGGTATAGGTTGTTAGCATTACAATTATGATGCCCAGCAGGCAGTGGTGTAATCGTAAGTTTTGGCAGCCTGGAAGAAATATTTTGGTTGTCCAGAGGACCTATTTTGCATTATGATAATAAAAATGTAGCAAAAACACTAAGAGTCCAGCAGGCAGACATTACAATTTTGGTTGCCAGAAAATAATTCTGGTATGTCCCAGCCAGACAGACGTATGCTTGTCGATCCCTGTTGTTATGGAAACACTTTCTAACACAATTTTAGTTTATGCAAGGTGTGGTCAAGAGATCGCAAAGATGGTCAAAGATTGAGATCAACAACTGCATGGATTGCATTGTTGATCACTTCCATTTCTGGTTTAAAAAACAACCTCTTTCCTAAATAACCTTTCAAATACTTTAACAACCTTAAGCAGAATGTTAATGGAATGGGCAGATGACACCAAATCCAGGTGACGATTTAGAAAAGTATTCCCACAAAATATCATTTTTTGTGCATCTATTGAAGGAAATTTAGTGAACAAATATATGAGCCATGCTGTCCATGTGTCAGAGTTATTTTACTATTCTTTAGAAAAGTTGGAAAATCTGCAGGTAGGTAAAGTCATTTCAATTTGATATATCCTTTGAAAGAAAAAGGAACAACATTTTCTTGTCTTGCTTACCAATTTGAGTAAAATTGTAAGTTATAAAATTTTGTGGGAATATTTTTTGAATAACTATACTTAAGTACAACAAATGTTACTTACAGGTATCTTTTGCATGAAACTGTGTACAGCACTTGATCTGCTTGTGAAAATCAGTTTTCTATCGACCCTCCTCTTCAAGTTCACTGATCTGTAAAACGTGTAAATCAGTGTACAAATAGCACACAGATCCCCTGAAAGGAAACAAAGTATGGTGAAGCTTCAAGACATATTTTGGAGATGTTCGCTTTTGGTTAATTCCATAACCCAACTTTTCTGATTGCTAACCAATACATGCTTAAGCCTTGAGCTCCTCCCTAAGGAACATAGGTCAACAACAAAAGATTTCCACCGTCCTCTGATATTTGCCATCTATTCAATAATGTTCCAGGAGTTGCTAGTCCTTTAGATGTCACTAAAAAGGCCCCGTTGCCATGCGTCCTTGTGGACTGCAGGTAAAAGCCTGTCTTGTAGTAATGGATAAGGGCTTAGTGTGTACCCAATCCACCTCAAACAGTGTTTTTCATATTGTTCTACCATATCGTTTGATATTTGCCTTAAAGAATTAGTTTAGGGCTCAAAACAAGTCCTAAGAAGAAAGGGAACATTAACAGAAACAAAATGGGGAAGGAACCACATGAATAACTTATTTCGACAAGGAGATATTCATGTTGAAAGGTTTGTCTCAGTTGGGTATAAATGACTAGTGTAGAAAGTCTATGTGGAAGTTTGTTACCACAGCCTAACATTCTTTGCAATTATTATTGTATTTCTATTGAAAATTAATCAAACTTTTTTTAAGAGCAAATAATTTTCTTCAAAATTTCTTCAACAGGTACATCAAAGCTACTTTACTAGATTTTTCTTTAGCACTTTCCTGGCCTAATTAATGGGAACACAAAGGTTCCTAAAAATATGAACATTTTGCTACATGGAAGCCGTCATTTTGTGATATTTCCCATGATCCTTTGCTATACTA
>JAIGNY010000528.1:35000-37500 GCA_020152595.1 Chiridota heheva
AAGCATTTCCTCGTACATAGGGCTGACAAAAGTTGCCAGTTTCCTACTATTGGGTTAGTAATTAAGGGGCATTTCATTTTGAAAGGGGCATTTCATTTTGAAAAGGGCGTTTCATTTTGAAAGGGGTATTTCATTTTGAAAGGGGGCATTTCATTTTGAAAGGGGCTTTTCATTTTGAAAGGGGCATTTCATTTTGAAAGGGGGGCATTTCATTTTGAAAGGGGCATTTCATTTTGAAAGGGGCATTTTATTTTGAAAGGGGCATTTCATTTTAAAAGGGGCATTTCATTTTAAAAGGGGCATTTTCGTAATATTTATAAAAAAGTTATATGCAAATTCCGCCAGTAATTGAGAGGCACTTTTCATTTTCAAAAGAGGCACTTTTGTTATTTTTTTGGAAATGTGGGGGAGGGGGGTTAGGCACTTGCCCTCAGTGCCCTCTGGCTCCTACACCTATGCAATACAGACACACCAGATAAATCGCACTGTACGCTGTCCCAGACTGCCAAAGCATGCAGCAGTACAGTACGTTCGAACCTTGTTTTGTTTTAAATTGGAAGGTCATAACTGATTATCATATGATCACTTATACCAAATATCTGATGTAAAACTATATATACTAAAAAATGAATTACAAGCAGCTCTACTTAAAATAAGGAAGTCAAGGTACAAATATCCACAATGTTTGTTACCATCATACTAGATAACCTTTTAAACTCGGCCCAATTTCTACAAGGATTCCTTCGAGTCCACCTGTGCAGGAATATTGAAACAAATTTCAAGAAAATGATAGAGATTTTCCGAAAATTGAACATTTCCGGAAGAAAAGAATTAGCAATGGAATCTGACTTTTTAAAATCAATTCATTAGACCGTCTTGATGGGGTGGGGCAAAATATACATTGCTCCCTGGAAAAATTAGGGCTTTGCACTTGTCAAATCTAAAAAGTAGGCTGTATCTATAATCTGACAATGTTATTACAACCAGCTTTTTTTTTCTTCTGAAGAATGATCAAACTTCGAAGGTACTGTAGACCTATGTGGAAAGAGCATTGTCCCATACTTACAATTTGAAAAGCTTGAGGAATTTTTTCATTGATATCCAAGACAGCAATGATGAGCAGTTAATTGATTGGTCAGGTAGAAAACTAAACTTACCGATTCTTCAAAATTATATAGACCTTTTCAAATCAGAATTGGCAATTTACGGATAACTAATTTACGGATAACTAATTTAAATAATGTCATATGGCCGAGATTCACGTGTCCATAATGGACCAATTGTATACTGGAGGAATCTTATTGACCAATAAAATACTGGAGGAATCTTGGCCGTCTGCACAATTCATGCACGGTATGGGACCAAGCGTATGAAATAATGTTTTCAAGCGCACGTACCATACGTGCCTTATACGTGAAGGACATACGCGCGCGTACTGCTGCTTACTTGTTTCCTCGAACCTTCACCTAATTAGTTAGGAAACAAAGAAAAAGTTTCCCCAGCATTTTATTGGTTGAATTACTGAAGAAATCACGTCCGGCTAAACTCGGTTTGAAAGGGTCTATAGAGGTAATCCTGATCCTGCCTTCAAAACTTCATACGCAACAAGAATGCCAATACGATTTGTATCAAATAAATAATTTTGTATTACAGTTGTTCTTACAAAATGGGGCTATGCAATGTTATTATTTTCTCACTGTGGCATTGTATAATTGTATGTATCAATGCTCTTTCCACATACAGTAGGCCTACAGTACTGTACCTTCAAAGTTTGATCATTCTTCAGAAAAAAAGATGATTGTAATAACATTGTGAGATTATTGGACTGAAACAGATTCCACATTTTGTACACATTCTTAAAATCATGCAGATTTCCCGACTTTTCTCCTTTCTATGAAATGCTATTTTATTTACCAGCTACACTTAATGTTCAGAGATTAATTGGTTCTGTAAACAATTTATCCACTCAATATTGATATTTACCGTGCATGAGTGTCAATGGTGGTCAAGTGTTTTTTTGTTTTTTTTACTGAACCGCCGAAAATAGCCAAAAACGGCACATGTTATGTACACAACACGTCTAGTAAAGGATTTATTTACCCCCTGAAGAAATTTGAAGAAGAGAAAATTAAATTAGTTGAAACAATGTTGAAATTTAGTTTCTTTAAAATACATCAACAATTATTTAAAAAAAAGTGATGAACCGGCTGCTCACAGATTGTCTACGTTCAACATCACGGCAGGTTCGCGAACTGAGCGCATTGCTTAGATATCATAGCAAGCACTGGTGTTTTGGAGTAGTAGGACCAATGGGTGAGGTGGGAGAGGGGCAGAGAAAGAGGGAGCATGTGCTTTGGAGGGCCCAAATTAAATGTGGATATCAAATTCCCCGTGGAAAGAGCATGAAAGAAAATAAGTGGATTGAATGTATTTAACACAAAAGAGAGCGTATTTAAAGCACGTATTTATATGAATGCCCAGGAACACCCATCCAAATATG
>JAIGNY010000528.1:42500-61210 GCA_020152595.1 Chiridota heheva
GGCTTTCTAAGTGATTCCATACAATTTGAGTTGAGGACAGTATTACAAACAGAGGTTACAGATGAAATTCTTCTCGAGTCTGTAAATGCTGTTGCAGTCCATGAAAAGGAAAGGCAGAATAAGTTGGGTGCGAAGGGCAGAAATGTGAAAGTAAACCAAATACAGACAGAAGTGAAAGAAGAGACAGAGGTGAAGGAAGAGGTCAAACCAAAACCGGAAAAGAAAGAAAGTATTCTATTTGCTGACGTGAGAGAACTGAAAGCTCAAACGGCAGCCATCCAAGAGACCTTGACAAATTCAGACAGATATCAGAGCAGAGGAAATCGTGAAAACCGCCTCCTCCGAGGTTGTGTGCAATGCAGAGGAAAGGGAGAAGGAGCAACATGTCGACACTGCTTCAAATGTGGTGAGTTGGGACACCGGGCTATCAGGCTATAGGCTGCAGCAATGTGAGAGGGTCGGGAAACGGTATGCGGTCCAGCCAGAGGGACGTGGAGAGACCGCAAGCATGTTAAAAAAGTCCCAGATAAAAAAGACAGCCCCCAGACAAAATCTTCAAATGGCTACAAGCAATGGCTTAAAGACAAAGAAACACAGCCAACTTGCAAAGTTAGTTGGAGAGAAATGTACGATTCATTGTTGCATAAATGGAAATCCAACAGTTGTATTGTGGGACACTGGAGCTCAGGTATCGATTGTGTCAAAGTCGTGGATATGCAAGAATTATCCAGCACTAAAGATGAAGTCAGTTAAAGAACTTATGCCTGGAGGATTGGCACTAAAGATGGCTAATGGGGTGGAAATGCCCTATCAAGGATGGATTTAGTTGAGTTTTTCCCTACCGAATGAGAAAGAGGACAAACGGAAAGTGGAAGTACCATTTCTTGTTACGGATGAGGACCTTGAACTACCCATAGTCCGATATAATGTTATTCAAGAGGTAGTGGGTGACCTCGACAAGAACCAGTCTGCCACCCATACACGGCTAGAACAAGCATTTCAGGGAGTCAATGGGAAAGCTCTTCTTAATGCTATCAGTTACTCAGATGTGGGTTTTTGCTGTGAAGTTCGACTGGGTAAGAGAGATGTGATTATTCCTGCCGGTAGCGATACAAAGATATCATGTAGAGTACATCCGAGGGAAGTGAAGGAAAATAACATCGCTATCTTTGAACCAGATGTTCTCAATGGTTGGTTCAAAGACTTGTATGTTGACCCGTGCCTTGTCAAAGTCCCTCGCGGATCCTCCTGTCGAATCACTATTTCAGTACACAACCCTGGCAAACACGATATTAAACTCCCAAACAGATTGGTAGTGGGAAGATTGGAATCTGTTTCGTCAGTCCTACCAACCATCAATCACAACGAGAAAAGAGAGAATGCAGAAGAAAGGGAACATATTTCAACAGTAAAGACTATCCAATCCAGCGGTGAGGGTTCAGAAAGTAAAAATGCCCGTCAAAGTCGAGATAACTGGTTACCCCCGGTCGACATAAGTCATCTCGATGATTACCAACAAAGGATTGTGAAGAATATGCTGAAAGATCAGTGCGATGCATTCTCGAAAGATGAACACGACATAGGTTGCATTGACCAATTGCAAATGAAGATACACCTAGCGGATGAAAAACCTGTAAAGAAGAGCTATATTTCCATCCCAAAACCTTTGTACCAAGAAGTCAGAGACTATTTGCTGGATTTGATTAATAAAGGATGGATAGCTCGTTCCAGTTCATCTTATTCATCTCCGATCGTCTGTGTGCGAAAAAAAGATGGTACACTGAGACTGTGCATTGATTATCGGCAACTTAACCAGAAAACAATACCAGACAGACAGCCAATCCCAAAGATCCGTGACGTATTAGACACACTAGGGGGAATGAGATGGTTCAGCACCTTGGATCAAGGAAAAGCATACCACCAAGGTTTCCTAACTGAAGAAAGCAGACCAATGACCGCCTTTGTCACACCCTGGGGGCTTTATGAATGGACACGCATCCCGTTCGGGTTGACAAATGCACCGGCCGTTTTTCAGAGATGTATGGAGGTTTGCCTCGAAGGACTCACTACTGATCTCTGTGTGGTGTACCTTGACGATGTGCTGGTTTTTGCAAAATCCTTTGAGGACCATGTTGAAGCCTGAAACAAGTCCTTCAGCGATTAAAGGGCAGTGGTGTCAAGTTGAAGCCAGAGAAATGCTCCCTCTTCCAGAAAGAAGTCAGGTATTTGGGGAGAATTGTGACTGAAAATGGGCACCACTTGGACCCGAAGGACGTTAAAGCAGTTATTTCCCTCAAAGAAAAGAAACCAACAAACGTAGGAGAACTGAGGAAACTTTTGGGACTATTGGGCTACTACTGAAGGGACATACCAAATGTTTCCAGGTTAGCGAAACCTCTTTATGCTTTGCTATCCTTGAGGCAGAGTAAGAATAACCCTAGCCACAATAGAAAGAACACGAACCGGAGTCAACTACCTTCAAGCCACCTGATTCAATGGAATGAAGAACACCAAATTATTGTCAACAAACTGATCGACCAGATCGCCAATCCACCAATCATGGCATATCCAGACTTTACAGACGAGTATATTGTGCACACAGATGCTTCCGCCGACGGACTAGGTGCAGTCCTCTACCAGCGTCAAAAGGGCAAGATGCGTGTGATTGCATATGGATCTAGAACCCTCTCACCAGCAGAGAAGAACTACCATTTACATTCTGGAAAATTGGAGTTTCTGGCATTGAAGTGGGCCGTAACGGAGAAGTTTCATGACTACTTGTACTATGCGCCACACTTTACTGTATACACCGACAATAATCCCCTCACATACGTGATGACAACGGCGAAATTAAATGCAACGGGCCATCGATGGGTAGCAGAATTGTCAGATTATCCTTTCTGTATCAAGTACCGTCCCGGGAAAGCAAATGGTGATGCGGACTCACTCTCCAGATTACCCTTAGAGATGCAGGATTACATGGACCTCTGTACTGAAAGTGTTTCACCAGGTGCAATGTCAGCTGTTGTCCAGGGTCTTGAATCATGCAGAGCAGGAGAAGTAACTTGGGTAGGAGCAATACATGTGACTGAGCATCCAGATGAGGATGTTGACCGAGGGAATGGGTCACTACAAGCCATCCCACTTGATGACATCAGGTTGGCACAAATGAAAGACCCCACTATAGC
The DNA here is from genome assembly GCA_020152595.1 of Chiridota heheva. Taxonomy (NCBI): domain Eukaryota; kingdom Metazoa; phylum Echinodermata; class Holothuroidea; order Apodida; family Chiridotidae; genus Chiridota; species Chiridota heheva. The sequence continues at coordinate 45,689 of JAIGNY010000528.1, forward strand.
GCCAATGCTGCAGTCTAAACAAAAGAACCAGAGACCCAGCAAAGAAGAAAGCCGTACCCTTTCCAAAGATACAAAGATCCTATTGCGTGATTGGAATAAATTGCAAGTAAATCAAGACGGGGTACTGTTACGGAAGACAAAAACCCGTAGTCAGCTGGTATTACCAAAACAGTATCACAATTTAGTCTACCGGGAATTGCACGAACAGATGGGACATTTGGGTTCTGAAAGAGTTGTAGAGCTGACAAGAGACAGATTTTTCTGGCCTCAGATGCAATATCATATTCAGCATTACATCGACAACGAATGCACTTGCCTCATGAGAAAACGACCCGCCAGACCAACCCGTGCCCCATTGTGTCCGATCATCACTACTCAACCATTCGAACTGGTATCCATCGATTTCATGCATCTAGAACGAAGCTCAGGCGGTTATGAATACATCCTGGTGGTGACCGACAATTTCACTGGTTTCACTCAAGCATATCCCACTAAAGACAAATCAGGGAAGACAGCAGCAGATAGACTATTCAATGACTTTGTTCTCAGATTTGGTTTTCCAAAACGTATACACCATGATCAGGGTGGGGAGTTTCAAAACAAGCTGTTTGACCACCTGCACAGGCTAACGGGAGTCGCCGCTTCCAGGACCACACCGTATCACCCTCAAGGAAACGGGCAAGTTGAGAGAATGAATAGGACATTGTTGGGGATGCTCAGAACGCTAACAGATGCAGAGAAATCCCATTGGAAAGATCATCTCAACAAAGTAGTCCATGCTTACAATTGCACTAGGAAGGATTCTACGGGATATTCACCATTTTCCCTTGTGTTTGGGAGAACACCCCGTCTACCAATCGATTTGGCATTCCAGCATATTCACCAGGTGAGCTCATCAAGAAACGGGGTACCGGCATATGTCGCAAAGTGGAAGGAGCGAATGCAAGAAGCATACAAGATTGCGACTGAAACCAAACAGAAAAATGCAGAAAGGGGAAAGACTCATTATGACAAACGAGTGAAGCATACAATTTTGGAGGTTGGAGACGGAGTTCTGGTCCGAAACCTTGGAGAAAAAGGGACAGGAAAGATACAATCTTTCTGGGAAAATAAAGTTTATGTTGTTTCCAGTCAGAAAGGAAAGAACATGCCAGTGTATGAAGTAGTTCCAGAAGACAAGAAGGGAAGGAGCAGAATTTTACATCGAAATATTTTACTTCCTTGTGACCATCTCATCTGTCGAGTAGGTGACCAGCAGAAAACGGACAGACCATCGAGGAAAGATCGTGTGGAACACCAAGAAGTAGCTGAACCTTCCGATGAACAAAGTGAGGATGATGATGAAATCTATCTTGCAGCACCGTACAGGGAATATGTCCCTGCTTACAATAATGTGCCTCCGGCTGTGAGAGAGACACTTTCCTCACCGTCCCACCCTCTGCCCCCATCTAATCCTACTCGAAGAGAGACAGTACTTTGGCAAACACCAATCACCCCCGACCCAATAACACAGCCCAACCCAGACCCAATCAATACTCATCCCCTGATCTCAAGACAAATTGTGAGAAATGATCAACAGGAACCAGTCAGAGGGGATACATTTGGCAGGAATAACAACGTTGCAAATGTGCAGGACAACATTCCACCACAAGAAAGCAGAGCACGCATTCGTCGACCTCCCTTGATGCTGTCCTACCACCAGTTGGGATGACCTGTTGTTGACAGACCTTCAGTAAATACCGTGTTTGCACTGCCGATGTTCCAGCCACACCAGACCTATTTTGGACAACCTTACATGCCTTACCCACCACCACATCAGCATCCTACCTACTACCAGCCACACTTTGATGATGGGCACTTCACCCCACTGGTTTACTAACTGATGAACGTGCGTGCAGACCCAATGCTTTCTGATAATGATGAGAAAGCTCAAGCAGACTTTTACTGTGTAAGAATGTTCACTATAATTGTTGATGATGATACCAGAAAAGAAGACTGGTGCGACAGGAAAGGCTGGCCAGCACTAATGCGTCGATACAGGATATAGCTGTGAGGACCCCACATCTGGGAACATAACTGCCCTGACTGGTGAGATTCACAGGACGATCCGTATGAAGAAGCACCAGAAATGAGATTTGGTATTTAAGATATCAATTGTTCACGAGAGACAGCACATGGTTAACTTTGTCATATATTCCTATTCCAATCATGACTGATGAATTTCTAGACTTTTCATAGGGTAGTGGTTTAATTTAAATCAACTTATTTGTATGTCTAGTTGCCGGAAAGGATAAGCAGTGAGTATACCACCACCGATCCGAATTTGACCATGTTAAACTCTACATCTGAACATTGTATAGTTTTTTGATCTTGGAGCAAATCTGTTTTATGCCTTAATGTATTTCATACCAATGAAATTTTTGTTGTTGTTGTTGTTGTTGTTGTTGTCGACATTTTGCTGATGCTATTGGGGCAACTTGTATTGTTCAGGTACAGTAGGTAGTTATGTTGAGGGCAGCCTATAGGAATAGCCGTGACCTTGTCATTTTATTTCTAGTGTTAATGACGTCATAATGGGACGTCATATCTTTTTTTAGAGGGGGAGAATGTGACAAATATAGAGGATTCATGTATATATTTTTCAACCCCCTATCCACTAAATAGAAGGTTCCACTCGAGACTACCATCAATACCAGACAGAAAACAGCACAAATATTCTGACTGAATAAACTGTGCCAGCTTTATATTTACTCCGCGTGTCCTCTCTCCTCTATCCTGACAGGTGGGTGTTTTCCTATTATTTTGTCTTATAACCTTTAGTGTATATTGTAGAGATACTTTTCATATACTTTTTAATTGCTATAGTTTAGCATTTTGGCCATATTCATCTGTTTTCTCCTAAGAAGTAGAGCACACTTTTCCAAATATTGTATGTATCCTTTGTAATACCAATGGGTAAGCCTATCAAAACACTGACTCCATGCAGGGTGCAACTTGGTACCCTGTCCCTGGATATGCTCATTAACATATTAGATTGGGTTGGCCCATTGTATGTAGGGATTAGGTTGCAGTGTATGTGTTGTAGGTATCGGGAAACTATAACTAGTCTGTGATCGGTCAATCTTCATGATGTCATACCACCAAGAGAGAGAAGGAAATATTCACTCATGAGGTTTTGGGTATTTTTGTCTGAGAGTAAAGTATTACAGTACAGTTACTCTATGGTTACTGTGTGTAGGTATAATTGGTGTTTTTTCTACCAAAGTCACTTGTAATTGCTGGCAAATTGTGTGGGTTTGTGCTGGTTCGTTTGTGTGTGAGTTTATAAGTTCGCTTGTGCATAATGATGTGTGCATATGAATGGGTTGTTTAAGTGGTATGTTGGATAACCATGTTGAGGAGGATTGTGTGATGGAAGGTAAAGATGTTCATGAAATGATTTTGATTGTATTGATTTGCTATAACTCATGTGACAAATATTCTGACTGAATAAACTGTGCCAGCTTTATATTTACTCCGTGTGTCCTCTCTCCTCTATCCTGACAGCTCCCTCAGCCGGATACCTTGACTAGTGGGCAACATATATATATATATATATATATATATATATATATATATATATATATATATATATATATATATATATATATATATATATATATATATATATATATAAAACAAAATAGGAAAAATAACAATGTCTCTAGCCAACAGACTATTTTAAAAACCAAATATTTCGAAAATTCCTGTTTCCTTCTTCAGTGGTATGAAGTTAAATGACACTAGAAGATAACAGCGATGATAGCTTGCACGTTAGCACATTTCAAAGAGCGCCAAAAATCGTACGCGTAAAATAGTAGGCGCAAAAGGGGAAAAGCGCGCAGAGAAGAAAACAAAACCGGCGCCAAAATGCGCTACGGCACAAAAACAAGAGAAGGACTAATGAGACGAAGTGGAAGTGGAAACGTTTTCCCTAAAAACAGAAAAATGAGAAAGATAAGACAGGTCTTTATTAAGTCCATGGATGTGGCTCTTATTTTTAATCATAAATTGCAATTCAAACAACTTTCTGTCTTCCGTGCTTCTAAAGTTCCCCCTGATGAGAACCATCTTCAAATGTTCCAACTTATGTCTAGGCAAATTAAAATGCCCTGCCACGGGATAACCCTCACTGTCACCATCAAAATCGCGAATAGACTGCTTGTGGTTATTGAACCTCAATCGGGAAGAGGTTCCAGTCTCACCAATATAAGAAATTTCCGGACATTTCGAACACATCACGCAGTAAACCACGTTAAAAGAATCACAGGAAGAAGTTCCCGGTTTGATCACGTGATTCCTCGGGAGAGATACCGTCTCATCCGCGACTATGTGCATGCAGATTTGACAACGCGGCTTCCTGCAGGGTTTATTGCCTCGCCCAGGCATCCTGCGCGATATGTTGGAACGTACCAACAAATTCCTAAGACTCGGCGACTGCTTTAGTGCCACAACCGGTGGTGCAGAGAAAATTCCTCCAACCTCTGGGGCGTGTTTCAATATCCCCCATGACGATTTAATACACTTCAAGAGAGGCTGTGTACTGTGCGAAACTACGAGGGGAATGCGTGCGGTCTTAGTCTTGATCCGATACTCTAAAAGCTCACTGCGATTGACAGGAATAACCTTGTCCATGAATTTCCTTAACAGTTTCAAGGGATAGCCCCTTTTAAGAAAGTGCCCCCACATAACGTTAAGTTGGATCTTGAGATCATGAGGGTCAGAACAAATTCTCTTAAGACGAAGAAACTGGCTATAAATGATAGATTCCTTAGTGTGTTCGTGATGATTTCTATCATAAACTAGGTAAGCATGGCTATCAGTGGGCTTGGTGTATAAGGAGGTAACCAAAGAACCCTCACGGGTTTTGACCAGAACATCCAAGAAAGGTAATTCATCCCGATAAAAATCATAAGTAAATCTAATGGACGGGTGATACGTATTCGCGAAACCAATAAATTCCCGCAACGAAACCTCGCCATGCTGCCAAATCATGAAGATATCGTCGATATAACGGACATAAATGGAAGGAGAGAGTGTGGACTCTTGTAATATCTTACCCTCAAGATCGGCCATAAACAAATTCGCATAACAAGGAGCCATCTTAGTACCCATAGCGGTGCCCTTGATCTGGTGATAAAACTTATCATTAAATTCAAGGCAGTTATGAGTAAGAATAAATTGGATGAGTCTACCGATATCACGAACGACATTATCATCGAACGAACCAGATTGCCTGAGATGCTTAATACATGCCTCCACCCCATCCGCATGAGGGATATTCGTACATAGTGAAGACACGTCCATCGTTACCAAAATAGCTGTAACGTCTATCCTATCTACCTCGCTCGATAACCTGTTAAGGAAGTGAGTTGTATCCTGGACATAGCTAGGGATAGCACGAAGGAGTGGATGTAAATGAGTGTCCACATAAGCGGACAAGAATTCCGTGCAAGTACCTTTACTTGAAACAATAGGCCTACCCGGTGGGATAACACTATAATCACGACAAAGGCCGACTAGATTGCTATCTATATGGGACCTGTCTGACTCAGGTACCGTTCTCTCAAGAGTACCTTGCAACTTATGAATTTTAGGTAAAGTATAAAATATACCGGTTTTGGGGTTAAGTGGGATAAGTTTCTCAACAACACTCTTAGTTACGTCATGTAAAACATTTACCAGGTTAACAGTGCCAGCCTTCATTTTAAGTATGGGATCAGAATCCAAACTCTCATAAAAGGCCTCGTCATCTAATTGCCTCTCAGCCTCCAAAATATAGTCTACCCAGTTTTGAATAACGATTGCACCGCCCTTATCAGCGGATTGAATAATAACATTATCATTGCATTGCAATTCTTTAATGGTACGCAAGTGATCAGAAGAAACATTAGGCGTGGGTGCTTTAGAAACATGTAAATTACAAAAAAACCTATCAAGGTGCTGGTTAACGCCATTAACAAAAGCGTCGATGGAGGCGTTCCATATAAAGTTTGCAGTCAAAATCATTTCATAGTTTCCATTGGATCATGTTGTCTGTTGACTAACGTTAAAACTGTGCAAAACTTAGGTGTGCAAACTTGATATAGGCCTAAGCTATGCCTGTCAGGATAAGGTTTACATTGGCCTAAGCTCAGACGCTAACGTTAGGCCATTTACTTCTGCCTCCGTTTCAAGTTTTGGGGTCATAACGTTAGGCTATAAGTATCATCATTAAGTTTGTTGCTATTGGTAATTTGGTACTCCTAACACACACATATACTACTCGTTTGGTCTTTATAAATTATACTGACCAACATCATTTTTAGAGCAGTGCATGTTAATGTCCTTGATGTTTTTTTTTTTTTTTTTTTTTTTTGGGGGGAGTAGGGTTAGCAGTATAAAGGTTTGGGAAGGGGCCTTGCAGTGTTGCACCAACGTGCATGCAGAAATATGATTACATTTTTTGCTTGGAATTTAGACAAAGGCTATAGATGGCTGGTACAGTATGATTGATGTTTGTGGGTGGGATGGAGGTTGATATTGCCAAAAGGTGAGTACTGTAAGCCACTCCTAGTTGGAACTTGAAGTATCATCTGGAATTCAAAGCTTAAATATGACTGTACATTTTGAAGTATATGTTAGCCTATTTGAATTAGAACCAGAATTATTTAAATTACTAAATAGGCTGCCAGTCCCAGCTAGGTTCCATAGTTGAAATTAGGATGTACATTGTACTATACATGGTTGATTGGTATTGCAGGGCTATCTGGGTGTGATAATTGGCGCTACAGAATGCTAGGTTTTAATGTGCATGTGTGAGATCTGATCAATGGGTAAATTTACAGTTTCTAGCATGGAGACTAATGTAGTCCTCAATACTCCTGACTAATATGACCAATACACCATGCATCATTCCCCAACCTTAGTTAGGATTGCTAATTGCTAAGTAGATTTTGTATTAATTCTGACAAGATTCTGCATAAAACTAGATCGCATTTCCTACACACTATTGTATATTTGACATAATGTTAAGTTTATTTTGTATTATCCCACAATGAGCGCCATCCATTATCAGGTCAAAAGCCACTTTGTACAGTATTTACTAAAAACACTGGTTCCTTATAGTTTCACTGCAAATATTGCATTGGAGATGGTACATACAATTTTCGGATAGTTGATAGTACTGTACTTTCTTTCAAGAGAAAATAAAAACTAAATTGAAAGGCTTTTTCAGTTACATAGTTAATCAAATTAACATTATGGAGAAATTTGAACTTGAATATAATACTATAGCTATTTTTTGGTGTTTTGGTATAAGTACTCTTAAATTAGCTTTCTGTTAGGTATTAAATTTTCATTTTAGTCTCAGCGATTATTTTCCACATACTTATTTGTGAAAGGTGATTTATATCTTTTATATGGATGTTACTAGTTTGACACTTTTATTTTGTATTTTTTTCAGTGTGGTTCTAAGGCATCAACAGGAAATGAACGAACGCTTGGGTTACCGGCAGAAGGACAAAAGGAGCATGGAAGATGGATGACTGTATTAGACGTATCATAACTTGGATACCATGAGACAATCTTTATTCTGTTTAAGTAAGGTATTGTGAAATAATCTCTTCAGATCACTTCGAAAAGATGATACCCCAAATAATACTAGATGAAATTTTGGAGTTCTTACAATTCAGTGAAGAAAAAGGTATTAGCAAAAATATTTATAACGTTTATAATCAAATGAGCAAATTAAATATTAATTTTGGGGGAAGCCTTTTTATTATAACCAACAAGAAAAAATATATAAAATGGTCAAGTTCTTCGATAGTTCAAGGACTAGTGACACATAAATGCTGATGGGCAATATTAGCCAGATTGCTCTGTTGCTATCTGATATCAAGATGATTGTTATTTATTTAAACTTGTGAACACCTAAAAAATAATCATGAAAATTGTATCTTTTATATAGATGTCACTAGTGTTACACTTTTATTTTGTCATTTTTTCAGTGTGGAACTGAGGCTGCCATCGAGAAGATTAAAAACACTTGGGAGAAAAGGAGCACAAAAAAAAGAGTTATGACTGTAACAGAAATATCATGACATCAATACCATGGGACTGTCTTTAGCCTGTTTGAGTAAGTATTGTGAAAAAAATTAGTTCAGATCATCTTCTGTATTCCACAAAAGATAATAAGTAAATGACATTTGGTGCTTTTACAACTGAATAAAAAATGTAATAAAAAAATATAATATATATATATATATATATATATATATATATATATATATATATATATATATATATATATATATATATATATATATATATATATATATATATATATATATATATATATATATATATATATATATATATATATATATATATATATATATATATATATATATATATATATATATATATATACTGTATATCACCTTTCACAAATAAGTATGAGGGAAATAGTGAGACTAAAATGAAAATGTAATACTTAACAGCAAGCTAATTCAAGAGTACTTATACTAATATATATATATATATATATATATATATATATATATATATATATATATATATACACACATATAAATATATTTATATATATATATATATTATATATATATATATATAAATATATATATATATATATATATATATATATATATATATATATATATATATATATATATATATATATATATATATCACATTTATAATTAAAATGAACAAATTAAAATATTGTTGTAGGAAAGCCTTTTCATTACAACCAACAAGAAATACATAATGGTAAAGTTCTTCAAGGAATAATGACACCTATGCTGATGGGTAATATTAACCAGATTGCTATATGACAATTATCATTTATTTAAGCATGTGAACACCTGAAGTTCTCATTAAAATTTGTATGGACTTTGACAGCTTTGCCATGACAACTCCTGGTTTAAAAGTTATTAAATTGGAAGTCTTGTTTACATCCCAAAATAAACATGCAAATGTATAATGACCTCTGTTCCTAATTTTGTTGTTTTTTAATGCTCTAATACGGTAGTTTGCAGGAAAGAAGCTGATTTGGCTCAATGTAAAAGGTGTTTTTTCAGTCATGGCTAAATTTGAATGAAAACAATCGAAGAAGAAGTACATACATGACATACAGGGACCAGTAGATTGTTACTTCCGGGCATATGTATGAGAATGAAAATATGTCATGACAATATGAATTATAGGAGGAAAATAGTATGTCGTGTTTTTGTGACATAATTTGATTTTTGTTTCTTTTTCTTTCACAGTGCATCTTCAAATAGAAGATTGATGTTGCATCTATCATCCAAGATTTAACATAACACAGGACACACTACTTCCGAGATAAACTGCTGAATCAACATCCATCAACAATCCTGGCATATTTCAATGGCAGCTGTACCACAATATTGTCCATTTTGTACCACTAGTTCTTTAGAATTAGCAATCCAGTCAGTAGAAAAGTTATATTTTTAAAGACAAAAGAAAAAAATTGCATGAAAAGAAAAGACAAAACCAGTCTGATTGAATGTTCTTTCTCACTTCAGAACTTCATCCACTTAGTCTAGCTACCGCAAGAAAGTATATTGCGCAGAACTCACATATCATTAAAAAAATTATTTTGACATTATCTTTTGAGGTAAGGTATTGTTAAAGGATAGAATAATGAAAGAGGATAGAATAATGACATTACAGAAATACTTATGGAGATTTGATTCAGGGAAGGATGGACAGATTATCATTAAGAGATATGGTATAAAAGGATATCAGATGGCAGTTTTATTAGAAATTTTAATTAATTGGTGAAAGAAATATATTTAGTAGCTGCTTCAGACTGATGTATGTATTAAATAAAAATTCCATTTTTAAAATGTGTTAAGCAAAGAATTTTATTTTTAAAATGTGTTGATCAACCAGTGTAGACAGAAGCTGGTTTGTATGTATTTAAATGAAACAGGGCTTCAAACATTATATCTTATTACTTGTGCATCCTGTTTTGGTGCATTGTGTAAAATTAATGTAATATTCATAAAAGAAAAATACATAGTTATATTTGAGAATTCCTTTTCACTCTTAGTTTAAACTGTATTTCATACTAAAATGTTGAAACTATTTTAGGACCACTTACCACTAGACCAGAATATATTACTAACATTGTTTTAAAGGTTTTGGTCAAGAAGTAGGGGTGTCTTTTTTGACAAGGTAAATTTGAAATAAGTCAGTGAAAAATTATGTAAGTATTTATAAGAATTAGTTATGACTAATTTCAACATTTGTATCAAAAGTGTTCAGTCAGCTGCACGAAAAGTGTGTTTTGAGTATCTTGATATTCAAGATGCTCTCACGTTTTGGCCGCCAGCTTCTTTTGGTATCTTTTGTAAATGTATCAATATTTTGAACTCAGCAGCAAACTATAGTAGCCCATAAAAGATGACAATTAATTTATATTTGAAAGACTGCCTGTGAATTGTAAAAGAAATCAAAGATTTCATCCAAGTAAAGAGATAAAAAGGTTTAAAACTTTCCATGCAGCTTGTAAAACTTTTAGAATGTATAATAGATACAGCAAACTACTACCATTGAAATGCATCTGTTGATCAAATTTCAGAATTTACTCATGTGTTACACAGTGTACGCTGCAAATCACTTTTTTTTTTAAAGAAGGTGAGGTATACTTTAACCCCAAATGCGTTTTTTTTTTGGGCGATGAAATGTCAACTGGTCAAAAATTAATAAAATAAAATAAAATGAGGAAGAAACGGGTGGTTTGCGTACGCATAATATGCGATTTTTAAAAATAATTTGTGCATGGGAGGTGGGAGGAAGGCGGGTTAGGGAGGGAGGGGGCGAACCGAAAAATAACATAACTTATCAAATTGACGCATGATGGGGTACGGAAAATTACTTTAAAAATTGATGCATGACGTATTCACATGGGAAAAAGTATACCACTTTTAAATTTAAAAGACCAGCGACAGTTGAATCAAATTTTAATTTAAAACACATCATCCAAATGCAGTGCCGGTGGGGGAAGTTACGTAAACTCGGTCTGATAATAGGGGTCCCAAGGTTTGAATCACGAGGCTCTAAATACCGTTACAGCTCCGGTAAAATTATGAAAACAAAGGTCTCATAATAAGCGTTTTTTTCCCGATACACTGTAAATGACAAGAAAAGGAAACTGGAGGCATGCCTAAAAGTGTTCAGGCCCGTAGCCATGGTGTAAGAGAGGTAGAAGGGGGAGGGTGGTTTGTTCGAGCGAACGAACTCCCTTTGTTGAGAAAGTTTCCTTTTCATATCTAAAAATATTATAAGCACCCAGAATATCAATAATTTTTGCCCTTTTATACGGAAAACGAACCCCCTTTCAAATTCCAGAATCCCCTTTTGCAGTTTTGTTAAGAAAGTGCCCTTTTGAAATCTAAAAAATAATAAGCACCCAGAATTTCAAGATTATCTGCCCTTTTATACGAAAAACTATTCCTCTTCAAAATCCTGGCTAAGGACCTGGTGTTGTTAGTAGACCAAAAAGCAGGGTCTATTATTTATATGAAGGGCATTTTCAAATATTCAAGAAAAGTTTTTATAACAACGAAAACAAGTAGGCCTACCCCCGACCTGCAGACTATAGCATATGAACACCGAAGCGATACCCCTCTGATACTGATTTCCATGAAGAACATATCTCATGATGGGATCAATTTTAATTTTGTATTGATAACTCGTTACACGAGCCAGGGATGATATGATATCACTTTGGTAACATGTGGTGCGTGGAAGAAGCACAGATGAGTGATAGAAAAATTGCGGTTTGTCGGGAAAATCATGCGGTTTTGTAAAGGAAATGTTCCAGTTTTCGGAAGTTTTGGTGGTCACTGGGATAAAGCACACTGAATCTCTATGGATTTTACTTTCTGGAGGAAATTTGAAGTATTTTTTGAACCAGCAACAAAATCGTTTTTCTTTGAAAAAAATGGGAGGAGTTAAAGTATTCTTTAAAAAAATAATTGATTTGCAGCCTACGCTGTGTAACACATGAGTAAATTCTGAAATATGAGCAACTGATGCATTTCAACGGTAATAGCAAGGAGCTTGTGTAGAAGCTCCTTGGTAATAGCAGGGAGTTGCCATTTAGATAATAGTCAGATAGTCTGCTGTATCTATTATACATTCTAAACGTTTTACAAGCAGCATGGAAAGTTTAAGGCCTACTTATTTCTTTGCTTGGATGAAATCTTTGATTTCTTTTACAATTCACATGCAGTTTCAAATATGAATTAATTGTTATCTTTTATGGGCTACTATAGTTTGCTGCTGAGTTCAAAATATTGATACATTTACAAAAGATACCAAAAGAAGCTGGCGGCCAAAACGTGAGAGCATCTTGAATATCAAGATACTCAAAACACACTTTTCGTGCAGCTGACTGAAAACTTTTGATACAAATGTTGAAAAAAGTCATAAGTAATTCTTAAAGATTTTTACATAATTTTTCAATGATTTATTTCGTATTTGCTTTGTCAAAAAAGACACTCCTACTTCTTGACCGAGACCTTTAAAACAATGCTAGTAATATATTCTGGTCTAGTGGTAAGTGGTCTTAAAATAGTTTCAACATTTTAGTATGAAATACAGTTTAATTTAGGAGTGAAAAGGAGTTCTCAAATATGACTCAAATTTTACACAATGCACAAAAACATGATACACAAAAAGAATACAATCTAATGCTTGAAGTCCTGTTTCATTTAAATACATGCAAACCAGCTTCTGTCTATACTGGTTGATCAACACATTTTAAAAATGAAATTCTTTGCTCAAAACATTTTAAAAATGAAATTCTATATTGAATACGTACATCAGTCTGAAGCAGCTGCTAAATATATTTCTTTTAGCAATCAACACAGCACCAAAATAGCTGTTCCTTGTACCTGAAACATTGACTGGTGCATGTTTACTTGAAGTTTCTGGTGAACGGTTACATCTTAAAAAACAAGTTTACGAAAGTTTCGTGTTTATGATGCGTATCCGTAACCGGAAAGATAGTAAACATGGTAGGTAGTTTTACGATGCGTTTACGATATGCTAAGAAATATCCGTTACATTCCCGCTGGCAGAAACATCGTAAACATCTTCTCTTAAATATGTTTACATGATAACGGAAATTTCTTAAACATTGTCAGCATATTTAAGCGGAATTTCAGCAAGCGTATACTTCGGAAAACATCCGAAAAAAATTTAAGCTACGTTTCCATTGTAACTTGTATTTCATAAACATGGTATGAACATTTCCGTGAAATATCCGGTAAAAGGAAAGTTCATAAACTCCATTTGTAGATTTACTATACGTTTACGAACTAACTTATATTTCATAAACATGGTACTAACTTTCCGTAAAGTATCTGATAACGGAAAGCTCATAAACTCCATTTGCAGAATAGGCTTACGAACTAATTTAAACTGACTAAACATGTGTTGAAAGTTTCCGTTAATATCCGGCAACGGATAATTTGTAAACTCGGTTTGTATATTTCTTACGTGTTTAAGATCAAACTTAAATTTCATAAGCATTGTTTCAGTGTTTCCGTGGAAAATACAATAACGGATAACTTGTAAACTCTGTTTATATATTTCCTACGCGTTTAAGAAATAAAATAAATTTCATAAACATGATTACAGCGTTTCCATGCATAAAAAGATAATGTGCACAAAAACACTTTATCTCCTACAATCACGATTACCAGGATTTTTGTCTTCATGTCTTCATTTATGCATTATATGTCAAAACCCCTACAATTCAACAATTCAAAATGCCATCAATGGACGAAAGAGGTCACCAACTTTGAATTATGATATTTTAGTAGAATTATGCCGTAATTGCTGGATGAAAATATTTGTTCACACAGGTCTTAAAGCGCTAGACCGAAAAGTGAGAGCGCTCGTTTTTGTGAATTTTACAGATATATTATCCACAACAGATAAACAACGATGAATTTCATGCTTTCATAGCTCACAGACAACGTGAGGGCAAAGGTCACTTGAATATTCATATCAACCAGAAAATTACTACCGTATATACTGTTGCGTGCTAGATAAGCATTCGATGCCCCCCCCCCCTTCCTAAAAGAAAATACGCTATCACATTTCATTCCAGTGCCCCTTTAAGTTGTCCAAAATTGTCCCTACATGTTCCCAGACATTCGCTGTTCCCGCAACATCAGAATCAATATACGGTTCTGCAAATGTTGTTTGATCATTATCAAAACACGATAGATTAACATAAGAAAGTAAGTTTGTCATCTGTTCATGCAACACAAATATATGTCCAATTTACAAATCGCATATTACACCTACAAATTCATATGCTGTAAATTAGTGGTTCATCCATTTTGCTACTTAGTTTTTACTATATCTTAAACAGTTGAACCAGTGGCGGCGCTACAGGAGCACGGGGACATCCCCCGCGAGATCGTTTTGCCCCAGAAAATTGTGTAAAGTGACATATATTTGATCCGTTTTATTTGTTCATAATCTTTGCCCCCCCCCCCCTCCCTCCCTCCCACAACCAGGCCTCCATGAGACAAAACTGACATCTCTTGTCCGCAGCACCCAAATCCTGGCGCCCCCACTCAGTTTAACTATGATGTCGCCTCTCATATAAGTTAACAGATTTCAGAAAATTCATGATATATATAAATGATATGTCCACCAGCTATATGATGGGCCGCCCCCAATAATTTTCAAAGCAATTATTCTCAAAGCAATTATTCTCAAAGCAATTATTTTCAAAAGGAGGCCTTTTAACTATTCGCCCGTTGGGCAATTGCCAGCATTAGTCTTGGCTCCATAATCTAAAACCCATAGGCGTGATTTGCCTATACGAAAGTTGGGGAAAAGTGCCCCTGAATCTGTAAAAAAGTGCCATCATTTAATCATCTGCCTCCAAGGCCCCAATGACGATGCCCCCGGACGCTTAGTGTTTTTTGACGTGATTTTACTATCAGAAAGTTGCCAGTTATCAGAACATTTTCCGATGGTAAGAAACGTTCAGTAGAAACATGTATTAACCGGGGCCAGCAAGAGGGCCTTGGCCCTCAATAATTTTATTGGGAGACCGAGTATCATTTTGCCCTTCTCCGCCCCCTTCCCCTCCCAATAATGAAGGTCTAACGAATTGATATTGAGGAGTCAGATTACATGGGACTTTTTTCTTCCGGAAATCTTCAATTTTCCAGAAAACTCCTTCAATTTTCGGGATATTTTCCGTAATTTGCAGGACATTTTCTTCATTTTTCGAGAAATCTATTTAATTTTTTTAGAATCTTTTTCATTTTTGTAAAACTCGCTTCAATTTAAAAATATATATATTAAAAAAATTGTATTCATGGAACTAGGGAACTTTGAAGCCTCGGGCAGCAAATTGTTCTCCCCTTTTAAAAATATATTTTCAAATATCAAAATTGTAGCAATAGGGGACAGTGTCGG
>JAIGNY010000529.1:0-147500 GCA_020152595.1 Chiridota heheva
GGAATTGGCATCGAAGTTACAACAGAGAAATTACCATCATCGGTTGCTTCAGTAACATAATGACAACAGAATAGCAGTCGATTATGTGTTTACACTAGCAAAAATAAGTCCTCATAAGTATACCAAGCAGGAACAATTTGACACTCACTCAGAGAAAGTAATTCCAAAATAACATACCTCGAATGTACAGTTCAAATCACTAAGCATAACGATTGCGCAACATTTCCAGTCATAAACCAGCGACCAAAACTCCTCCACAGTATTCAACATGGGATGCTGGGTGACAATCAGACCGTACTTCTCGTCCGTGGACTAGCAAAACAAATGTTACAAAACATGAAAATAACATGCACATCAATTATCATTACTAGAACGATTAGTAATATAATTTAACTAGATCATTTATGACTGTTTTTAAGAACATTATTTTCTCTTTTCAGTCATATGTAATGCTTTCACATATTGTTGAAATAACTACAGTATCATTCATGACTAGTAGAGGTTAAATTCTCAAAACTTTGATTAACACTCACGAGGTTGGGTAAAGTCGATGTATATCTTATTTTCGTTACACAATCGAATGAAGGCGGATAACATCTCGAAAAATAAATAAAAGAGGCTCTTGCATGTACAAAAATATTTATTTTGTATTGTTATTAGATTCCAACATTACCTTCATCTAAATGATATTGAAATTACATACGGCTTTCAGACCTTGCTAGAATTCAATATCCTGCCAAAAAGGAATATGCATATTCAAAATAAGGTTGCGATCCTAACATTTTGATTTTTTGGCATTCGATTGCGTGATTTATAATTGTTGTGAAAATATACAATAACATGTCCGAGCAATAATAACACCACTAGAGTACACTTACATGTATGAGTGATGCGTTGATAAATTGGGTACCTCCTTTTGCTGCTACTGTCGAAAGGAACGGCCGGTTTTCTTTCACTGAATTTAAAAACAGGACAGAATAGAAACTGATATGTTTTGATAATCGAGTAAACATTTAAAATCAATTTCTTACCATTAGTAATTGACTCTTTCGTGATATTTAGATTAAGTTACGTACATATTTTTTTCATGTATAATGAACCTGAAATATAATCAAACATGCCAAAAGACAAATATACATAATTGCTTTTTCGAGTCACTGTGCCATCCAAGCCGATATTATTATGTAGCGTGTGGTGATATCTTCATCGTAAATGGTGTTGTCATCATGCACCTTATATATTGTGTATTTGGTTAACATTTTAATTCGCGTATTTTCAAAGATTCCTTCATGTTGTTCTGTAGCTTATGCTCATATTTTTTCAAGCCTGCTGTTAGACGCTTGCTGCATGCAGGTGATAGTTGCATGCTTTCACTTTAGTAGTTATCATTACAAGCAGTATAAACAACAATATATTGATTGCAGAAATGTACAACTTACAAGCTATGCAATTCTTGTTCCTGACCCTCTCCATATTTGCTCCATTTTTAACGTCATTGACTTTTTCTGGGTCACACCAAGGACTGATGTCATTAAGGAGCTGAAATTTAGAAATCATGTATTATATCCTTATATTCAAGATTTATTAAAAGAAAAAGAATATTTCTTATAAGTTCGTATAAGACTTATAAGTTGTAATTCTTTTTCTTGAATAAATATATCTGTACACACGCTACGAATGGAATACACTTACAGTATGAATAAAGAAGAAATCATATTTATCCATCATTAATCATTATTCTAATATTAAATACTCCAGTACAAATTAAAAAAATGTAAAAAGGAAAAAGTACATGCATATACATATTAAAACACGAAGCAGAAATTAAAAGTATATCAATCAATCAATCAATCAAACAATCAAACACTCGATCAATCAATCAATCAAAGAAAGAAAGAAAGAAAAAAAATAAATAAATAAGTAAATAAATAAATAAATAAATAAATAAATAAATACATAAATAAATAAATAAATAAATAAATGAATGAAATAAATAAATGAATGAATGAATGGATGAATGAATTAATGAATAAATAAATAAATGAATAAATGAATAAATGAATAAATGAATGAATAAATGAATGAACGAACGAACGAATTAATAAATAAATAAATAAATAAATAAATAAATAAATAAATAAATACACAAATAAACAGATAAACAAACAAACAAACAAATAAACACACCAACCAACCAACCCACCCACAACTCACCCACCCACTTACCTACCCACCCAACCAACCAACCAACCAACCAATCAACCAACCAATCAATCAACCAATCAATCAATCAATCAATCAATCAATCAATAATCAAATAAATAATGAAGATCGAAGATAAAAGGTTCAAAACAGTAATTCTAACGCTCCTGTCTGTAAGTAAATTACCGCACGGTAAATGAATGTATTCTGAATTTTGGCACTATGTTAGGGTTTCGAAGGTTTCTGTTTGAACGTGCTAGATAAGTTTGTAAGTTGTGTTAAGGATGGTTTTGTTCTTTGTTGATTTTTGTCGCCATTGCAATGAATTCCGATTCTGCCCTGTCATTTAAAATATCAATAAGCATGGAATAATGTAAGTTGGGAATCTTTGAAGTATATTTAAAAATTTCCTGATTCTCTCTTTGTCTTTTTGTAATATTAAATTATACCAAACGGGTACAGCATAAAGAACCTGCGATAAAATAACTGACTTAAAAAGGTTAACTCTAGCATTAAGATTATAAAAAGGTAAAATGTATGATAAACTCGAAAAAATATAGTAAAATTTACTTACAATGTTGAACACATGATGGAATAATCAGTTGCATTTTGCAACCTTTGAACCTTTAGTAAATATATTGTCTGATTTTGATTACCTCAAATTCCTCCTCAAGATATGACTTCCTAGTATTCTCATTTTCTGATAAAAGTCTTCTATAAGACTCCGTAAATGTACTCTCGAGAATACGATGTTGCTGTACCACGTGACCGTACACTAATGCCTCATGGAGAAAGACATACTGAACCTGGAAGAAAAGAGACGAATTTGGAAAAAAATCAGTAGCGATGAAATTAATTATCTATGCGCATAGATGTTACTCAAAATTAAGATGACTGCTTTGTTTCGTGAGGAGAGCCTGTAATGTTACAAATATACCACCAGGTATTACCTTTTTGAGCATTATCAAAAAAGTATATGATGATTAACATGCAGTTAAAAAGGAAATAATCTGTTAAGATCAACTGCGATTTAAAGGATTCATTTGACAAGTAAATTAGTGAAGATAGGTAGATACACGTAACATGTTAAGGGCGAAATGCTTTTATATTTTTTTTTTTTATAAAAGCAACAATCGTCGAATATGAAGTATGAAATTGAGAACAGATGTTTTTCCAGCAAACCAACAGGCTGATGATTAATTTCCATGTTGCACGAACAGAGGTTACGCAGTTAACTTTAAGATGTCAATCATTATAACATATATAAACCTAATTTAATTGATCACACAACTGAACACAAAATAAGAATTTGGATGAGTTGCATGGAAAAGGTATAAATCGGTTTCCGTCATTATAGGAGAGTGTTGGTTTTAAGGAATATTCCGGCGGATTCTCATTTTCATATATATATGATAGAGGATGGATTATTAAAGAAACAATTTGGTGCAAGAATCGTGTTAATATTTCATTCCGTTGAGAAATTGCATTTCAAAGATTGTGCGAGTGTTTTCAAAAGTGACCTCTCAGTGTAAAACGTAATGCCATCACTGCAGATATACAAACACTGTTTATGTATTTCTTTGACAATTAATTGCCAGTTTCTGAAATATTGGAAACACTTTTTGTTTACTTGCTGAGATGTTTGCTTGCTGAGATTGGGTATAACATGTACTTTGCAAGAATATACTTTTGCCATTTGCTCATAAACCTTTCATTCTAAATGAACGAAAAATGTATTTTCCTTTCAAAAAAATACATAAAGAATTATCTTAAATCTACAATTATGACATCACACTTTACACTGCAAAGTTACTTTTCAACACACTTTAGCTTTCTAGACGGAATATGATATAAACATGGTTTTTACACAAATCTGTGTTTCTTTGATATTACTCTACCATATAAATGAATACAAAACTTCATGGAATATTCCTTTAACCCTTAAAACCGTTACACACCAAACGCAACGTGGCGACCGATTTTTCAAACAAAGTTAAATAAAAGGGGAAAAAAAAATGACCTTTTGTTTTCAGAGAAGCATCGTCACCGCATGGCTATTCAGATGATAACTAGAAATTGATTGAAAGGGCCTTTCTACTCCCAATAAAGCAACATTCGCGTCGCGACAGAAAATCGCGCCACACTAAAGCGAATTTCTCCACAGTTTGAACAAAAAAGCATTTCTAACAAATTTTCCGGTATCATCAGAGAGCCTCAATTGTAAACTTCATCGTGTGTGAGCAAAAAGTCAAAGCATCTTATAATATTTGTTTCCTGCATGATTATCTAAAAAATTGCTCGCCACGTCGCGTTCGGTGTGTTACGGCCTTTAGCACCCGGCGATGTTATCGCCGTTTTCCCGCCTCCTAAGCGCGTTTTTTGAAAATGGCTGGTAGAGTAAGGGTTAAATGTTTGTTACTAGTGATAGCTTCAATCGAATAGTGGTTTAACTGGCTAGTATTTATATTCAGCAATTGTTCATTTATGAGAGCAACAATGTTAAACAATTGTTTATATATTTCAAATTGTATCGAGTTGTTGTAATATAAGTATCGTTTCAATTCTTAACAAGGTGAACATAGTTTTATTCCTTAAAGATTAACTTCCCTTTTACAAAACTATTAATTTAACCGACTACAAACATGACTGCAGCATATTGTGTACATTCCAAATAATTCAAACGGAGTCCAATATAAAACAAACACAAGATATCAAACAATTAAAAGAAGATAAAATT
This sequence comes from Chiridota heheva, assembly GCA_020152595.1. Lineage (NCBI taxonomy): Eukaryota > Metazoa > Echinodermata > Holothuroidea > Apodida > Chiridotidae > Chiridota > Chiridota heheva. The sequence goes on from JAIGNY010000529.1 coordinate 4,940, forward strand.
TTTTCTTACTTTAGTCTGTACCATATTGATCCTTTCTTTTCTCATTTTCAACACGTAGGAAAATATATCAACTTCACGTTCATTTTGCATGATGTCCAGTAAATGGTAAAGGGCAATGAAAGTTCCTGTTCTGCCAACACCAGCACTAAAATAGAAATATTATACAATTTCCGAGAAAAAATATTAAAAAGTACAGCAAATCGTAATGAGCCTTAGAGCATTCTTCAGTAATAAACTTGCCATTTGTTAGTTTGTAACTGGGCTGCTGGGCATGAAGTCATTTTTGGAAAATATTTTATTTTTTGCAAGACAGTGCAGAGCACAGAAACCTTTGGCTATATACTCCCAGCGTGTTTGATCATTTCTTATTTAAACTTTTCAAGTTATTAATTTTTACGTTCAAAACATGTTTCCATTTTAATTTTACCATAAACTTGAAGAGTTAATCTTAATAGATAGTATGTTTGTTGATTTCCTGTTTTTGTTGCTGCCAGTTTGTTGTTTTCCCTCGTTACTGTATCACTCGGACTGTACTTATCATGTAGCGCATTGTTGTGTTCCCCGTTTGTGCTGTTGTACACAACATGTTATGTCCATCACAACATTGTTAGGTAAGGGTTACCAACAAGGATTAATCTTATTCTGGAGACTTTTGCTCAAACGTCGACAGACCTTTGTTCCATACTTTCATTTTGTTTTCAAATGTTAATTGGTGAAATGGGCGTTTATTTTCCATAAATCGCAATCCTGCTAATGATTGTTGTTAAAAATGAAAATGACATTGCTCTCCAAACATAAAACATTGCCATACCTGCAGTGAACAAGTAATGGGACGTGATTCTGTGACATCTGTTCCTTTCTAGTAACGTTTCTTTTTACGTTTTCTAGGAAGTTGTAAAGCGAAGCAGCGTTAGGAGCACTCATATCTGGCCAAGTCACGTAGTGGTATTGGCTTACCATGCGCGAAGCAAGGTTGTCAACCTTTTTTTCAGCACAGATTAGTAAAAATGAGAATTGAAAATATAGTGTACTAAAATCAAATGAAATAGAATAAAATAAAACAAAATAAAATAAAAATAAAATGAGATTAAAATAAATTTATAAGAAATAAGTATAAACATATCATGAAGATACAAATTAAAACATTCAGCGAAACATCTCTCACATTTTCTTTTGTTGTGTGAATTTTTCAGAAGGTCTATTCGATAAATTATTCAAGTCAGGACTTAAGGCAAATATATATATATATATATATATATATATATATATATATATATATATATATATATATATATATATATATATATATATATATATATATATATATATATATATATATATATATATATATATATATATATATATATATATATATATATATATATATATATATATATATATATATATATATATATATATATATATATATATATATATATATATATATATATATATATATATATATATATATATATATATATATATATATATATATATATATATATATATATATATATATATATATATATATATATATATATATATATATATATATATATATATATATATATATATATATATATATATATATATATATATATATATATATATATATATATATATATATATATATATATATATATATATATATATATATATATATATATATATATATATATATATATATATATATATATATATATATATATATATATATATATATATATATATATATATATATATATATATATATATATATATATATATATATATATATATATATATATATATATATATATATATATATATATATATATATATATATATATATATATATATATATATATATATATATATATATATATATATATATATATATATATATATATATATATATATATATATATATATATATATATATATATATATATATATTTATATATATATATATATATATATATATATATATATATATATATATATATATATATATATATATATATATATATATATATATATATATATATATATATATATATATATATATATAGATAGATAGATAGATAGATAGATAGATACATATATAGATAGACAGATATATAGATAGATAGAAAGACTCTATTTCTCACCGTTGAAACTTGTATTATTCTTTCCACGTACTCTGCAAATGTGTTTTCCTTCACCATATTGACTTGAATTTCTCCAAATTTGGTGTTCTCACCTTTACATTCAGGCCAGTACCTAGTGCAACGATCCTGAAGTTACAAAAAATACTTAAGAAGTATAATGAGGATAGCTGAGGAGAACAAATCTTAACAAATGTTTGACTTTTGTATCCTTATTTGCGTCTCATATAAGCTAGACAAAAACAATTCCTACATACCTTGAAAACATATTTATCAATCTCTTGCATGCTTTGCACATATATACCAATAACACAATTTCAAATTACCAACATGTTCAATATCTACGGAAATTTTGCGAAATGTAAATATATTGTGAGTATCGTATTTTACAGGAATAAAACAAATGAATATGATTATCAAACTTAATCTTGCATATAAATACTTTGGTGTCAGTTAATGCAGGTAAATGTTCTACAAAGCATTTTCTTTTTCATTTTGCGCAATATAAACCGTATTTTAAGAATGAATGCTTTAATGCTTTTAAATTTTAACGTACTCATGGATATGTGAAGGAGATTATTTTATTATTGCAATGATATTTATCATTGCAATGATAAATATCATTGCAATGATATTTATCATTGCAATGATATTTATCATTGCAATGATATTTATCATTGCAATGATATTTATCATTGCTATGGTATTTACAATAGAATAAAACGTTGCAAAAATTGAGTTTTGAAATTACCTTCCCATTTTCAAACAAGTTGGTGAGCATAACGATATCGTGAATATTTTCTTGCCAGATAAGTCTCCAAAAATCGTTCATTGAAGTCCCGTTCGGAGCTGTCAAATTATACAAATATTACTCTGCTTGTCTTAAGATATTCATTACAATAATTGAGATTAACGGAAAAAACTTTAAAAATATTTTCTCACTGAAATTAAAAAGACAAAAAAATCATTATTTTGATGACCCTACTTTAACATTCATCATGAAGGTTACATATTTTTACCATGTAGGTGTGTTTTATGTAATGGTAAAAATTATTTCTACATACGAAAAGCTCGATTCAAAACATATTTGTAAATAGGCGAAATATTTTTTACAAACCTTGAGCAGCAAGAAAAGAGTTTTCGTCTTGGGTATCCTAAAATGCATACGAAAAATTAAAAATATGATATATAGTTTGAAAATGAAAACTAATTGAGGTGAGCAGGTTATAGAACAAACTCAGATACTTCTAGAGGCGTAGAAAGGTATGGCATTGCTTCTGAGGGGATGATAGTTCCAGTCTTTCAGACTTCCAATATACGGCCCTCGCTCCACCTAAAGAAATATTTTGGACTTCTTTTTTCGCTACTTGTTTTTAATTGTTTTTTAAACAATTAATATGTTATAAGCGTTGTTTGGAAAATAATAAGGTGTATATTTAGCATAGTTAATTTCTCGCTTTAGTCTATTGTTTGATAAACATTTAGTCTGCAAATATTCTGTGGTAAGAAGACATTCAGGGTATAGTTTGACAGTCATCAAAATGTTCTTAAAGCTGTCAATCTGAATGAGACCATAAAAACCTTCTCTGAAAACATTGATTTACGGGATCCGGAAAAGATGGTCCCAAAGATGAATGGATTCATTATTTGGTAGAGAATTAAAGTAATTTTTCTTCTCAATAAAGGTGGGGTGACTTTATTGTTTTATTAAAGCAAAGTTGACTAGGATATAAACACACCCCGCCATCCACTTAATTCGCCTATGGGTCAAAACGGTATTTGTAAGAAAATACAAAAGTACCAATTCTGTGTGAGCAGATACCCTTTCATTTCTTTTTAAGTGTATCGTTAGTTTTTTTTTTATATAAAATTTTATAACTGACAGACACGATGATACAAGAATAAATTGCGTTTTATCAATTTAATAATTTTTTTACGTCATGTTATTCTATGTAAAATTTGTTACAAAGCCTAAGTTTACAATAAAATTTCATTAGAATACGTAAACCGATTTAAGAAAAATTAAAAAAACTATAAAAACAATACATCTGCTTTTTAGATACTGTTTAAAGTTATAAAACCAACTTCTGCGAGATATTGTGATAACAAATTATTTAAAATACAGTCAAAATGTGAATTGGGAGAAGATAATTTTGATGCCTTTACAACAAACGTGTTAAAACAATTTCATTTACTTTAAAATTCGCATATATATTTTAACTTACTTTAATAAAGGTTGCGTTTATGTAATCATTTGCTTCGTCTCCTCTAAGTTTCACCAACGCATGGTCATCTGTGTAACAGGGAGAGAAAGATTTTGTTAAACTTTTCATTTACACCATAAGATCCTTCTTATGCATCAAATATGATTGGGGGAATGAACAAAGGGTACTGAGTTCAATGTAAATTAAAATAATTCTTTTGTACCACTCTTTTCTTTAACCACAGGGTATATATCTGATCTGTTATATAGCTACATCAGATAGCCATACGAGACTGAATATATTATATAAAATGTTTATATCTCTTAGAAGAATTTTAAATAGCATGCCGATAGCACACTATGTTAAGATATTCATACAGTTCTTGTCAATTTTATTGTAACACGGTCTGATGTAATCGGCTTATTGCAATTAATAATTTAAATGTAAATGCGAGTAAACCAAAGCAGAAATGAAACGGTCAGTTAAAAATGAACTTACAAGGAATAATGTTTTTGAAGCGGTTTTTCTTCTTATTTATGGGATCTTCTGCCACTGCCCATTCTGCTGTTTTTCCAGCGGGTAATTTCTATGGAAAGATAAGCAAAATGAATGTATTCTTTGCACGTAACACAGCAATATCAATAGAATTGGAAAGTTTTGCGTGGTTTCTGCCTTCTATTTTATAATGTACCTGTTCTAAAACTAAACATGTTGCGTTAAACTAGAATCAATTGGAATCAATCAACTAAAAACAAACAAGTGATTTATTTATATATTACTGGTGGCATGATGTAAAAATATAATTTCTGAATCTTCTTCCAATCTAACACAAACCTCACCAAATTGTTAGCATGAAGTTGGAAACAAAATACGCTAAAGCCGTAAATCTAACGAGAATTATTTCAATATCAATGCCCAAGAAAATTTAATATTGCTTACATTGCACAGCCTAAAATTCACTCTTCCTAAATCATAAATTATCTTTATTCTTTTTTATCATATTTTCTTAAAGCATAGTGAAGTAAAAGTAATTACATCAGCGTGCCTTAATATAGAAATTGTTAATATCAGTTGCTGCCTATACCGTTTGATGTGATTGTAATATAAATTTTCCATTGGAATGGTTACATGAAATACTTTCTTCAAAAACTTATGCAATTGAAGTAGCCCTAACTGTAAGAAATGTGCTGGAGCTATTTTGATTTTATACTTTGAGTATGATGTAAATATGACACATAAGAGAACTTCATCAAGTTGAATGTACAAAATGTATATTGCACAATTATGCTACTGGAAAGGTACCCTTATCTTTAGGCTCAGTAGATTAAAATGGTGCTCAGCAACATTATAGAGTGTAATAGAAAACACCGGAATGCCTTTTTTGTGTTTGTATTTTGTGCAATCTTGATGTTTTAAACCTTTTGTTAATGTGTTTTTTTCTATAATCTATTTACTTTTGTCATTTAAAAAAAGAATATTTCTGCGTTCTTTTTTGTAAAATTTTAGTTAAAAGAACGTACTTTTAGGGCCAAATTGGTACAAAAATCAAGTTGACATCTTTTTTTGTTCTGGAGATATGGATTTTTAAAGATTTCCCAATTGCATTTTAAAGTTTTTGTACAGTATGATAAATTTGTGTTTGATAATGTCATTGAGCCAATTCCATTGCAAATGTTTGTGTATTTCTTTGAGCATTAATTGGTTGTTTCTGTATGATTAGAAACAATTTTCCAAAAGTTATTAAAAGTAGGGTATGTTTGGCAATGTATATAAGTACCTAACTTTTAATTTTTCTAGCAGGTTTTACTAATAAAATAGGATGATAGATTTTAATGAAATAAACTTTGTGGGAGAATGTGTTGCTGTGATGTCATAATGAGCTTTTTCCTATTCGTTTATTGGCATTTTTTGTGAACCTTAAAATTTGAATATCTCCTGGTGGGAATAACATATCAAAATGATTTTTGTACTAAATTGTTTCTAAAATGTTTCTTACGAAAGGTTACAAAAGCACGGGAATATTCCTTGAATGATAATCCAATGCCAATTACTGTTGTTAGTCATCAAAAGTGTATATACTGTATATAAATGATGCTACAATGTTACGTTGACCAAGACAACGCAGAGAACAGTAAATAAGATATAAAAGAGTATAATCTGACCAGCTTTTTACTGCCATCTGTAAAGTGGATCTATTATTAGGATAAAAAGCTGTTAATTGTTTGTCAACACTTTGTATTTTCAGCCAAAGAAGCTTTGATTAGTTGCACTCTAATCGTGGTAAAAATTAAAGAGCAGGGCACATATTAGATAAAACCATCCCTTGAAACTTACTGCAAATTCTTTATGCAGACTTCCGTTCCCTCCGGCTTGTCTTTGTTTCACATACTGAACAAAATCCACCACTTTGATAGGTAACGGTAGTGCATCAATAGTATTCTCGTAAATATCTCTGTTCTGCTTATCCGATTCTGGATCTTTACGATATGCACTATTCGTAGCACCTGCCATGCCAACTACATGTGATGGACTAGGTTTAGATAAAGCTGTGAGACAAGGAATAATAAACATAATGTTTGATAGAGAATTTTGAGTTTTATTTAGTTATCGCAGAGGGAGGAGCCAAACACTTGTATTGTGTCATTAAACATTTCATTAGTAAATCTATATACCGGTCCCGCTTGAGTTAAGTTTAATCTATACTAGAGTAATGCAGGCCAATCAGGACGGTGCTTATCTCCGATATCTTTGAGGTTAGCCGATGAGAGCACATAGCTCCCTCTGAAAAGAACGCCAGGCTATCGCATGTTAACTCCAGCGCAGAGCTGGTACTCATTTTATATTTGAGTGGACTGTAGCAAGTAGCGTAAAGTGTCTTGCTCAATGACGCAATGAGGCGCACGCACACGAGCATGACTCCTTGACCACTGCACCTCTACACATCGGTGCTGCAGGGGTCAGATTGCTATCCTTCGTTTTCACCAAAAAAAGCTGGGAGAAACTCCGATGTATGAGTCTTCGTAGCTAGACGATTGATATAAAGATTGATAAAACTTTATTCAAAAAATGTGGCAACCATTAATTATGCCAGATTATCATGCAAAGTTCGTCTGTACTTAAACAACATATCTTTAACCGATATCAGGACATAGATCTGGTCTAAGTAGTGATCAACATAATCTGGAATCAAGCATGTACATCATCCAAAGTTTATTGTTCAAATATAACTCTACATCAAATATACTTATCCCATCTAATGAAGATTAATTATAAAGAAAAATTATACTTTAATCAATTTTTATAAGTGAAAAATAAGAGTAAGTATATCTTGCCATGATATTCCTCACCTTTTGCAGAATACGAGTATGTAGTTGCTGGTATCTTTTCTGTTTTTGATCGTTTCCTCATGCTGGAAATACATAAACATTGTAAAAATATCTTTACATCAAGAATTGGTTTCTTTTATATAAACGAGCACAATAACGGGGAGGAAATGGTTAAAAAGGTGTTGAAAAAATTACAGAACTGCCTGTTTCAAATCTTGAGGATATCAACATTGTTAAAAAGGTTGATATTACTCAAATTACATTCCGAGATAAAAAAAAGTATAAATAAATAACATGGACGTGTTATTCTATTTGGCATGGTTGTATTATAAAAGTGACTCAGTTTAGCTCAGTGAGTAATTAAAGTTGAAAAGCATTATAAAATGTTTAAAATCCATTTCTCTGGCTTAATGATTAGGTTTTTCATCTGTACATCATCGGTTGTTATGTTTGTCTAATGTCTTTCACAGCAGATCAAAGAAACGGTTCTCTCTCAAATGAATAAAGTGACGTTAGACGACCTTGATCCGGGACTTTTGAGTTCGGAAGTAAGGTATCAATAACTTGAATGTACTTTTAGCCATTTGTTCACGAACTTCACTTATTGAAAGCAGAGAGTCACTTCTCTGTATGTTTGTTAAAAGAATTGATGGCAGTTCCTCAAAATATTACGCAATCAAAAAACCCAAACATCTACTATAAAAATGACAATTTTCAAATGCAAAAGCATCCAGAAACGTTGCCAACGCATGGAGCTAATAAACGATGGTATTTAATCATGCCAACGTTCTTTGTTTACTATATCTTGATCGTTGATTGTCGATTTTCATACACCGTACATACAAGACGTCAGTATTTATACTGTAAGTATCCAAACTGAATTTGGTTACGTGTTTAAGATATTTCACTGTCACAATAACCAACATATCAAATGGAACAATTGTAGAAGCGACAGCTCTGTAAGTATAAGTAATAAGTATAAGTAATTAGAATTTAGCGTTTTTAGCTAAATTAAACAGAGTTTTAAATTTGAATTTCTCAATTGATCTAAAAGAACATACATTGTGCTCAACTTCTCTGCTTAAGCCTAGTAAAGTCTTCGTTGGCAATTAACTTTCAAAACTTGCCTTTTCTCTGCACTGCGTAAACGATATTTCATTTGTGTTTCACAAACAAATTAATATCTAAGACTCACTCTATTCACTCAGAAAAATATTTTAGCGAGCAATTGATAAAAACACACCACATTCGTTGGTAAAAACAGAGTTTCCATGATTCTTTTTCTCTCATTATTTTCGCCACTGTTTATTTGTTTGTTGCTTCCTGCAGATTCGAGTTTAAATAATACAGTGAACAACACAATAAAGCATTACTCACCGCATAAGAAGTAGTACGATAAGAATGGCTAGGAGAGCAGCACCAACAATTGACATTGAGACAACAAGTGCGACACTGTCGAAGCTGTTATCTAGAAGTCCATGCATGGTGATTGAAATGTAAAAAAATAAACAAGTATTTTCATTGTGTTACCTACAATAATCATTACTGTAACATATATCTTTCCTTCAGAAATTACTTTCTTTCAATTAAGATCAAAATAAGTAAATAGGGAGATACTTACATAAATCGTGAAACAATCATGGCAAAATAAGATAAAACTAAATATTTGGAAAGTATTTGACAGTAACGATCCATTTTCTGAAGAAAGCCCATTCTTATTTTTCTTACCTTACCTAGCTGCTTCGTGCCAAGTGGCACATAAGGCCTCCACACAATGTTTCCACTTAGTCCTGCAGGCTGCAGCAATCATTCTTATTTTCAAGGCAAGTTTATTCTTATTTTTAAGGAAAAATTACTTTGAAGTACAGAATTCTCAAAGAAGAGAGGATGTAGGTATTTTTGACGGTAATACGAGGATTAACGAGGGTAATGTCTGGATTACACACTTTCCGTATACTACTCAATGAAGGCCGTCACGACAATTGCCAGAAATAAGTAGACTACCATATATTCTGTTGTGTAATCGCAAGATTGTGTAAACGGTCAATCCATTAGTACGAAATGTCAAGATTTAGATCAAGCAGAGTGCTGCGGAAATGTGACGGATTCATTTATGAAACAAAACAAGCAAATTCAGTTGTGTTGAATTCAAAGAGCGTTATATAAGGTTAACGGAATAAACCAATGTTGTCAAAGTTAATCGGTAATCCACGTTTATAAATATTGATAAGAGCTAGTACTTCATACAAATGTTGTCTGAGGACCATTTGCTTCATTGTCATTTCCACTCATTCAAAAATGGGGTTTGATTCAATGTATCCTTTTGTTGACGAATCACAGAGCAGCTAATTTAATATCAATAACATTTTGCTGACTATCCGAAGATGAAAAGGAGCCGAAAATGTATATTTAGGGTAATTCTCCAGAAGGATTCAAAGTAGGAATGAAAAAGCCATGTAGACACGGAACTCACTTAGAATAGGATTAATGAGATTGAAATGAATTATCTAACTTATTCAAAGAAAGGAAATAAAAAACATTTTGAAACATTTTATATAATGCAATAACATATGATATGAGATTTTTATAAACAAAACTGTCTTCTTCCCATTATAAACCATATGCTGGATATGAAATTTCAAAAATAATTTTATTTGTACATTTGATACGTCATCAGTTAATTTTCAATGGAAATCAAAGCACCTACCTGGCTCAGTTGTAACAAGGATGGATTCTGATTGAACTCCCATGCCGACTGAATTCTCAGTTGCAATCTTGTAAAGAAAAGATTAAGCACATATGAGTCTTCGTAAAAACGTCAGTACCAACTATAATACTACGAACTTTACCAATCTTATTCTCAGGATTTAGGAGTACTCATTTAAAGTTTCTAATTACTGATATCTTGAATAGAACCGCACTTACATTTTAGGTTTTAAGTTAATTGATATTCAGGAATATTCAATATTTGTCCATTTCTTGGATATATAAATAAGAAAGCCGCTCAAAATTGTAATGCAGTTTTTCAATAATTTCAGTTCGGGAAAATGAATTTTCATGTTAGCTTGTTTATCAGGAAAATGGTTAAGACTCAAAGAATTTGTTAGCATAAAGGGAATATGTCTTCAGTTACTTATCTTATTTTCGACACGTATAATCAGTTTTCATATTCATGTGACAGCCTTCATCACATTAGAAGTTTTAATAGGCACAAAGTGGCACAATGGATATAAAGAATATTTACCCATATTGTATAGTTTGTATTTGCCATCAAAGTCTCTAATGTATATGAACCATCGGCGCCATTGTAGGGCACAGGCACTGTCTCCACATCTCTCCTCTTTCTATTCTTTGTCAAGATTTCGTATCCAATCACATAATTAGTTATATCCCCGTTTATGTACAATGGTTCTGCTGCTTTCCAGGTCATAGTAATTGTGCTTGATGTAACATTGTAAAATTTCAGGTCTGTAGGTGGGTATTCCGGAGCTGGGAAATTGACAGGAGCGTAAAGAAATAAAGTAATGTTGGTTTTTGAAAATATGATCAACATAGCTATGTAGCAGTTTCAGGTTAACAGTTAATAAAGAGCCAATTAATTGGGTTAAAAAATTGATATGTTACTAAGCGAATGTACAAAAATCTACAAGAATTTACAAGAATTTTCTACTCAAAAAAGTACACATAAAAGTATCAGGGTACATTATATCCTCTATTACACTAATTTTCCTTCAATTTAAGGAACAGATTGATCCTTATTAAGCTTTGCTTCGGACTCTTAAAGAGAGAAGTCGTAAATGAATTGATGGTAACATTGCTATCAGAGACATATGGGTGAAAAGCGGGGTGCGGGGGGAGGGAGGGGGTGGGGGTGGGGGTTTTCCAAGACTTATTTCGTGTTTGTGTGTTATATTCCGGATTAGGATAACATTTTGGTAATTATTGGAAATAGATTGAAAAAATCAAAGAAAGTTACTCAACAAGTTCTGATAAATTAGCAGAGCAACTTTTCTGCGTGTAAACCGGGAATCGTTGATGGTTTTTAAACCTTAGAGGTGAGCCTATTTTTTCCCTGATCACTAATGTGAAATATCAATGCTTTTAGAGAACTTAATTTTAATATGACATACATAGCTCTATGTCTAAACAAGCCTATTTAACTACCAAGTAAAATCTTGAAATGGAATGTGTTAATGGTGTGGGTTCGCTAATAAATAACTTTACAGCAGATAGCTTTTATAACTTGACTTTCCATAATCAATCTTTTTTAGTAACTAGATTTGAATTTTATTCGACGGAGAAGTAAATAATGGCTTTAATAAAGCGCAGCGGATATGTATGATCAAATTTGAAATTGCACAATTTCTAAATCTAAATTTGTTTTCTTCAGCCAAGATTCGTCTGACTTACTTTACGGTATGTTCTTCCCATGTAATCAACAATAAATCCATTATTTATTACTAAATTAAAAACATATCAAGTGAAATATTAGTGAGCTCCAACAATTCAGCCGGGGACTTCAACATGACTTCAATAATTAAAAGAGAAATAGCTGTTAAAAATAGTTATTCCAAATACTGTTACATGATATTTGATACGCCTTCCTTCTCTGCTTTTGTAAACTGAAGACAAAACGTAATCTTGATTATTTTTACAGCAAATTGCAGAAGTGCACAATTAAGAAATGAATATTAAAGAAAATTAGAGCAAGTTATTGTCATCATCTAGTTATATGGAAATATGTCTTAGTTATCATCTAGTTATATGGAATATCTTATAGTCATCATCTAGTTATACGGAATATGTATGGAATATAATACTGAATACTTTTAGAGTTATTTGATTTCTTTTATCTGGAGAATGAGAGCAATCTATTTGTTTTAGAAAATAAATTTATACAACTATATTTCGAGGATCTGGCCTTTCAATTGTTAGTTAGGAACTCTTAATATTGACAGAATTGGTACGTATTGTCGTTCGTTATTTTTGTTCAAGTTTTACCCAGAAAGTCTCCCTCTAACAAATTGAAGTTGGATCAACGTTTGACCAAAGCCAATATGTTGGCTGCTCGTATGTGCCACGTTAGCCAATTAGCCGAGCGGTTGCGCCAACGTGAACAGAACACTCAATTAGTAGCATGCCAACCCAACCTGCCAGCATGATTCCAACATTTCCAATACATGACCACTTTTGACCAAAATGTTAAACGTAATGTGACATTGTTATACAGCCTTCGTATATTTCAAGTCCTACAATGAAAATGGTTCCTGTAGATCTGTTACTACATTGCAATTGATTAACTAATAGAAGTACACGAATAGCTACCTGTTTGATCCAGAGTGGTGATTTGGAAAGGTTCTGACCAAGTTCCGTTTCCTGCTCCATTCATAAGTCTTGCCTGAATAAAAATATCGGTAAAATGGTTCTAATGAAGTGCAGTGGTCAGGCATTTTCGTCTTGTATAATGGGAGGACGAAAAAATACAAACATAACTGGGCAACATTTTGAAAGTTGTAAGTAGCAAATTTGTGTCAAGTTATCTAGAGGGTCTGTTGTACAAACGGGATGTTGCACCTCACTCTATTATCTAAAATATCTTAATGTAGATTTCATAAAAACCTTTATTAATGCTTTTGTTATAAGTCACATTGATTATTGTAATTCACTTCTTGTTAAACTACCTGATTATCGACTTTACAGAATTCAAAGAATACATAATGGTGCTGCTCGGTTGATTTTCAGACTACCAAAATTTTCTCACATTAATGCTGTTTTGAAGTCCCTTCACTGGTTACCAGTCAAACAAAGAATTGATTAGAAAATTATTTTACAAGTTTTCAAGTGCATTAAAGGCCTTGCTTCAAATTATTTATTCGAAATGGTAGTTGAAAAACCATCCCACTATGACTTTCGTTTCAAGTCCCTATTTGTTCCCGGTATTAAGCATAAAACTCTCGGCGAAAAGGGCCTTTGCTTATAAAGGTCCTTGGTTGTGGAATTCACTCCCAACTGAACTCAAATGTATTGATAATGTATCCCTGACCTCCTTCAAAACTAAGCTTAAAACATTTTTGGTTAAAAAGACATTAATCTAATGTGCAGCTTGATCCATTGTATTTCTATTTATGTTGTCATTTCTGTTTTCTTATTTTTGTTTTCGTATCTAATTTCCTTGTATGTAAAGCGCTTTTAAATGTTTTTACAAAATTAGCGCTATATAGATTTATGTATTATTATTATCATTAGAAATTGCCAAGATAATGTATTGAAAATTAATATTACTTTCTAACTAACTGAAAATACTTTGCATAAATCATAATGAATAGTTCTAGTAACAAAAGTCATAAAATCATAAAAATACATAAATGAAAGACGTACACAACTCTTGATGTCACAACTAGTCAAATATCTGCTTTTTCTATGCAAATTAGTTAGAAATAAACCCTTGAGTATTGCCTTAACGGAATAAGATTCATAAACATAATTCGTACTCTACTAGCGTGCTCCCTACACTGTTGCCTTTTACACATACATGCCCAGTGAACTTAACATTTAGATTTTATATACTGTAGTTACCATTTTTATTTACTCTTTCGTTTCATTGTTTTCAGTTTTTTGTTTTGCAAAATGATACGATCCTGTAGATGATTTACTTTGTGTATCACAATCGATGAATATGCCGTGTAATTGCTATCTTAAAGGTTGTTGAAAGGTTAGTTTAATCCTTTATAAGGGTGTATTAATACATTTCAGGTAAGAAGCTTTATATTTCTACTCGCTATCCACTCTGAATTTATTAGACAAAAAACATTCAATTATAAAGATATTTGCCTATTCGTAAAGTGTAATCAATATTGCAAATACTTTCATTCTTTATCGTAGTGGTAAAGTTATGCATAAGTTTGAAGTTTTATTGTACCTCAAATGAATATATGGTCCCGTACTCCAAAGCATCAATTGTGAAGCTACCAGAGTAAATCTCGGGAGCAACCGCCATGATAATAGGTGAAGGTTCTTCATTGTCTTTGTAATAGAGTACATGTAAAGTCGAGATTTCTCCATATAGATTCAATGGTTCTTCTGTCTCCCATTGAAAAATCACAGAATAGAATTTATCAGAAATTACTTGAATTACTGGAGCTGGCGCCACTGAAAAATAGAGGTAATTTTATATGTTATTACTTGTTTTATTATGTTACTTTATCAACTCTAGTAAACTTTGCGCACAATTATGAAGTTTCTATCACGAGGGTTAGAGCATCATGAAAATGGAATTACGAAGGACATGCACCGAATTGAAGTGAATTGATCAGAATTGAGCAACATAACTGTCGACGCAGAAGAAGTAAGTCATGAATAAAGTATAAATAAAAGCAAATTGAAATATATGACCAACTTTCGTTAGAAAGCACCTCCTAAGATATCATAAACATAAAATTATTTAATTACACATAACATCATGAAATGGTCATACATAGTAATGTCAGTAGGCAAAGGGGATTTCCTTATAGGCAGGTGAAATTTAAGAATTGAGATCTGGAGTAAAAGTCTGAATCTACCTTGACATTACAGCGACATTACCCCAGTATGGCGCATATGCAATGAACCGCTGTTTGAGAATAGGACCTTCTAGTCCCGGGAGCACCTCCATATGTGAAGTATATATATATATATATATATATATATATATATATATATATATATATATATATATATATATATATATATATATATATATATATATATATATATATATATATATATATATATATATATATATATATATATATATATATATATATATATATATATATATATATATATATATATATATATATATATATATATATATATATATATATATATATATATATATATATATATATATATATATATATATATATATATATATATATATATATATATATATATATATATATATATATATATATATATATATATATATATATATATATATATATATATATATATATATATATATATATATATATATATATATATATATATATATATATATATATATATATATATATATATATATATATATATATATATATATATATATATATATATATATATATATATATATATATATATATATATATATATATATATATGAATATATATATTATATATATATATATATATATATATATATATATATATATATATATATATATATATATATATATATATATATTATATATATATATATATATATATATATATATATATATATATATATATATATATATATATATATATATATATATATATATATATATATATATATATATATATATATATATATATATATATATATATATATATATATATATATATATATATATATATATATATATATATATATATATATATATATATATATATATATATATATATATATATATATATATATCTATCTATATATATATATATATATATATATATATATATATATATATATATATATATATATATATATATATATATATATATGTATATATATATATATATATATATATATATATATATATATATATATATATATATATTATATATATATATATATATATATATATATATATATATTTATATATATATATATATATATATATATATATATATATATATATATATATGTATATATATATATATATATATATATATATATATGTATATATATATATATATATATATATATATATATATATATATATATATATATATTTTATATATATATATATATATATTTATATATATATATATATGTATATATACTTATATATGTATATATATATATATATATATATATGTATATATGAATATATATATATATATACATATATACATATAAATATATATATATATATATATATATATATATATATATACATATATATATGTATATATATATATATATATATATATATATATATATATATATATATATATATATATATATATATATATATATATATATATATATATATATATATATATATGTATATATATATATATATATATATATATATATATATATATATATTTATATATATATATATATATATATATATATATATATATATATATATATATATATATATATAAATATATATATATATATATATATATATATATATATATGTATATATATATATATATATATATATATATATATATATATATATATATTATATATATATATATATATATATATATATATATATATATATATATATATATATATATATATATATATATATATATATATATATATATATATACATATATATGTATATATATATATATATGTATATATGAATATATATATATATATATACATATATACATATAAATAAATATATATATATATATATATATATATATATATATATATATATATATATATATATATATATATATATATATATATATATATATATATATATATATATATATATATATATATATATATATATATATATATATATATATATATATATATATATATATATATATATATATATATATATATATATATATATATATATATATATATATATATATATATATATATATATATATATATATATATATATATATATATATATATATATATATATATATATATATATATATATATATATATATATATATATATATATATATCAAAACTATGTAGGTATCAAAATTGACTTCATCCATACTGCGGGTATCAAAATTGTATAATTCCATACTGCACTTACCCAAAAATCTGTCATACTGCGGGTATGTTTTTCGGTTGGTGGGCTGCCCACCCCCACTTTAAGTATGAATTCTCCCCACCTTCCCCCACCCCCTTTTTTCTCTTCTCCGGATTCTATTATGCGTTGCATGAAAAAATCGTAAAGTACTCATTTAAATGTCATACTCACATGAGTTCACAATTTACATGATTTTTGCACCTTATTTATGAAAATAACCAAAACACTACCCACTGTGGGACAATAGCCCAAAAAGTCACATATGCCAGAGATATACATATCGTCGCAAAAAATTAACGTAAGAAAAGTAACCATATCCAAAAATGTCATTCTGAGATATTCGCATATTAAGTTCTTAATTCTGCATAAATTCAGCACATAGCACATTTTCTTTTTCCACAATATTTTTTTATTTGGATGATATATGTTAAGAGGTATAGAAAGTTGCCTACTTGGTCATAGAATACTTTTTAATAAAAACTCAATTTTGCCAAAATGCGACGATATGTATCTTTTAAATGCATTTAAACTGAGTATCAAAAGCGTTTATTTTAGGTTTGACAAAGAAAGTATCTTGAATGTAAACTCACAAATCTGAAAACTCTTACAATCTAAAACTCGCGAAAACTCTTGACCACTTACGTTCTTCGGGAGACACGATGTCCTCATATTGTAGATTTCTATCCCCTTTTTCGTCCTTGTTGGTAGCAGTCACGTCAATTGAATATTTCATGTAAGGACTCAGGTTAACTAGTATGCAGGTAGTGTCGTTAGTAGTGACGTTTTCTTCGCTCTCACCTTCGGCTTTGTAATAAACAGTGTAGAACCTGGGCTCACTTCTGCATTGAAGATCGTCTGTGTTCGGAACCTTACGGATACAAGATAGTATTCATGAATCAGTATTCTACACTTCATTCAATAATGTCTGCTGATGCTGTGACAAAATGCTCATCATATCCATAACATTAATTGAATAACATTACTTTAAGAAACTGAAAATTGTCAGCAAGCAGCATATTCACTTTAGACGGATATAACAATTTTGCCACCAGCAATGTTTCATTCAAATACATACATTTCATATTTCAAAATTTTCAACATTGCATTCACAAATCACTGGAAGGTCAATTAATCACGCTATCATAGCTTCTTAGTTATTAAGTGAAGTAAGTAAAACATGTCTAGTGAAAACCGAAGAGTGCAAGTGCTCGGAGAACCTATACATACTTGTAATGATGATACAAAAATAAGGTATTCAGTTCGAAAATACGAGTAAGAATGTTGGTAGTGTGGTGAGAGATGTAACATTATTTTCACAGAACACGTTGGGAGGAATAATTACTCCACACCACCGATTTAATTTGCAACCTACCGGCCATGTAACTTCGATTCCCTTCGGATCTTCAGTAACTTGCGAGACTTGTATGGACTTAATAGAACTTGGCACTGAAATACAGGAGAACACAAATTAACAATGATATGCAGTATATTTTATGCAAGAGGTTGTTTGTTTTATTAAGCAAATGCCATTTTTCATGCAAAAAAGAAATACAAAATTATGGGAAAGAAGTAGTTTTAAGCGCTTTACAGTTAACTACATTATGATTCAGTTCTTCTTTTTCAATAATTAGGCTAACAAGTTTTGTGAAATTATTATGCAGAACATTGTTATGGTCCTATCGAATTTTCGATCAAACGTCAGCTTATTGTTTTAATGTAGGTATGTAAACCCCTACGAAAAAGAGATTAAACGTATTTATAGTAAATCATTGGAGATATGATGGTTCTAACATTTCGAGAATGTTATTAAACGTGGACTTGTTAGGATGATGTTGCGGTTGAAATGGACAGAAACTGAATTACAAAAATGATGTAAAACTAATATAACTGTTTTGTTATTTGTGAGCTTTTCATCAACCAAACGGCTTGTAATACAGGAGATGACCATTTTGCATTTTCACATTTTTCAGTCGATGAATACCTCGAATTCAAAATGGTATTTGAAATGATTGAATTATAAGTCCTGAAAAATATTGACACTATTTGTAATTAGTGATAAATCCTGGTAATATCTTACATAACAATTGTACTTCTGCATGAGTGTCTTCTTCAAAGGAAACAATTTTAGGGATTCAATTGATTAAAAATCATATAAAAAACGCAACTTAAGCAATTATTGCTCAGATAGTTTGAAACATAGAAGGCGGATGCTATTGATAACATTTGAAAAAGGAATGAAAAGTCTAGGGTGTGGATTTATTCCTTACGGATGTACAAGTTTCTCATTTTATGATTATAAGTATTGTGCAGTGCAGTGCAATGCACGTTTAAACATTGCACAAAATCCCTCCCAGAAGGGTATTAACATCCAATACCATTCTGACTACCATAAAAATAACATGTTATACAGTTAATACACCTGTAGTCTATAATTCAAATGAAATCACAACTCAGCGGACTAATTCAAGCGAATTAATTAATTTATATAGCAAAACTTATATTTGTTTACCATATAAAAGTGTAAAATTGATCTTATTCTTAAAGGAATTGATCGACTTTGATACAAAGTTGAAATAGGATTACAATGCATTGCACGTTCTCATTTATTACCTCCGCAAAGTGTTGTTGCAAAGACTGTTGGTCCTGTTGGACCTTCACCACCTGCTCCAGGTCTCACTGCAGCCACACTGTAGTTGTACGTAGTGTCAAAGTTGAGAAACGTAGATTCGTAGGTTGTTAATTCTTTGGAGACTGAAAATGGAGTCTTTGTTCCAATTGGATCTTGTTGGTAGAGTGTATATCTCTCCAAAGGACCATCGCCACCAGCATTAACTGTCCATGCAGGCCAACTTAACGAAATGGAACTTGACGTTGTTTTATCTACAGATGGTTCATTAGAGTACACCGGGAGAGCTTTAGAGTAAAAGGTAAAATAACTAAAAGATTAGTCGTATTCTGTAAACTACCAATAAACAAGCATTTTTGTGATAACTGCAGGGGCAAGCCATGGGTTTCAAATGTGTTGGTGTTCAGTACTGTAGAACTCATCCATATGTATATCATTCGTCAACATCATTTATGGATTCCTTAACTGTGCAACTGCTTGAAAGAAGATAGTTCAAGTATAATAACCTTATAATGATTCGACTTTGATATTCATAAGTTCTTGTTAACTGTTATTGTCATATTGTTAAGTGTAAATCAAACAATAGCGATCCCTTTAGGCTGAACTGCAAATAAATCCACATAGACATACATGGACGTTCGAAAGAGAGTAATATCTTAACAAGTACATAATTGCAGATATTCACACACAAAGGGACAATATAATGTGTTTATTAATCATCAAGATCAAGTAGGTCAAGAAATAAGAAATGTGCATACACGAAAATATACAAATAATGATAAGTCAATCAATGTTTCTGGTAATATAAAATGTGCACCAGCACCCCTAAACCACGGTAGATTAACTTTGAAAAAAATATAAAATAAAACAAAAATGGAAAGTACGTACCAAACGCAAGTGCAACGGTGGAGAGTTGAGCGTTTGTACTTTGTTTATTAATCTTGCAGATCAAATTATCTTGTTGTCGAACAGATGGTATAGTGAAATTAACCTTTAATGCATTAGTATTTAAATCAAAGCCCTCTGCAGAAAGATCTGGTTGCCCTGGGATACTTAATTTCACTCTTTCCGTGTCATCCTCTGAAACATCCCCAACAATAACGCAGGTAGCTTGGGAGGATTGGAACTCGTTTACCTTTACATTGCTTACAGAAGTGATACCTGGAAAAACCAAGAAACATGTTACATCCTTGCTTCGAAAAATTGCCGTGTTGGAAAGACGGCAAATACTCATCATTTTGTATGTTCAAATTAATGTAAATTAAGTTATTTTAATTCAATAACTACTTTGAATCCATTGGGAAAAACTAGCACGAAGCATTCCTGCTTTTGATACTCATTTTTCATATTATCTAAAAAATCATGTTTCTTCTCCCCTCTTCTTGTCCCCAACCAATATCTCTTAAATGACCAAATAATTTTCTAACCTAAAAATCGTACGGCAACAGGTCTTGATGAAGTGTCAGCAGACTTACTAAGTCTAATTGTTTATCTTTAGCTGTTGCTTTGACTCATATTTTTAATTTATTTCTCAAAAGTGATGTTTTCCCTTCTTGTGATAAATACGCACGTGTAACACCACTCTTCAAAGCTAGTGATGCTTCAAAGGTTTCAAATTATCGGCAGGTGTCTGTTTTAAAATCCTTTTAAGAGTTTTATAAAAACTTGTATTTAATAGGCTTAGTAATTTTCTTGATAACAACGGTGTTTTAAATTCCAGGCAATTTAGCTTTCGTAAAGGTCGCTCGACTTACATGGCTGCTCTAGATACTATACAATACATAATTGATGGTTTTAATAACAAAGAAATCACGTATTTTTATACTTGTCAAAAGCATTTGACACTGTTAAACGGTTATCTTACCTTTCATGTATCTAAAAATTATAAAATGAGAACTATCACATATATTGTTCCACAAGACTCAATTCTTTGTCCCCTCTTATTCCTTTTGTATATTACTGACATTAATCAGAGTTCCAAAAATTGAATTTCCCCCTTTTTGCAGTATCATTTATAAACACACATCTTTATAAAGCCGATAAAATTGTAAATAATTAATTAAGTCACGTTTCCAACTGGTTCAATGCTAATACATCATCTCTTAGTGTAAATAAAACTAATATCATGGTGTTTCGTCCATCTCAACGTAAATGTGAACTTGTACAGATTTTTTATTGATAATTGTTCTTTATCAAAAGCTAGTAGTGTATACATATTGACCCTTTTTTGAAATAGGATGTTCAAATAGATAATCTAAGCTCTAAAATATCAAAAACTATTAAGATTCTGAATAAAACAAAATATTTTGTACCTTATTTTGTGCTTAAGAATTGATATAACTCCCCTATACTTTCGAACTTATCGTGTTGTAACATTGTTTGGAGAAATGCAAATGCAACTTATTTTAATGATTTATTTCTTCTTCAAAAGAAAGCAATCCGCCTTACTAATTCAGCTTACAGGTTCACACTAAACGTTTTTTCTTTTCATGCAATCTGCTCAACATCTTTGACATTTATAGGTATTTGCTTGGCGCATTTATGTATAAGTTGACGAAACGTTCACTTTCTACATCATTTAATAGTTATTTTCCTTAAAATCTGATATTCATAATTCAGGTTCGGTAATATTCGTAAACCACCATTAAAACAGTCTTTTAAACGTTCAATTATTATGACAGATGAAATCAATGGAATAATTTATGTCGTGAAATAAAGCAAGACAATCCAGTCTCTATTTTTTCAAGATGATTAAAATCTAAGCTACTTATGAATTATACTTATTAACGTATCAAGGTATTGTTGTATTTTTCTAGGAGGAGGACGGGGTGGAGTAGTGTTTTTTTCTCGTGAGTTTGTGCATGTGTTATTTGTAATTATTCATGATAGGTCTACATTTTTTTTCAACATTCGCATCTTTTTGGGTTATTAAATATTTTTTCTAACGGTGGATTACTTTGTAAAAGCATTTGCTCATATAGTCTTTCTCCACTGTATATAATACACTTTGTAAAATTATTACTGTCTCGATATCTGCTTGTGGAAAATAAAATCTTCAAATCTTCAAATTTTAAAACAGGTTGAAAATTGAACGACAAAGACCCTATCTTTGTAGACGGTTTGCAGTCGGAAAAGGATCAAAATTCAGACAAAATAATTATTCAGGAAAAACGATTAGTCCAGCAGAAAAACGTTTATTGGGAAAACACAAACCAATACGAGTTTTTACCATGTACAAAATATAGTAAATGGAAAAGAGGGCCCATTATGAATAATTGACTTGTGGTATTTCATCGGCTTTTTTAAAACTTGTATTGTTTCAATTAATTATGTAAGAACTAGTGTATGTTCTCATTTTTAAATAATTACAGCAAATATTATTAGATTTTGTTGTCAGTGTAGTCTTTGTCAAAACTTTTTCAATTAATCTGTCTTTGAGCTAGATATTGACAGCTTTTTTAACCAATCACCGCATAAATTTTCCTAGCAACCATATCTGCATAAATTAGTGAGGCAAACATCATACGCGGTACTGGTACAGTGCAGCTGTTACAGTGCAGCTGTTACAGTGCAGCTGTTACAGTGCAGCTGTTACAGTGCAGCTGTTACAGTGCAGCTGTTACAGTGCAGCTGTTACAGTGCAGCTGTTACAGAAGTGCAGCTGGTACAGTACAGTGCAGCTGGTACAGTACAGTGCAGCTGGTACAGTGCAGCTGGTACAGTGCAGCTGGTAGCAGTGCAGCTGGTAGAGTGCAGCTGGTAGAGGCAGCTGGTACAGTGCAGCTGGTACAGGGCTGCTGGTACAGGGCAGCTGGTACAGTGCAACTGGTACAGTGCAGCCGGTACAGTGCAGCCGGTACAGTGCAGCCGGTACAGTGCAGCCGGTACAGTGCAGCCGGTACAGTGCAGCCGGTACAGTGCAGCCGGTACAGTGCAGCCGGTACAGTGCAGCCGGTACAGTGCAGCCGGTACAGTGCAGCCGGTACAGTGCAGCCGGTACAGTGCAGCCGGTACAGTGCAGCCGGTACAGTACAGCCGGTACAGTACAGCCGGTACAGTACAGCCGGTAGTGCAGCCGGTACAGCCGGTACAGTACAGCCGGTACAGTACAGCCGGTACAGTACAGCCGGTACAGTACAGCCCGTACAGTACAGCCCGTACAGTACAGCCGGTACAGTACAGCCGGTACAGTACAGCCGGTACAGTACAGCCGGTACAGTACAGCCGGTACAGTACAGCCGGTACAGTACAGCCGGTACAGTACAGCCGGTACAGTACAGCCGGTACAGTACAGCCGGTACAGTACAGCCGGTACAGTACAGCCGGTACAGTACAGCCGGTACAGTACAGCCGGTACAGTACAGCCGGTGCAGTACAGCCGGTGTAGTACAGCCGGTGCAGTACAGCAGGTGCAGTACAGCCGGTGCAGTACAGCCAGTGCAGCGGCGCGCGCTCATGAGATCAATGTAATTTACTGTACAAAACAAATTTCTGCACACACAGATTGAGTGACTACAAAATGGTGAACAAAAATTGCACGTTCGGGCACGCTGCAGGCTTTGTAAATCTTACCCAGAACAATTAGCGAACTGAATTTGGTCAATTCCATTTGCTAAGAACTCCGGTGAAGTGCCATAAATGGATCAAAGCTTGCGGCAGGCCTCGCGAACATCTAAATGTGAATGCTTTGGTAATGTACGATTGCGGATTTCTTTGCCCCACATAGTTACCACACTGCTATGGTGGGTGTGGCTTATTTGGTTACTCATGGAAGTTAATTCCATTCCCGCCGAAACCTTAATCTGAAGGATCATTCTGATCCTAAAATTCGTCAGAAAAATATTTCATTTGGTCTGGAGATTTCTACACTTCTATATGTGAATCCTAAATATATGTATACCTATAATGCATGGGTAACAAAGCCTTGTTGATCAACATTAATGGCTCTCAATTGGAGAAACAGTTGTGCAAGGTCTTAGATAATCCTTTGTTCTAAAGTCCTGAACGTAAGGAATTATGTGATCCCTAAAATCAAGATTAATTCCTGAATATTTTACATATATATTTTACAATGAAAACCTAGATTAGTGAATGCTGGGGAGATTTTATTTTGAGTAAATTATAAAAATGTGTATTTTGAATTTAAGAACCTGCCCGACACCCACGTAAAATACATAGTATACGAAAAATTTGAAACAGTAATCGCTGTGCATACTCCTCTAATTTTATCGTGAAAGTCTCAAGTAGTAAAGAGTCCTATCAATTTGGTTTCTGACGAGGTAAGGTTTGAAAAATAAATCCCCGAAGCGACAGCTTCTCTTCGGAAGACCATTTTGATGATACGCTTCCGTACACCCAGCCTAGTGATGGAAGGGAAAACATAGTGTTTCTTTGACTTTGATATTTCAGTAAGTTAGACTTAGGTAAAATAAGTTCAATCTAAAAGAAAATCGGCATTCTTTAAATGCTAGTTTTACATAAGAAATAAAACTGGCATGTACTGTGTTTTTTTGTTTTCGTGTAGTTCAATTCTAGTTATGCAAATGATTGAATCTGCTTTGAATAATTCAAAGGAAATTCGTATTCTTCCCAATTGGTATTATCCATAAGAAAAAGTCATAAATGTCAAAACGGAGCTGAATTGCTTCTTGAGATGGATTTTGAATGACAAATTGTGGCTACTACCTTGACTTTTACCTTAACCTTTACTTTACCAATTCATTATGTTATGTTGTATAACATATATAAAGCTCTTAGTTACCTGTTTGACAATTAGAAGGAGCTATATCAAGCCAGTTGGAAAGACATTGACCTGAACAGAAACCTTTCTTGTGATTACAGGCTGCTGCTGCGCATCTGCAGGTCTGGGAACAATCGTCACCAAAGAAACCATCTGGGCACTCTACAAAATGTTTATAAAACACGCGTTTAGTATATGTCATATTCATACCTTGGTGCCCCAGTGAAAATAAGTTTCTTTAGCTAAATATGCTGCTGCGGAAGAAAATTTAATGAGGGCGCAAAATTTGATGGGTACCTGGTGATCTATATTTGAATATATATTCACATCTGCAAAAGGGTAAATTGCACTGTTGGCTTACGGAATACTTATGAGAATTAATTTTAGTCACAGAATTTGCATCATTTAAGCACAGCCTACCTGATCAATATACAAACAATAATACACTTACTTGACTTTGTGTCGTTGTAAATGTTGCCATTAATATTCTACAATTAGGATTATTTTCAATAATTAGGATTGTAAAATGATTCTTGATGCTCGCCATCATCGTCATAATAAGGGTTATAAACATAACAATGATACAAATCGTTAGGCTCATTGTAATCCTTATGATAATAATAAGCGTTTTCACGGCTAATATAATCGAAACTCTTGAGTATCATGCATTTAAGTCTTGTAAAGTAACTGTGATTTATTATCTGCCTGTCTGCAGAAATAAGAAATAATATTTAGTAAAACAAATTGAATTAATTAAGGGATAATGGACGTCAGCTTTTCCCGTTTTCGCGGGATATTAGACGATTGAGTGATTTTAGCGGACGAGCCGATAGGCGAGTTTTCGGGGAGCTCAACCGTCTAATATCACGCGGAAACAGGACGGTAGGGGAAGCTGTGTGTCCATTATCCCTGTTCATTCACACCTATTCATATTTAAACATTAGAAGCAATTAATAATCAGGGAGCGAAATATTTTCTTTCATAGTGAACATTTTAGAACATAATTTATCATAGAAAATAACTGAGATCAGCATCTACCCTAGCAACAAGTTGGATAAACCACTTTGGTTATTCATATTCATGTTTATGTTCAAATCCAAGTCTCCATACGCTCCAAGATAAAAACAAATTCGAATTAAATTATTCAGAAAATAGTGTATACGCGCATTGTGATTTACACTTAGCATGCCAAAAAAAACCATTTTTACAAATTGTGAATTTCTTAAAGAGTGCATGACATGCCTTTTCATATTTACTCTCAGTTGATTATTTGGACAATTTTACAGAAAAGTTTTCAAACTTTTGTGTTGGTTGTAATAGAAGAAATTGCAGGAAAAACAAAATATAGTAATCGTTTTCATCGGCACATGTTCTTGCTCGAAAAAATGGTGAATTTGTGATGGCGTTACTCCCAGAACGAATTGTAAAACTTTTACATCACACAAATGCTATATATAGTATTATCAGAAAGCGTGACGTCGTTCGCCCTATACTACGTATAGGCCGAAGGCCGAGAGTCGAAACTCCTACACCTACAGTGTTACAAAATCGTGATACTTTTTTAAGTCACCCACCCATGCTGCTTCCAAGTGAGGGCAGTACATAGTCAGTATTTCAAAAAAAATTGAAAGAAAGACAAGTTTTGATTAAAACTAATATAGATATAATCAATTTTTAAAAGTAAAGAATTTCAATTTTTATTTTTTAGCTTAATTTTGCAGTTTGCCTATTTTTTATTGACTCCAATTTTCAATGTACCGACATATCCACTGCCCTCACTTAAAAGCAATATTGTTGAAGGACGAAGCAAAAAGCATCACGCACTGAGGTATAGGAGTTTCGACTCTCAGCCTTCGGCCTATACCTAGTATAGGGCGAATGACGTCACGCCTACTGGTGTTATCGTGTGTGTTCTTTGAAATTTGACTGGGAGTAGAAAGATTTTTTAACAATGAATTTCTTACCAAGCTTATCAGAGATTCAGACCGAAGGAGTTAGAGTATGAAGATTCGTACTGACCAAGCTGTTATCATTTTCTTAAATATAAATTTAAAGTCATCTCTTAAAGTCATCTCTTAAAGTTTCATAAAAATATATCATTGTTTTCCGAAATGCCGCAATGATTTAGACCTAAGTGTTGCAAAGTTTGTGTCTAACTTTAGGCCTATTAATGAAACTTAAAAAACATTTTACAAACATTGAAGAAAAATTAAGAAAATTCTACAGAAACTGAAGCAAATTTTACAAACTGAAGCAATTTTTACAAAAATTGAAAAAAATGAAGCAAATTGCACAATCATGGAAGCAAATTTCACGAAAATGAAACAAATTGCACAAAAATTGAAACAAATTTCACGAAAATTAATACAAAATTTACCAAAAATGAAAGAAATTGCACCAAATTGAAGCAAATTTCCCAAAATGAAGGAAATTGCACGAGATTTAAAGCAAATTTTACGAAAATTGAAGACAATTTCTCACAAATTGAAAAAAATTAAAAGATGAAAGAAATTGCACGAAAATTGAAGCAGATTTCACAAAAATGAAGGAATTTTTTACGAAAAGTGAAGACAATTTCCCGAAAATTTATAGAAACTTCTCAATAATTGAAGAAAATTTTCCGAAAGTGAAGACAATTGCACGAAAATTGTAGCAGATTTCACGAAAATAAGGAAATTTTACAAAAAGTGAAGGAAATTTACCGAATGATGAAGATAACTTCTCCAAAATGGAAGGTGTTCTCCAAAAACGCGTAATATTTGCTTGCTTGTTTGTTTATGTTCAAATCCAAGTTTTCATAGGTTCCAAGATAAAAATAAATTCGAATTGAATTGTTTAAAAATAGTGCATACACGCATTGTGATTTATATTTAGCATGCAAAAAAATCCCATTTTTACAAATTGTGAATTTCTTAAAGAGGGCATGGCGTGACTTTCCATATAACTCTCAGATGATTATTTGGACAATTTGACAGAATTTTTTTCAAAATTTTGTATTGGTTGTGATAGAAGAAATTGCAGAAAAAACAAAATATAGTAATCGTTTTCATCGGCTCATGTTCTTGCTTGAAGACAATTTCTCACAAGTTGAAAAAAAAATTCAGAAGATGAAATAAATTCTACAAAAATTGAAGCAGATTTCACGAAAATGAAAGAAATTTTACAAAAAGTGAAGGAAATTTACCGAATAATGAAGATAACTCCTCTAAAATGGAAGATATTCTCCCAAAATGCTGGAAGGAAATCGCATAAAAATTACACCATGAAATCTGACCGAACTCTTCAACAAAATTATTTCGTTATGATCTCCATTATTAGAAGTGGGAGGGGGGGGGGAAGGGGGGACTCAATGGATGCAAATCAATGCAACGTTCCCAAAGGTAATTCGTGGGGTCCGGGAGGCGAAGCAAGATTAAAAACCTAAGAGAAGAAGTCCCGTTTAATGGCTCCTTGATGCCCCAAAATGTCTGAAAATCAACACAAACTGATAAATATCGAAATATCAACACAAACTGAAAAATTTCGGAATTTTCCCTGAAAAATTAAGAAAATTCGGACAAAATTGTATGGATCAAGGGTAAAGTCTTGGTCTAAAGGTTTTGTTTTTCTTCAAAGTGGCTTAAAATCAACACAAAAAACCGAAATGTAATTGATGAAAAGAAGAACAAATCCTACGTCTCCTGCAGTTTCCCAACCCGAACCCAATCAGCATCATGCCAAGTCGAGGGGAGGTGACTTTGGTGATAGATGATTCAGGCATGGTTGAGATGTATATATAATTCTAACAAAACATACACATATACATCCAACATTTCAAATATCTGCCCGACTATAAGTGCCCAAGTATGATGTTTTCAGCATAATGTTGAGTCAGGAGGGCATGATTCTATTATAACGATTCGGGAATGATTGAGATGTATCTCCTATTTAAACAGTACATCTGACATTTTACATCTCTGCCCGACTTAGTGCCCAAGTATGATGTTGTCAGCGTCATGTGTGTGCCGAGTCGGCGGTCTAGAGGATATTATTCGGATATCTGGTTTGTTCGGGCATGACTGAGATATATACTCTGATACCAGGATACAATTGCACACGTCATTCTACATTTCTGCCTGACTAAGATCGGTATCTTAGTCGGGAGGAGGAGATCGCTAAGAGAGGTAAACTATGAGTTTATCCAAAACATTTTCAAAAGTATTTCGTCTTTTGCGAAGAAACAAAAATATAACCATATTAATGAGTGAAATCTACTGTAGACTTTTTACACCAATTGTTTTAAAACAAATATTTCTTGTACGGAAAAAATTTATTGAAACAGAGTGTTGACATTTCTGTTTGTCTTTCATCCATATAAAACAAGATAAACATATATGTCAACTGAAAATATTTATAAAAAAATAACAAAGAAGAAAAGTAAACTTCGAAGGCAAGGGCAGTCATTGAGCTGAAATATATCCAATATATTTTACACCTACATTTGAGTATTTGAAATACACTAGAACTCTCACCTTGACAAGAACTTCCAGTCCATGGTCTTGAGCAAGAGGTGTTTCCGCTCGTACACGCACCAGTATATCGATCACACTCTCCTGACTGGCAATGACAACTTTGTGTGCAACCTGCTCCAAACAAGCCTTGAGCACAATCTGAAATGTTAAGTAATAATACAAAGTAACAATCAAACAGCTTCTAAATGTCGAATTAAATATCCTTAACACAAAACATTTGGTTTCCCTTTTTTAGTATATATATTGCTAATATCAGAATATCGTGGAATGAACAGCCTTGCAACAAAAGATTAGCATTACACATACGAAAGTGAGAGGGGTAGCACAATGATTTGGACTCCTCCTAATCAATATTTGGATTATACTATTTTTCATGAAAAGGCTCCACATGATTATAAGTCATTTTAAGATATCTGTGGTAAATAAAATTGGTCATATATTTCAATGGACACTTAATACAAGGGTAGCGCAATGCAGTGTTGCTTGAAAACAGTTGATTTTCATTTCTGAATAATTTTTTTCTGAATAATTTTGAATACTCTAATCACATAAACGTTTCCTATATAACATAAAGCTATTTTATTAATATATTACCTGCTCCGAATACCATATTTGAACTTTGAATTGGACCATGGTTTAATGGTGCTTTAGTTTAATTGACAGCATCAAAGTTAATTAAAAAAAACTTCTTCGCTTCTGATAGCAGAGCACAAAACATTTTTTTTAATCACCGGATGTTTTTTTCATCCGTTCGTTATACGCCCCATACCAAAGTTATTGCGACACTGGACCAAATGATAACTCCAGAGAAAAGGCCTAAGAAATAATTTCTTTGCCAATATGCTACTATACATTATGGCGCTAGGTCCACGTCCACGTTTGGTTCCTCAAAAAAAAAAAATGAACATATCAAATACGACTTACGACTAAAAGAGATGAAAAAAAGAAAAAATCGGAACTAATTTGTCTTGAAACTGATCTTTGTGGCAGGTGCTTTAGTGTTTTTGATATACAGTAAGCGTGCGTGCGCGTAAACGCCTGATAATTTGATTATGCCGCGGTAGAGGAGTACTGTAACGCGGCTGATCGTTTCTCTACAAAATATTCCATTTAAGCGTATCATGCGTGCGCACATTAGGCCAATTGTACCTTACGGTCTACGCATAATGCACTGACTACTGGGATTCCTACGACTATTTTGCTAGCAATCTTAATTTCTAAATTTTTTATATATTTATTATTTTTCTTGACGCCAGGATGTCCTGTAAGTATGCATAATTTAAACACATCTTTGGTTCAGCACACAGTGGTCGTAAACATTTTCAATTTCGTTGAGTTCTCTGTAGAACCCTATCATCGTCAGCAATCCTAACTAGCCTAACGTAATCTGTATAGGCGTAGGCCTAAGTATAGGCTCATATCGCAAAAGAACATTCAAATTGCAATATTTTGTAAGAAATCAATAGAATAAATAGCCGAGTATATTATGTAAAGATAACTGATTAATTTCTTAGGCATTTTAAATACATATCTAAGGGAGATATTTTGATCTCCACATTATTTTGTGTATTTTCCCATAATTGAGGGCGTCCCCAAAATCCACGAATTTGACATAAATGTACCGAAAAGTTATTTTAGCGGTCAGGTATCATCTGATTACATAATCCAGAGAAAGAGGTGATTATATTGGATGAATTGGGCCTTGAATTCCCATTTTTCTCCCTTTTAATTTCATGTGCCATTGGCATCAATCTGAAAACAAGAATTAACACTTGAATTCTAAACCCTCAAAAATCAATAGTTTTAGACATGGGGCGCTAAATTCGATGGCATTATCGGCCTTTTCCTTAAAAAAATGACCCCAAATAGTATTACCTTCAACGTTCAAACCCTGCTATTATTATTTTTATTGTTTGTATACATTATTATATAGTATTTATTATCATTAAATTATTATTATTGTTATTATTATCATTATTATTATCATTATTATTATTAATATTATTATTATTATTATTATTATCATTATTATTATTATTATTATTATGATTATTATTATTATTATTATTATTATTATTATTATTATTATTATTATTATTATTATTATTATTATTATTATTATTATTATTATTATTATTATTATTATTATTATTATTATTATTATTATTATTATTATTATTATTATTCATCATTCATCATCATCATCATCATCATCATCATCATCATCATCATCATCATCATCATCATCATCATCATCATCATCATCATCATCATCATCATCATCATCATCATCATATTATTATTATTATTATTATTATTATTATTATTATTATTATTATTATTATTATTATTATTATTATTATTATTATTATTATTATTATTATTATTATTATTATTATTATTATTATTATTATTATTATTATTATTATTATTATTATTATTATTATTATTATTATTATTATTATTATTATTATTATTATTATTATTATTATTATTATTATTATTACTATTATTATTATTATTATTATTATTATTATTATTATTATTATTATTATTATTATTATTATTATTATTATTATTATTATTATTATTATTATTATTATTATTATTATTATTATTATTATTATTATTATTATTATTATTATTATTATTATTATTATTATCAACTATTATTATCATTATTATTATTATTATTATTATTATTATTATTATTATTATTATTATTATTATTTATTATTATTATTATTATCATTATTATTATTATTATTATTATTATTATTATTATTATTATTATTATTATTATTATTATTATTATTATTATTATTATTATTATTATTATTATTATTATTATTATTATTATTATTATTATTATTATTATTATTATTATTATTATTATTATTATTATTATTATTATTATTATTATTTATTATTATTTATTATTATTATTATTATTATTATTATTATTATTATTATTATTATTATTATTATTATTATTATTATTAAAATACATATATACACTGTGCAGACGACTGCATTGGTTCCTGGTACTGATAGTATCGGAACCAAAAATGAACGGAAGAAAAATTACATTTAAAAACAAATCATTGCTTGTGTAATGATTGTACAGCGAACTGAACAAAGAAAAACACTTGCCATTGTCACATCTTAATCCACTGAAACCAGTATTGCAGGTACATCCGTATGGATCAGGTAAGCAAAACGTGTTGCTTCCACATCTAGTAGGATCGTTTCTTTGACTACATCTGAATTCACAAGCTGGTCCAAAGCGATTCCCACCACATGCTGAAATAAGAAAGCAACAAGTTCTACATCGATTCGACAACAACAGATCGTAATGCAAACCGCCATCTTCCAATCTTTGGGTTTAAAATTGGACAATTTTGACAAATATAGCATGGTCATTTAGTGTCAGTAGGAAAGATATATACACGCACAAGAAATGTCTTTTTAGACTTACTTCTTAGCAAGATTTCATGTACCTCATTTCTCGTATCATTTTATATTCAGAATAACAAACATTTTGCTCTACATCTTAAAATATGTTGATCAGATTTAATTACCATTTCGTTTAATAAGAGTAATCGAATAGTTCCCTTCCATGCAAGAATATTGAATATCGCTAATGACACTACATCACTACCCAAAACTTGTGTATGCGTTCATCTCACTTAATTTTACTTTCGATCGAATATAATTAGTGGATGTATACCGCAGAGAAGAACATGTTGTAGCAGGATTCTTTGATGTTAATTTGATTTTGATTCATTAATTTTCTTTAATTCGTACAAAATAATATAAAACCGTCCCAATTTTTCGTCCGCGTGTCCCTTAATTTGATGGGAGTATTTGCGTCTATGGTAATATTGCTATAAAAAAGATGTGGTACGAAAGTCCGGTTGCTGTATGATAGATAGTCGAGTACACTGTACAGTTTCTCACCATCCAGACAATTGTCTCCTCTAAAGCCCGGTGCGCATACACACTTCCCAGTCTTTTCATCACAAATGCCACCATTGTAACAACTGTTGCATACACCACTACAAGTTGGTGGTCCCCAGCGTTGGTCTGGGCAAGCTGAAAAACAATTTTTCAAAATTTCATTGTTTCTCAAAAAGATTAATTGTGCGGTGGTAACATTTGAAATGGAATTCGAGGCAAATGGCGGTAAAGGAAGAAGTTGTTTACTTGCGCAGAGCATTGGAGAGCAAAAAAACTTCACTGTCAAATCTATTTTCGTTAGAATCTATGCCTCTACCTATTCTGAAAGTCTATATTTTTATGTTATGTATTTTACATTCTTATAATAATATGGATTAATTCTGAAATATCAGCAAAATGCAATGCAAAAATGTAAAAGTTGAAAACAAATATTTAAGAACAAGCAAATTACGAAATGTTTAATCCATATATGTTATAGTAGTCTATGCCACTAGACGAGTTACAAGAACGAATGCCAACGATATCATCCCTCTTTTCGCGTAGTGACGAATGCCATTTGTGTAGCGACGAATGTCAAAATTTGAATTATTACTTCCGCATACTGACGAATGTTCGGAAAATTTCGAAGCTTGATGAAATAAAAGTTGGTAAACATATTCTATAAATTAATATATCATTGGAAATAGAAAATACTAATCTTTTGACAATTGTATACTTACAATAAAGATATTTTAAGCAAAATCTTATTTCATGAAGCTTCAAAGACATTCGTCAGTATGCGGAAATCAAAATTCAGTATTCCGCGCCAATTTTCGTTTTACCTAAATAAGACATTCGTCAGTAGGCGGAACCAGGGACGATCTGTTCGCATATATTCATAAGACTCCCTGATAACCCGCAGCTGATTACCACCCTACGCACATAATTGGTTAGTTTGCGTTTTCGCTATCGTGTCACGAAATAACAAGTACCCAACGAATCATCAGGGAACATGAGAATGCACATCAGCTCACTTTAAGTATCTACTAATATGGAAAGGAGGAAATTTTGAGGTAAATGGAATCGGTATTAAACTCACGGTGGTGCAAGGCATTAGTCCCTGTAAGAAATTGTATAGTAGCTTATCACCCTAACCAAAGAGCTTCTACACCCAGCTGGCAACGTGATGTGGGCAGGCGGTTTTTATTTTTCATTTTTTCCCTAGCCAATTCATTTCGGCGAATTGTAGCGTTGAGGATCAGATCAACCACATCAAGCGTAATCAATTTTGAAAAATATCGGAAGGAATCACTCGGTTTTCGGTAAAAAGTAGCCAAAAACGGAAGTACGGACGCTGAATAACTGATCCGAGTGATAATTATAACGATACTATTTAAAAAAACAATATTGGAATTCTCTCAATACTGATGCGCGTGAGGGTTGAAGCAAATATATGTTTTTCTTTATTAATGGGGTCTTATGCCACTTAAACTTAGTTAATCCTAAAGAAGATATCATTTAATATTTCTCTATTTGTGGTAGAATATTATACATTTTGTAAATGCATATAAACAATTAATGTTGTACCCTCTTGAAATAATCGTCAATGGGTAATATAGTGGGAAAAGATGGGCAATACTAAAACGAATGTCAGTTGACTAACACACTAAAAGCCGAATGCCCATTGAACACATGAATGTCAATGCTTGTGGATCACAGTGGCCTAGTGGTTAAGGCGTCGGGCTCTGGTGTGGAAGGCACTGGGTTCGATTCCCGGCCAGGCCAGTGTGTTGTGTCCTTGAGCAAGACACTTTATCTTCATTGCTTCAGTCCACCCAGCTGCAATGGGTACCTGTGAGGGCAGTGACAGTTCTATGTGTTTGGAGCACGGCGCCTGTATATGGCTGCTGATAAAACGGGCTTGTGACTCCCCAGGGAGTGAGAAAGTTTTCAGGAGAGTTAAGGCCCAGTGACCAGGGTAATAATTGTAAAGCGCTTTGATACAGTCTATGACAGTCTAAAGCGCTATATAAGCAATACGATTATTAATACCTGCCGCTGTACTGTAAATGTTTTTGCTATGGCCCTTATGATGTACGGTAGTCCCAATGTAATGTAGATTTGTTAGGGTCAGAGTTAGGGTAGCTCTACTCCTAACCTAACCTCCCAGAAAACACAAAACGTTTTTAGAACATTTTGTGTTATAATGTTTTTTTTAATATCAAAATGTGGTATCATAAAACATTACTATCACATTTTTTGTATAATATTATGCAAAAATGTTTTTATTACATCATTTTTATGTTTTTTAAAAACTCAAAATGATATGATAAAAAACATTTTCACAATTTTGGATAAAATGTTTTCATGATGTGTTTCCTGGGCTGAGTTATTTCTCTTTCATGTTAAGGCACTATATACGCTCCCGTAGCTATTCGTTATAGTGTGCATCTCAGAGGACATTCGTTGAATGAAAATAACTGTTCGCGTGACTCAATGTGCATTCGCAGTATGCACAGTTTGAAGATGTAGTCAACTCCAAGCATTCTGCGCTTTTTCCACAGAAATGTGTTTCTGTGTGCGTGTATGTTTCAATGGGCATTCGGTTGGCATTCGGTATAGTATCACCCGGAGAAGATTCGTCTATTACACTTCCAAGCTGTTCAAAGCATTTCCAAGTTGTTCCAAGGTGTTCCAAGGTGTTCCAAGTTGTTCCAAGCTGTTCCTAGCATTTCTTATGTAAAAGTACTTCAAAATTCTTGAATAGGAAATCGATAATAATAAATATATTTTGCCTACCTCTTACTAGAAGCCGTTGTAGTGCGTGTTCAGCTTGATCTCTTTCTTGTGTGTAATAGCACTCATAAACTCCCGAGTCCCATAAGTTAATAGGACTTGGGAGATTGATGGTCGTCTGTTTGCTCAAGGAGTTATTTACCCCGCCACCATCTTTCCTCCATCGCAACAAATCTGTATTAGGTGTATTAAGCTCAATTACACCAAGAGTCACTCCCTCATCTCCAACATTCACAGTTTTCGTGAAGACACCACCAATAGGCAGGAGCTTTGCTGGAATAAATAAAATACTGCAACGTGAGTCGTGATGTAAAATTAAGTGATTAAGGTATGTAAGGTTCTTCTTTATCATAGTTTTCAAGCTATCATAGTATCGATATGCGTCTATATGAAATTCCAATTCTACCAATCGTACCGTAGTATATTGTGTGGAGTAACCCAAAATTTTATTCTCGGACCACTTCTGTTATTGATATACAATAATGATTTACTTAGAGTTAGCACTAAGGTTAACTTTATTTTGTATGCAGGTGATATTAATATCTAATGGTTCAAATATGTAGTGTGTCTTCTCTGTTTTTTTGTTGATATGTGTTAAAATATTTGTGTTTTTGCTTTTTAAGAGGGCCATCTCATCTACAGACTACCTATCTTGGAGTGACCCTTAAACCATGTTATTCATATTTTGTTGTATTAATTTATTTGTATGTATGTTTTTATTGGTTGCATGGTTGAAATTAAGTTCGTATTCCTTTGGTCGGAAATGTGACCTGAGATCATAAGGCCGCATAGCAACCGCGCGCATTCACCCGCATTGGAATGAAAACAAAGCGGTCAGCTGTGTTTGTTTACATGACATACGTACCGCACACAGTAAACGCATACAATTTGCTCACGTGTATAGCGCAAAGCTTTGTTTTCACTCCAGCAAGTGACATCTTCTCCCGGATGTGACGTAACACCGACCAAGTGAATTCAATTGAAAAATTAAAGAGGATATCAAGGCAGCAAAACCACAACCAAATGCTCAGTTGACGCACGTCTATATTGACCTCTATCACCACTTATGGTCACGGTACTAGTATTTATTCTTGCTACTGCTTTTTCGACTTCATAATGACTACAAATATTTATCTAACCAACTGATAAACACTAAGATATTAAAAATATTAATAACGTGATAGGCGGAGTCACAATAAATGACACCCACCAATAGATTTTCATGCAAATATGGAGATTAATAACTTAGTAAAACGTATAATTTTGAAATTCATATAATCCGTTTAGTTGATGTATTTTCATAATCCTCTGGTTTTAATCCTCTGGTATATCAAAATATTTTGTTTCAAATATTTGTATTGAATTTTCGGGAAAATATTATTCTCCTTATAGAACTGAAAAATAGTAATCAATGCTCAGTGTCATGATTTGTTATTGTTAAATTTTCTCCTTCAGCTGCGACTAAGCAATAACTACTTTGGGCAAATAAACGTCATACAAAAAATTCAAAGCCGTTTCACCATTGTCACTTATTGTTTTTATAATGACCGCTGAAAGTCCCGTTGAAAATTGAGCTTCAGGGTTTGCTGCTCATATTGATCCCTTTGATCTGAAAATTCTAACGAATGATTGATGCGCAATATAATAATTATCGACAATTTGAGCTGACCCCAGATCATTAATTTGATCCATTATCAGATGATGAATTTCATCCAACACCAAATTCAGATCACATTATATGACCTGCTAAGTCTTACAGTAACTCTTATTGGCTTCAATGGTGATCGTTTTGTTTCATATTTGATCCTGGAATTTTAGGAATGTAGGCTTACTAAATGGTAAATATCAGTTACTTTGATACAACAAATGAAACAATTTGTTTTACCTTTTTCTTTCTCGATTATGAATGGTACCGATGTATCTAATTTTCCAGTTAGATTACCAAAGCATTCGAACACACCAAAATTATTGTCGTCTGTTGTATCGAGTGTGACCCTCTTAGCATTTGGATAAATGTCAGATTGCTGTTGTGAACCAGTTATGCCATTGTTGTCTTCATCTGTGCTTCTTGTGTTAACATACCGATCAAAACTAAGGTTTACTGCCCCGTCTGCATCTGAAGGGTAGCAAATGAAGGTACGTGCGTTGTCTTTTCCCAGACCTTCGAATACGTTGTAGAGCACAGTTAAATGTATGTAATCTAAATGGGAAGAGGTATGAAAAATAAGAAGCAAGCGTATTTATGTGCAGTTAACTGTTAAAAAAAGAGAAGGGAAGCTGCCGTTTCGTTAGCCTATGGTAATTTAACTTTGAAATATATTTGGCGCATATCTATGGAGAAATTGGTAGCCAGTTTGTAGGTATGCCTATTTGCCTGTGGCCTTCATAAAAAAATATTAAGAAAGACTTATGGACAGGTAGTGATAGCCTCAATCCATTGTAAATAGAACTTAGACTTTATATAGGAAACATAGATTTGTAATGTAATCCCTTAGCCGGGAATGTGCAAGAAGACAAAACGGGGGTCAGTCGTCTAGGGAGTCAATCGTCCAGCGGATGTTGGTAACTTTATTTCTGAAAAAGGGTGTTCCCCTCAAAGGGACCCTTTCTGTGGTTTGATTACTCTTATAATAAAACTTAGAAAAACGACACATGCTGAAGGAATAAATCATAACAACGACCTAATGAGTTTATGCCTAAATAATACTTACAATTTGATAAAAACTATGGGATTATTTAAGGCCGGAAACACTACACATACCAATATTATGCATGGACTGTTATCATACATATGTTATCAAGTCATCAACTCAGGTTATAAATAAATTTGGGTATTTTATGTTTAAAATGAAACCCTAGTTTCATAAGTTTGCAACGACGAACGACAATGGAAAAGTAAAATCAGATGTTTGTTTCTTACGGAATTCAAAGTTCATCTTACCCGGTTGTGTATTTTAGCGAATATCGAAATAACAATAAGTGGTCACAAAATGTGGATCCGATATTTTAAAAACAAATTATGCTGACTTGGACGAGTACCACGGGTATGGGCTTGTATATATAAATACTAGCAAATTGTGTTTTCCCATGGTAAGTTAGGCAATAGATAAACAATAAAAGTAATAATCAGTAATATTGAACCAATTGACATATACGGTCATATTGATTTGAATGAATGCGCTCTCATATATCTATTTCCTCTTGTTTTTAATATTCTTCAGGTCTTACTCAATATGATTATATAAGAGCCTATTTTACTCGGGGAAGGCGATGATAACTGAAATTTTGGGGTACCGTCATGTCAGGAACTAAAATTATTTTAGAGAATGTTTTGTAATTCTATTACTGATTTGCACATTAGATAGGTTGCATAGCAACCTACATTTGGTCATAGAGATCTTTTCCCTGTTCATATTGTCAGATATATATCGATTATTTCGCATTGTCCTGATTTTCTTTAAATTACTTTAAAATTTTCTATCAGAAAATGATAAAAGTTCAACTGAATTTTATTCTGACAGAGACCATTCTCAAAATGGGATATACGTTTTATAAATTAACCCTGAGCTTGCATGAGGTCCTTGATTTCACCACTTTATTTGAAAGTCTTGATATGACTGGTTCATTTCTACTATACCTCTTCTCACCCTTTCTCCACGTAATCCAACGTAGCATCACCTAGTCAATTTTGTTAATTATCAAAATGTTTTTTTTCCTCACACTGGACCTAATTATTTCCTTTAAATGTCGAATGTGCTCAGGGATAGTTTATAGCTTATATTAATTAATTTTATGTATATTTCCATGAACGTAATGTACGTTAGCGAAGGTTTGTGGCATTTAGGGCCGTAATTCCCCTCCATACATGCCATAGTAAGAAAGGAAGGGGAGAGGGGTTCAAAGGGGTCATATTTTTTTCTCAAGACGTTTGGGTGAGTGTGGAAGAGGGGTGAACAACAGTTTGAATTTTTTTTTAATTTTTAATCCAGAATGTGTATATACCTCGGATATTACCCCGCTGGTGGAAATAAACTCTAATAAGACAACGATATACTATACATTCCAGCAATTTGTCCGAAATAGATCCAATCACTTTGAACGATTTCGTATACGGTACAAAGTGAGGGTCTACGGAGGGGAGTTTGTTTTATCCTCAGAAATATTTCAAAATATCTTATTGACTTTTTGTACAGTGTCAAACGTATTGACCATTGTTTAAACCTCAGATGACCTTTCCATAGATAACAAACCGTTTAATTGCAAATCAAATTGAATTATTCAAATAGGTTTTTTTAAACTGGGTCTAATTCATTTCTTTTAAATGTGTTAATAAAAAGTTATTGTAATGGCTAAGTGTCTTACACAATAGTTGATATTGATTTATTTTATGTATATTTCCGTAAAAGGGATGTACGTTAGCGAATGTCTGTGGCATTCAGGGTCGTAATTCTCCTCCACAACTGAATGAAAAGGGGAGGTGTTGTTTCAAAAGGGCCATTTTTTTGGCAGAAATGTGTGTGTGCTGGTGTGTGTGTGGATGTGTGTGTGTATGTGTGTGTAAAAACTTTTAAAACAATTTGTATTGTTAAATCTAACATTTGTCTACCTTGTACGTCGGGAATTACCTCTCTGATGGCAACTGATTAAGACTTGGTTAAAAAAATCTTAATAATGATACATCATCAGGGAATGCAATACTTGCAATGACATTTCTTTAGGATAATAAAAGATAAACAAACTTTGTGAATGGCAATTGGTCATCAAGGTCACCAGGATCACTGTCACTCCGGCAATATGCATGGTATT
Organism: Chiridota heheva; assembly: GCA_020152595.1. Lineage (NCBI taxonomy): Eukaryota > Metazoa > Echinodermata > Holothuroidea > Apodida > Chiridotidae > Chiridota > Chiridota heheva. The sequence continues at coordinate 46,781 of JAIGNY010000529.1, forward strand.
CGTAGTGAGCTTGTCTAACTTCTTATTATCACTGTACAAAAGTCTGAAAGACAGAAATGAGTAGATATGATAAACAACTCTTCAAATGACAATATAAGCTTTAAAGTATGTTACTTAATTATATATCAAAGAGTTAAAAATTCAATCGATGGAAAAAAACAGTACTAAGTCTTGAATATCGAAATCAGGAAAATTCACTTTTCGAGTTTTGAAATGAATTTCTTTTTACTGATAATACAGAGGTTTCAGTTTGTTAAGATATTTCCAACATTTTATTGATGTATTTGACATGTTTCGAGTTGTTACTGTAGCAGTTTTGAAGAAAAATATTTGGGTTCTACTAAAACCCCATATCAACACAATGTTTATTAGGCTGTTTTCTTATTCATATATCACAATTGTATCATATATCTTCCCTGTTTTGACATAGTGACGAATATACATGGCAAATATAGAGGCGACTAATAAAGCGGTTGTTTTCGTTTTGACAGACTGACAAATGTCTGTAAATGCATAATACTATGATATGTTTCGTTTCCTCGTTTTGCATAAATAATGAATTATCTAAAGAGTAAATAATCAAGAAATAACACTGACACGAAAGTAGATACTTGTAAAAATTACATTAATTTGCATTCAAACATTGTTAATGCGTATTCGTCATTTATGTAATAACAACAAATTACTTTTGCACACTATATTCGTCACTATGACAAAACAAGGAAGATATATCTGTATGTTGTCAAAACCTACAAACGAAATTGAGATGTGATCATTTTTATACAAAATGCTTCCAAAATAAGATGTATCGGCCTTAGGGAATATGTTGTGTGGTCACACATTTAACTAAATTTAAATCAAATAAACATTTTACGAGTCTGATTGTTGCAATCGGTATTTTTATGTAATATCAAGAAGGACTAAAAACTTTATCTTGTGAATATTATGTCAAGTAGCTGGAAGCGTGTAGGAAGACAAACAATATATAATACATAAAAACACCCAAAGTAATGAGAAAAGATTTATAGGAAATGAAAATAAATTTAAACCTTACCAGCACTTGCTTATTGTATTACAACTGTATAAGGTTTTGAAACTTCTCCAGTTTAGTCAGACTTGAGTACAATCACTGTCGACATTACTTCGCGGACTGATCAACATATATAAACAAAGTAAGAATATAAAAATGCTACGAAAGACAGCTTACAAAAAATGTCACCTAAAGAATTATTCCTGAAAAGCTAATAACGATATTCCCATATCTAAAACATAAAGAATGAGGCTCTCCTTACGTGAATAACTTGTGTCTTCTAATCCGGGAGACAAATCGCTTGCTTGGACTATATATTGTACACTTGAATTCAATGTGTGTACAAATCTGAAGTGTGTAATGCGGATAACTTAGTTACGGTTTGAACTTTGTACCAATACATCAAATACGATATACTACTAACCAGACTAATAAGGATACTTACAGTTCAGCAATTTCTTTGAAGTAGATCCAATTGTTTTGAACAATTTCGTATAAAGTACAAAGTGATGGATCTATACGGAGGGAAGTTGTTTTGTCTTCAGAAATATTTCCAAATATCTCATTGAATTTGTGTACGGTGTCAGACGTATAGACCAATGTTTAAACTTCCTGCTCAGATAACCTTTCCTTAGATAACAAAACGTTTGTTTGCAACTCAAATAAGAAGCAATGCACAAGAGCTTGACACTTTCTGCTTTCAGGAAGTATTATCTATGTCGGTTTGGCTGATTTTGTCCTTTTGGGGTTTATTGCAGCAGGGATAATAGGGGATCTGTTATTGGCATTGCAGTATACGACCAAAAGGTAGGGTAGAGAGGAAAGCAGTATTTACAATAGAAAAATTAAAGTAGGCGTTGTCATTGCTATATGCATCTGTAATTTGAAAAAGGGTTGAATAAAATTTTCGCCAGGCGAGGTCGGAAACACTGGTAACCCACCAATAAGCCAGCAAGAGTTTTGAAATAAATATTTCCATTGTTATCAAGCTTCGTCGAATATGTCATCGGAACTGGAGTGGTAAAGTTGTCCCAAGAATGTTTACTTAACAGAATAACTATATGGTGATGGAACCCCAGGTAGAGGATACTGCTCATTTCCATCATAGGGAGATAGAGGAAACTGCCCACATTCCCCACCAAGCCCCGGAAAAATAATCCGACCTATAACCTTAACTTTTCCCATTGTTAAGAATCAAGATTTTAAATTTTCTAATACGTAATTTAATTACTTATTTTGTCTTTGATTTGCCGTAGCTCAAAAACTAAAAGTTGTTATTTGTATAATTTAGATATTCCATATTTTTAAATTATCTCTGAATAAGAACTAAATTAAGAAACATGTGATTATTTTTCTGTTATTTTCAATGACATGATATCAATGAGTTATGATAAGATTTTTAATGATACAAATAAATATATATAAATATCAAAAATTGTTTTGTTGGTCAAAGAGACCGGAAAGTTGAAAGTTCTTGGTAAAAGTAGTAGTTGTAAAACCTCTTTTCCTTTCGAAATTATATTATCCAACCCTGGTGAAATTTTCCAATTTTCACAAGACGAAATTCGGAGTTACTTACATATATTTGGGGATCAAGGGATATATAAAAAGAGATTAATATCACTAGTAAACTACCAACAAGGAGGTATAAAGATGATTGATATTCGCAATTATTCCAAAACGGTCAAAATGTGGTGGATACAAAGAATCAATTATTTCAATAACGACACTTCTACTTGGGAAACAATTTTTGTCTACTATCTGAACGTTTTTGTATCAAAGTTTTAAAGAGATGTTTGAAACAGTTGGACGGTTCTACAAAAAATATTAAAATATATAATGCTGGTATTTGTTGTGTTATTGACTTCATGAAGAAAGATGGAGTTTTTCAAATCTGATTTCTTTTATCATATTTTGGATTGTTGAATTACATTCGCAAAGTTGCAAGCTTCCATTTTCAAGTTCATTGTCTTGCGAACCTACGTATGCAACTTATTGTCCACCCCATAGTCTTTATGTAAAGATGTTTTTAATGATTTTCTCACAAAAGACAATTCGTATGATTGCATGGACCATTCTTAATGGAATGAAAAGTTAAATTGTTTAATTACTAAAATTATGTAGGAAATTATTAATTTGATATTCTTTAAGACTGTTAAGGATACAAAATTACATTGGTTACATTATATGATCTATAATCGTATCCTCAAGTGTAATATAATTACATTGGTTACAATATAGGATCTATAATCGTATTCTTAAGTGTAATATAATTACATTGGTTACAATATAGGATCTATAATCGTATCCTCAAGTGTAGTATAATTACATTGGTCACAATATAGGATCTATAATCGTATCCTCAAGTGTAATATAATTACATTGGTTACAATATAGGATCTATAATCGTATCCTCAAGTGTAATATAATTACATTGGTTACAATATAGGATCTATAATCGTATCCTTAAGTGTAATATAATATTGAATATAAATCTATTCAACATTTATTTCATTTCTGCCATGTTTTGTCGGAATTTTGGAATAATTTTAAAAATTTGATTAAAAAAAGGACAAATTTCGTTTTTGATATCAATATCAAATCCATTTTATTTGGTATTCATTTTGGTAAAGTATTTGATTGCATTCTTTTATTAGCTAAATATTGTAAATTTCTGTCAACGCTTCCGACTTTGAATGCACTACTTCCTTTTGTATACAAAAGTATAATGCAGCTCTTCATGCTAGTCTGAACTCTTTTTAACAATTAATGGCACATATGGTCTATTTTATTATGCATAGCGGTAATTCTTAAGCTTTTTAATCTGCAAAATACTCAGACATAACTATGCTGTATAGCTTTGTTTTAGTTTAATTGTTTTTGCCATGAAAAGAAAATCGTTTTAAATTTAAAAAAAACTTTGTGCAGTTGTTCAACGTAAATATCAAAATTCTTATTTTAGGATGAAATGACTACACTACCATTGCGATGTAGGCTATATAGTCTTGTATATTTGGTATAATAAAGAAAAATAAATTATATTGGTGATTAAGTGCAAAATAACAAGTCTCATCTAGGAAAGAAAAAAATCATTTTGCTTTATAGCTATAGAAAAACTGAAGTATAGGATAGTCAAATATCATGGGGTCTGAGCAGGAGTCGGGGCCGTAATTACAAGGACTGAGAGACCGGTGAGTTCTAAAAACACGTCGACCACATCTTAGATTTCGGAACATAATTCCATACTTTATCGGCTGTTCGGGACTTGCAATCTGGTTATATCTTGTATGTTGTTTTCTTTTTATTCTGAATAAATGTGTTGCAAATAAATGGGTAATTGGAAACAGTATTTCCACCTTATTTGGTTTTTGGTTTATAGAGTTATAAAGATGCTTTAAAAAAATCGCTAGGCCATTGAATGTTACACTCAAAAAAATTCAGAGGTCCACTCTAGGAAATATTTTTTGATGTGAAGAAGCAATTGATATTGGCATACAATGAAGGAGGGTAACATAGGGTGTATTTTGCTTGGCTTTGATACAGAGGTCATTGATTATTTCAGATATTGAGGGTAGGTTTGTGCGCCACTTAACATATCCTGACAGTAATTACGTAGTGTTGAAATTGTTGAAATGAATATTTTGTCTGAATGTCGTCACTTAATAAAAAAACCAAAATGGTAAGAAAAGAGGGATGTGTGCTTCAACGGTTTTTGACATGTGGATGATGTCTGTTTTCGATTGAAAATATATCTCTCTCTCCCAGAAAACTCACCTTGATACAGCATGTTTAGGTGCATATGTGTGCTGAGCGCATACTCATGTTCTTGGAGATTTTGAAGTTAGTTTGTTTGCTCCCTGTTACAGTTTATTTCACAAACAAAGATTATACTCTAAACCGAACTTTGTTGGTTCCATATTCTCACATAAGTGCTATAAGTGCAGGGTTGAGTACTAATCTTTTGGCTTGAATCTAAACATTATACATACAATAGACATTTATACCGCGCCATTCCATTAAAACCACAGCGCCATATATATATATATATATATATATATATATATATATATATATATATATATATATATATATATATATATATATATATATATATATATATATATATATATATATATATATATATATATATATATATATATATATATATATATATATATATATATATATATATATATATATATGTATATATATATATATATATATATATATATATATATATATATATATATATATATATATATATATATTTATTTATATATATATATATATATATATATATATATATATATATATATATATATATATATATATATATATATATATATATATATATATATATATATATATATATATATATATATATATATATATATATATATATATATATATATATATATATATATATATATATATATATATATATATATATATATATATATATATATATATATATATATATATATATATATATATATATATATATATATATATATATATAAGCAAGTATTATGATTGAGGAAATAAAATGAGATTTCAATGTTTACTTGAAAACCGGTGAATAGTTGGCTGTACAAATGCTAATGGGTAAGTGGTTTTAGAGTTTAGGTGCAATATGTAAGAAATCTTTGTCAGCTGCATATTTCAGTGACCATCTATTTATACTTCTTTCTTTTAAACGGGTTCTGTCTGATGCGGAACGCAAACCTTCGCATCCTAGGGTGGTGCATGGCAGTATTAAGTTAGTAGAGAGATAAGCCGAAAATGAACCTGTGAGGGATTTGTAAACATAGAGCATAGCCATTAAAAATTATTCATTCCTTGACAAGTAGCCAGTTTAAATTTTTTAGGAGTGCGGATAAATGGTCATTTGTTTGCGCGGAAAACAAGCGTGGCTGTCAATTTTGTAAACGTTGCAATCTAGCAATGTCGGATGTCTTGGCACCCAGAAGCAGGACATTGCCATATTGACGTTTGATCAATAACAGTTATCGCTAATTGTTTGTCATTCCTCTAGCTTGAACTTTGAATAGTCGTTAAGGTCCGAATATGGTAAGGTACGGTTAGTGTGTTAGGTTACAAGACAAGTTCAACATGCTTTAGTAAATTTCCCCTAAATATCACCTTATCCGTACCGAAAGTGATTTCTGGAAACAATTATGTCTATCAATCCACTAGACTCTCCCCATGCATGTTTATCAGTCTATAGGTTCCTCAAATTGTTTCTGTGTAGGGCCTTTTTACTTATTTAATGAAGTAACACATTCTGAGAAACAATGCTTTGCATTTAAAAAAAAGAAAATATTTGCCGCTGATTACAATGATGACAATTATAGCAGCAAAGTACACTTATTTGTAGTATTTGCCAATGAAAGCTATGGGTAGGCAGGGTGTAATTGAAGGGAGTTGTGTGTGTGTGCACGGGTGTGGGTGTATGTGTATGTGTGTGTGGAGGGGTGTTACACCTCCTGTAATTGTTTTTTTGTAGGGCAATTCCAATTTTGACTATTCGTCGTGCAAACAAATGTATTGAAGCAAAATTGTAGGAAAAACAAGTTTATCATGATTATACCCCCAGATACTGATCGTAGTCAGGCTGTCAGGCAGAGATGTAAAATGTCAGATGTACACTTGTATTCTGGTATGAGAGTATTTTTTAGTCATGCCCAACTCAGCTAGATATCCGAACCAGTCCTCCTGACCGCCGACTCGGCATGATGCTGACAATATCATACTTGGGCACTTCGTCAGGCAGCGATATAAAATGTCTGAATGTCGGATGTATACTGTTTAAATCAAAGATATATCTCAATCACGCCTGAATCACCTAGATATCAGAAGCACCTTCACTCGTCTCGGAATGATGCTGACTGGGCTCGAGTTGGGCAACTGGGACGTATACAATTATAACAGATGCCCGCCCACAGGCCCCACACACGTTTAAAAGGCCATTTTTGGGCAGTCCAAACTAGAAAACTTCCAAGGCTTCGCCACCTGGACCTTCTGACCTTTTCTCAGATTTTTGCGTCGATTCTAAGCCACTTTGAGGCAAAACAAAACCTCCATGAGCCATACTATTTTGCCCAAATTTTTCTTAATTTTCAGAGGAAATTTCTCCTCTGAGTAGATTTTAACATCAGAATTTCAAATTGTCATCAATTAAATTTTCCAAACTTATGTCAGTTTGTATTGATTTTGCCATTTTGGGGCTCAAAGATATATTCAGAACTTCCGAAGAGGCCCTTAAGCGGGACTTCTTCTCCTGAATCCCTACTCTTGCTTCGGCCCACGCAGGACACCACGATTTTTCATTTATATTTTGAAATTTTGTGTTGATGTTAAGCCATATTTTGGCATCAAAACCAGGAAATCTTCAGACCAGGGCTTCGCCAATAAAACTCCACAATTTTCTTTTCTGCCTGTTGACAAATTGTAACCCAAATGCTTATCAGAGTAGATTGCAACATTAACGTTAGAAATTTTCCTCTTTTCATACATTTTGGAATTTTGTGTCATTTAAAAATATTTTGGGTCATCAAAATCGATACATTTTTGGAGCTTCCGGGGGCTTTGCCCGCTGAGCCCAAACCAAGGCTTTGCCCCTAGTCCTCGCTAGGGGCCCTTGAGCAGGCACTCGGTGTTACGTAGTGCCATGTTTGGCACTTCAATACTGAATCCCAAGCCAAAATCTGTGGCGACGCCACTGATGGGGAGGTTTCTGTTCCCTACTGTTTCCAAAAATTGTTGATCGATGATTTCTTGCTTTTTTAACTTTTAAAATTACTGGAGACGAAAAAAAGGATACTGTTTTAGAAAACAGAAACATTTAGATTTTTGAAAATTTAGGATCGTGATCCAAAAAAAGGGAAAAATTGTATAATTCGGAAAATAGAATATATTTGCCCCTCCTGGCTGCCTGGGGAGGGTAGGGGAGGAGGTGAGGGAGGGGAGGAGGGAAGAAGGGTAGGGGAGGGAGGTGGGATGGGAGGAGGAGGGAGGGGAGGGGGAGGGAGGGGGGGGGAGTGGGGGAGGGGGGAGGGGAGGGGAGGGGAGGGGAGGGGAGGGGGAGGAGGGGAGGAAAGGGGGAGGAGGGAGATGGGGGAGGGGAGGGGAGGGGATGGTAGGGGTAGGGTAGGGGAAGGAGATGGGGAGGGGGGAGGGGAGGGAGGGGATGTCAATAGCAAAACTGTTAGATTATATGTTTAAATTAGACGTGCGCCAAACTCTTGCCTAAGCTAAACGATTTATCAAATTGTAGTCGATAATTTTATCTTTATTTGAAAAAGTAAAGCAAATTGATCTATTTCCCGTGTTGAAGTTGTAGTGACTGGAAATTAACAAAGTGAAAATATTTGGATGAAGTCCATAAACAAATTGAAAAGGAATTTCTTCTTAAGATAAAAATGTTGTCAAACGTTTTACCACCGAATATAGAAAGTCTCATTAAGTACCTTTCTGGTCAAACGTTGGATGGCGCTGGTTCCGTGAAATAATTCAGATTTAATATTAACTTCCAGGGGCCAAATTTCCCCAAAATTGATGAAAATTTCCTAAATATTAAGAAAAATTTCGGAAAATGCTAGAAATTTCCTGAAAATGAAAGAAATTTCCTGAAAATGAAGAAAATTTCCCAAAAATTAAAGAAAAACTTTCAAACAATTCAAGAAAATTTCCCCCAATTCAAGAAAAGTGCCTAAATATTGAGAAAATATCCCGAAAATTTCAACAAAATTTAAAAAAATTGTCAAAAAATTGAAGAAAACTTCCCAAAATTAAAAAAATAGCCCGAAAATGAAGAAAATTTCACAAAATTGGAAGCAAAGTTTACGAAAATGAAAGAAAATTCCCCAAAACGAAAGAAATTTTCCGGAAAATGAAGAAAACTTTGAAGAAAATTTTCGAACAATGAACAAAATTTCCTAAAAATTAAAGAAAACTGCCCAAATATTAAAAAAATGTCACGAAAATTTCCGCAAATTGAAAAAAATTCCGAAAATTAAAGTAAATTCTCAAATTTGGAAGAAATTTTCCCGAAAATGAAAGAAACTTCCCAAAAATTAAAGAAATTTTCAGCAAAATGTAGGAAATTTCCCAGAGTATGAAGAAAACTTCTCAAATATTGAAGAAAATATCCGAAAATGAAAGAAATATCATAAAAATGGAAACAAATTTTACAAAAACGAAGCAAAATTCCTTACAATTGGAGGAGAATTTCCAGAAATTGAAGGAAATTTCCCTAAAATTGCAGAAGATTTCCCGAAGAAAATAAATCATTAACACGTGTATTATTGGGGGTGGAGGTGAAGGGGGGGGGGGGGTAATAAAACTGCGTCTAGGCATGCTATAGGGGCGAAGGTCGCCAAGCCCTGATGGAGAACAAGGTTTCGCAGGAAGCTCTACGTTTGTCATGATATTAATAGCAGAAAAGGGTTTTAAAATGTGTCACATCTATTGGGCGAAGGGGCGCTGGGACGAAACTCTAGAATCACTGCATTTCTCGCGATTTCAGAGCAGAAAATTGCTTAATATTTTGTCAAATCTAAGGTCGACGTCCTAAGCGCCGAGGGGAAAAAGCCCCGGGAAGCTAGTAGCATTTTGGCGTGATTTTGATAGAGAAAACAAAATTGCTCAACTTGAAAATCGTGTCAATTCCGAACTAAAGTTAGTTAAAAGGAATATTATTTTAGAACGAATGTTCAAATGATCCCATTGACTTCAATAGAAATGGTTTTTGTGTCTCTGATGTAAAAATAAAGCTTTGAGAAAAGTTTTTACAACATTGAGAATATAAAGTATATAAGAGTATATTTTCATACCCATTTTTGCGCCCCTGTGAGCATTTGGCGCCCTCTCGAAAAGCTTCTACCAGCTGTATTCAATAAAATTGTTTGCCCTTCATGGCAGGAGCAGATATTAAATATTGCCGACTAGCTATCGCCATGCATCGGTTTCTGTCTGAGGCGAAATCCAGGGTCCGCTCAAGTGACAATGGTGGGAAAATGGCGGAAAGTTAGTTCTTTTCTGTAAAAATTCATGCGCTTTTGAACTATACAAATGGAATATTACATAGTTTAGAAAGAAGTTATTGATCAATACGTACATTTTATCAGGGCCTAATTTGTTTTCTCAGAACGATTTTGGCGCCCCTCAGAAAGCTTCGCTGAGGGGCTGTTGCCCCCTGCCATCACGCCATTGCGTACTCTTTTAATGGAATATTTACATTCATAGTACTACTAATTGCTTTTCATCACTTATATGACATATGCTTCAATCTTATCTACTTGAAATTCTCAAGAAGTTCATATAAAATTTTGGAAAGTTCTTATTTTTCACTACTGTACTGTTACTCGTGTTCTGTAGACATGTATGATAACCGCTACACCACAGTAGGTAGACTTGCTGATATTCAATTTTATATATGAATTAGTTTTGAATAGGAATATAACAGTTCTTTGTTCTGAGCAATATAAAATTGGGAAAGTTTACAGTTCAGGAAATATATTGAAGAAGTAAATGAGCTTGATAAGGTCAGTATTGGCATGGTCGAAAGGCTACATATCCCATACTGTGCCAAGTAGAAAGAGCTCGCCTCTCTGCTCCACTATTTAAGATGCTCATGTTTCTAAATGCAACCTTATCATTGATGTTATTAAGTCCAAAATTTTGTGCTGAGAACTTTGGCAGTCATCTTGAAAAACATCCAATTACTACATGAAAGCTACTCGATATCAATGTCTAAAAAGAATTGTCGGAAAATATATACTTTTGTTATCCGGAAAAGTGAGGCTCCGTCTGGTAGTCTATTTGGTACAAATTTGCCAAACTTTGGACCTTAGTCCAGAAAGCAAAAATAAAAATAAAATAATAGTCATTTCTTGCGAGAAACTATGCTCCACAATGATTAACTTACATTTATCAAAGAGGCGTTGATAAAGAGGTTTTCACCCTTTCTGGAAATGGTAATTTTTGCCCTACTTCATTTATGTGATTAACCAATTATTGTTACAAACATTATTAACATTTAACATCCTTAGAACAACATGGCTGTATTCACCATTTTTTTTCAATAGTAGAAACATTTTTCGAAAATGGTTTTTTAAACAAATGATATGTGAAAATGATGTACAATGGAATAATAACATGTCTGAAAAACAAAAAATATTAGTACATGATTAAAAATGGGCAACAAAACACAACCTGTTTCTCACATATATGAGAAAATGATGCAAAATGTTTAAAATTGTAGTTTTACGATCTCTGAAGCATCCTCAGAAAATATATACAAAATGGGATTATATCTTACTCATTATCTGACTCAATTTTTATTCAGACGCTTCCCGATATATTATTCATAAGTACAATCAATATACTGTTTATTTCTAACCATCTGAATAGATTTTCCATCTTTTACATCATCAAACTGATCTGGGGTGACTTATGGACTGATATCGTTAACTTCGTTCAGCAGCTGGAAAATTAAGTCATTAAATAAAAACAAACACATCACATTTTTTACATACATGCAAGTATCATGATTTACATACAATTACATTTTTCCCGAAATAAAACTGACACGAACATGAAGTTCAAATGTATTTGAAAATACTTTCAACTTTAAATTGTGGAAGTATAAGTAAGAAGTATACATAAAGTATCAGTATACAACTTCAAAGTATATATCCGTTATGAAGAAATTCTGCCACGTAATAAAGAATATATTTATTTTCCAAAAATCCTTCCAATTTTATTCCTTGTTCAATCTCTAGACATTAAGTTAAAATATAGTACCTGGGTAACAATCGGATTATTATTGTTGAAGGAGTCTATGAAATTAGTACAAATACTACAAAAAGAGGTTTACCAAAAACTCGTCTTCGAGGTAACTTCTGTTTGTTTCAGGATTACTTTACAATAAGCGGTTGCAATATTTCAAAACCGAGCTGACAGGAATTACATGTTGCTGTGCGAGGTGTCCGTGTAGTAATACTTGATGGAGGAACACATACTGAGCCTAAAAATAATGAATTATAATAGTTAATTTTTCAAATACTATTAGCATTTTCATATTTTACAAAGACACCCCTTTCATGTTAAGCCATTCGTACTCAACTAAAAGAAATGTGTTTCAGCATTCAATTGTTTTGCTACAAGAAGCCATATAATCCTTTCTTTAAAAGAAAGTACAGTTTTATAGCAGAAAGAGGTCTCTTCTCATTTCGGGTGTTTCTGTTTTAATTGGTTGGTTGCACCTTCCAACGAAAGTCGTCTTACAAAAAGCATTTCAATTACAGAGAAAATATAGAAGTATATTAATTTACATGCATTACTTCAATGCTGCACGATTTGCTTGAATGGGAAGTTTCCTATAATGTAACGTTAACATATTAGTGATACAATTTTTAACATTCATTAATCAAAATAAAAGTCACTAAAAAAATCAAAATATTGTTTTAAACATTCACCATCCTAAGTATTTAGTGACATATGATTATTCTATAATCAAACTTAAGTCGTTTGTATAGCGGGCTCTACATTTTATTGTATAATAAAACAACAATAGAATAACAAAACATTGTTAAAAATAACAATATGAGTGAACAATTTCCAACTGAGCACGGGGTCTTAGTGTTATCTAAGTGTGATCTTATTAAGAACACCATTACGAAATGGAACATAAGTAAAGCGATTCACTGTAGTTTCTACCATATTGATTCGTTCTTTTCTCATTTTCTTCACAAATCCAGAATATCCAAATATTCCAAATCCAAACATCGACTTTATCCTTGTTTTTCATGATAGGTAGCAGGTGATACAGAGCGATAAATGTTCCCGTTCTTCCAGATCTATTACTTTATGCCGAAAAATAACATGTTCAAAATTTAATTTTCAGAACTGGTTTTTGTCTGTTATTTCAAGTGATATCATTTAATGCACCAAAGTGTCCATTTTCTAACATAATGATTATAATATTAATGCTAAATGTTATGTTACCTGCATGTACCAGTAAGGGCAACACCGTGGATGGCAATTGTTTCTTCTAGTTACTACTCTTTTTATATTGTCGAGGAAGATATAAAGAGAAGCCGTCTCAGGAACTCATGCAACGAAATGATATTGGTATTTGCTACGCGTTTCTATCTTCCTCACCTGAAATGATATTGGGTTATGCTATGCGTTTCTATATTCCCCACCTGAAATGATATTGGGTTATGCTACGCGTTTCTATCTTCCCCACCTGAAATGATATTGGGTTATGCTACGCGTTTCTATCTTCCCCACCAGAAATGATATTAGGTTATGCTACGCGTTTCTATCTTTCCCACCTAAAATGATATTGGGTTATGCTACGGGTTTCTATATTCCCCACCTGAAATGATATTAGGTTATGCTACGCGTTTCTATCTTTCCCACCTGAAATGATATTGGGTTATGCTACGCGTTTCTATATTCCCCACCTGAAATTATATTAGGTTATGCTACGCGTTTCTATCTTTCCCACCTGAAATGATATTGGGTTATGCTACGTGTTTCTATCTTCCCCACCAGAAACGATATTGGGTTATGCTACGGGTTTCTATATTCCCCACCAGAAATGATATTGGGTTATGCTACGCGTTTCTATCTCCCCATCTGAAATAATATTGGGTTATGCTACGCGTTTCTAACTTCCCCACCTATATGGAATAAAAGGTTGAATTTTATGAGAAATCAACCATACAAATTATCAAATTCACAATATCTTAAGACCTAATTCAATTTATAAGATTGATTTAAATGATCGTCACATTTATACCACGAGTTTATAGGGTATCCCATCCACTAAAAGTTCATCAATTTGCCTTCGTTCACCTACAAGCAACAGTGAAATTTTTCATCTTTGTTGCTGTTTCTATTATTATGTCTAAAATATTTTGTTGTGTGCATTGGTTTTATAGATAGAGTATGCATGAATGGAATTAATTTTTTAACAGGATTGAAATACATTAAATTTTTATCAAATACATTGTAGAGTATGCATGAATGGAATTAATTTTTAACAGAATTGAAATACATTCAAATTTTTATCAAATACATTGTATAATACAACCAACTTTATTTTTCAAATCCTCTTACATAAAGGTTTTGTGTGGCAGATTGACACACCTAAACCACAAAGAAAATATGCCGGTTGGGTGGTGTTGTATCTTACTGTTGAAATCGTGAAAATTCTTTCTATTGTCTATGTATTCTGAATAAGATTTTTCTGGATCATCTCAATTCTTATTTGACCAGATATCTGACTTTCTCCATTTGCACTAGGCCAGTAAACAATACATTGTTCTGGGTGGTCCATCAACAAAAATTTGGAATGAAAATATGGAGAAAATGAAATATTAACATGTTTTCTGAAATTTTTGAAATACTTTATATCAACTTAGACATAGCATATTTACAGCTATAAAGTACAAGATAAAAGGTTTGTATAGGAGGATTCCCCGACTTACAACAAGAGTAACATAGTAATAATCAGATAAGAAAAAATGATTACAAAGAAGAAAAGTAAAGAAAAACAATGGTGTAAAGATGCAAAAAATGAATCAAGGGTGGGGTAAAAAAGCTAACATCTGAAGAGAGGCTTTTTTCTAGATCGCACAGAGATGCAGCTTTAACATACGATTAAACACACAAATTAAATAAGCAAATAAACGAACTATGCTGGTATCTATACTGAATGCAGAAAGTGTAAGCAATGAGGTCATCGGCTCGCAATTATGCTCTAAAATTTTAATGAACTGTTTATCTTATAGGAAGCGAATTAGAGTTATTGTTATCAGCCTTAATTCTTGTAAACTGTTGGTGGATGTTTGAATCTGTCCCTGCACATTTGTTTGATACTGTGTGTGGGCGTAAAGAAACGTAGTTTTAAAGAAAAAAACATCACCATGATTTCTTTTTTTGCAAAGCATATACAGTGTATGTGAAACACTATTCCTTTACTTATAATTCTAACCATAGAATATTTGTTTTATAGAATCAATCTATCTAAAACGATGACTTGAAAATGCTTTGGATAAGTAAATGTAATTAATATTAATGTAAAATAATAATAGAGCAATAATATCACTCTGTCATTGACCTTATCATTCTCGTATAAGTTTGTCAGCAAGACAACAACCTCAACATTCTCATGCCAGATAAGTTACCAAAAGTCTTTAAGGGGATGGGATGACTTGCTTTGGGCTGCAGGGAAGAAAGTAAAGATGATAAACATATAGTTTTGGAAAGTAAAGAAAGTAAAGATGATAAACATATAAACATATAATTTTGGAAGTTTCCTTTGAAAAAGAGAAAATAATATTCAATATGCATGAAACTACCTAAAAAAATACGCAAAATCCACAAAACTATTACCGTTCTATAGCAATAGCAGAATTACAAATTGAAAAAGGAAATTATTTGAATACATCATTGAACAGTTGAATCAAACCACAGAAAAAGAATAAAAGAATATTTATCAAGCACAACAAAACTAGAGGGTATTCTTTTGATTTCAATTATTTTTCTTTGCGCGAAACCTTTAAAGCTGAAATTAAAAAATCATGATTAGAGCGCGTAATGCTGCAGTGGTTCTAGGTGGTTATGTGATACCTATCTAAAAATACGCTCCCATGGAAGTTTTAGTTTAAATAATAAAGCCTTCCTTTTGTCACATATTGATACATAGTGATACAAAATTATCTTAAGTATTCACTGAGAGCAGAACTGAAAATGCTATATATCTTTCTGTTCATAATCTTCAATAAATCAATTAAAAGTTTGTATGATACATTGCATTGTAAACAATTATCAAAAACACATTTATTGTCATAAACTTGTACCTGTACCTTAGTGAATTCGTAAATTAATTATCTATGAGTTTGTTTCTCACACCCGAAATCTCTGACAATATCTCTTAGATTATCAGCTCTGTTTCAATTGAGGAATATTTATCGACTTTTCCAAATCTGTTAAACAAAAGACCAATTTTACATTTTCAAATTACCTATATGCATATAATGCAAATCATACAATAGAAAATCCTTTAAAGTACTTTGAATTCACGTTTTAGGCTGCATGTTACTCCCTTTTGTTTATCATTTTCATATTGAAGAAAATGAGCGATTTGGACACGGCTGTTGAGCTTCTCATAAGTGTTTGTACCGTCATTTGAGCAGCCTCGAACAGTTTTATACAAGGTATCGTTAGTGTTTTTAGTCCACATCATGTAAAGCACGTTCTATTCTGGAAAGGTTCGTAATATGTTTATTTTGTAAGGTAATGACTAACGATTGCAAATAAACATATCTATTTTCAACCGGAAGTGTATGGTTTCCTTTATTATCTGCTGAAAAATATGAACTGTGTCAACTTTTCCACCATTTAACACAATTCAAAACCACATATTGTATTAGGTAATCAATAGTTGTTGTCTCTTAGTACTTAAATAACTATGAACTCTATCATATTAAACATGAAGCGTATTTGTGTAGCTTTTCAATATTTTTACGTTTATTTATAGTAAATTTTTTCTATAAACAATCGCATTATTGGTGCCTTTGCCTTTGCGCGAAAATAAAAAAAATATTCTAAAATCTAACAAAATTTTCGAAAAGTGAAGGTAAAATTCAAGGAAAATTGGGTATGTTATTTGAAATTTTAGTCAAATTTGTCAACAAATTTCCAAAATTGTCAAATTTTTCTCAAAATCGAAAAAAATATTCTATAAATTTCACGAAAATTGTCAAACAATTCACCCAAATTTTGGTCAAATTTGTAACCAATATTTCCCCAAAATTGACCAAAAGTTTCTTAAAAACGAAGAAAATGACCTAGAAATAAAGCCTTCTCGAAAAATACCCCAAAATATCAACAAATTTCCCTTAAATTGACCAAAATTTCCGCGAGGCTGAAGAAAATTACCTATAAATGGAGAAAATTGCCCAAAAATAGTACCAAATTTCCTGAAAATTGCCCAAAAATAGCGAAAATTCCCAAAAATTGTCAGACAATTTATTCAAATTTAAAGGTGCCCAAAAGTGAAAGAAATTTCCCGAAAACTTATCCGATTATCAGCAGCATCAGTGATTGAAATTAATTTACCAGTGCAGTTTTTTGCAGTCTTGTGACCGAAAAATTGTTTGGGTTTTTCGTCCTGACCCCCTCTCCCCTTCCCCAGGTGACCCCTCCTATGCGCCCCTGCCTAAGAGTATATATGATCCAATATGGTTGGGAGTTAGTGTACAATATACAATAGTTTAATATGAATGATGCATTTTATGATCGCCGTTTACTTCTTCAGTCCCCCTCCCCTCCTCACTTTAATAATTGCTCTGCGGTCCCTGTAGAGGCTTAGCATACACAATTAATGTTCTCCAATTTTGAGTCATTAATGTTGATCAGCAATTTTTTACAGCAAAAAAAGCAGTGTAACATCTATTTAGAAATATATTGGGTTGATAGAAATATATTAGGTTGATTAAACTTAAGTGTTGAAATTCTCCACACCAAAATTTACTTAGTACCGAATCTCCACTCTAAAAAAGGAATGGTCAAATGGTCTGCACCGAACCTATTGTGGTCGAAATTGGACAACAAATTTGACCACAATATGGTCAAATTTGTCCATAATTACCATAATATGGTCAAAAGTCGTTCAATTTTGGTTCGGTGCAAAATTGGCCATGTTTTGGTCAAATCTGACCATTCCCTGTTATAGTAATAGCTATTTAATCTCCCTTCATTCGACATCGAGATTTAAAACTTCCATTGAAGCCATAGCTTTCTTGTAGAGTTGTTTCTTTTCATTTCCAATACATGTACAATTTTATTGGTTGGTTTACCAAGGTTTATAACGTCACAACTGACCTCCATTGGAATATTTACGTCAAGACGCCCACGGCCGTTTTATCAACCAGTCGTGGAGCACTGGTTGAAGACCCACCAGGAATCGAACCTGGAACACTAGATTAGAAAGCTGAAGCTTTACCGCACTGTCACGGAGGTCTCTTCTGATAAATATTTGAAGCACGTCTACGCATTAAAAGCATATAAGCGGTGCGGTGCAGTATGGATGCATAACGGCCTCGATTGCATTACACTCTCTAATTGTAAAATGAAGGAAATTTTAGGAACATGCAATTCGCCAATTTGCTAAATTACCAGATTAAATGATGCCTTGCTATACTAACATTCAAACCTTATGAAATTCAAATTTAAAATAATCTAAAAAATGGTATTTGTATGTGAGTGGAATTTTTAAATTTTGAATGAGAGATTTTCCTTCATTTATCTAATAACTAGACAGCTTTCATTACCATTATATAGGTTGCCATAGCGATTTTGATAAAACAAGAAACATAGGTAAAAACAATTTATGATTTTTGCAACCAAACAGTTGGTTCTCAAGATTTTCAAATAATTGTTCATTCTGATAACTGATTTATATGGTTTATTCTATTGAAAACTGTATAATATTTGAATTCTGTTTACCCATTAGTTATACTATTCAGAAAGTTTTATTGCAAATATATTAAACTACAAATTCTCACTAGGACCGATACAAACTCCTACTAGTACCAACTTCCCAACACTGGAAATGACATTAATGATGAAAGCTCCTCAAATTAGGAAATTGCCTGGATTGTTGTAAGGTTATGATAATGCTGAAATACCATCCACACGCATGTTTTGAAATCTTTATTTAATGTATCTTTTTATCACCAAGGTTACATTTTATTATGACGTAGAAAGTGGTGGTGTACAGTTTGTGAAAATAACATGGATTTCCCTCTCACTGTCATAACTGTAAATTGCTTTTGATTGTTGGAACTAGATCCTACGTGAACTATCGATAAACCATACAACCCTTTACTAATCCATGAGCAGACTTGTAGCATGAGTACATTTTTTGTACCCATGAGCACAATTTTGAGTTTGTACTTGTACTTATACTCATGAGATTAAGACCATGTACTCACACTTTTCTTCGGCATAATACAAATTTTAAGTGCTTGTACTCGTGAAAATGACATGTACTCGTACTCGTATTCATTAAGTTTTAATTGTACTCGTACTCGTGAAAATGTACTCACACTGCAAGTCTGTCCACGAGACGCTCATTTTACATCCATATATCTGAAAATAATCACTTGTTAATAATTTACATTCAGTTCATTTTCAGACTTTATTTTTATCCTAACTTACTTCTTAAATTGATACACTAATGATGTGAGGTAATATGCTTTTGTTCCATATCATATTTATAACTTTAGTAAAAATATCCATTACAAAATAATCTGACTATAAAAATGTTATTTTACTTTCAAATAAGAATTTGTTAGCGATATGTGTAGTAACTCCCTGTTACAACAGTATTTCTTTGCGATAGATAGGCGGAATTTGAACTTGCTGTTATCGTTAACACGGACGTCACTGGATATACAGAATGTATGGCCCTTTCATAGGTCTTCAACATTTTGCATGATATAAGACTACATCAATCTCTGGATTAATGTCTCCTTTCAGTTCTTAGATTAGTATCAATTTAATTATTGCTACTTTTCACTTTACACCTGTTCAAGTGCCAGCAGAGATGCTGACGTAAAAGCCGCTATATATGCTTAAAGGGGACATAGAGTATGGCTGTTTCTTCGTTTAATATGATAGAAATAATCAGTATAGGTCATCTGAAGAAATTTATTATCGTACAAACAATTTAGCAAATCTTTATAATCTATTAATCATTAATTGTGTCAATATTAGCTTACATGGGAGCAGCCATTTTGTTTATACGTCCTCTAAAAATGATGAAACCAATACAGATTAGAGTTTTACTATATTTCATTAAAATCTATTTTGAATTTCTGAGAAATACTTTTTCCTTTGCATGGATTTATGAATTTAAAAAAATATTTTATTACTAATTATTTATTTTTTAATTTTATATTATATGTCAAGCTAAAATATTTGACTTTATGTCTCCTTTAAGAAGGTTGAACAAAACTTGAAAACAGAGAAATGAGATATTGAACGGAAATATAAGGAAAATTAAAATTCTAAATATACTGCTGAAGGCGAACGAAAATATAGGCCTAGTAAAGTTTTTAAATTATAATCAGAAACACAATAATGCATACATTTCAATTGTTATTCTTCATAAGCACGACCTAAGAGGCCATGGTGGAATTATTTGATTTGTCGATTTGCCATCGATGTAATTCCTCGTCGATTCAACAATTGCTATTGGAGAACTTGTTTCCCCCTGAAAACGAATGTTCCTACAGAATAATCTTCTCAGTTCCCGTCTGAATTGCTTGATCTTAAAACTATATATTACTGGATTTACAAACGAATTTGAAAAAGCCATAATAACGAAGAAGGGGAACATTCCACTTTCTTCATAAGCAAACCCTTTAACCCCCAGATTCATAATCAGGTACGAAAACTGATCTGGACCCCAACAAATAGTGAATGTAAGAACTATGATGAATAGCAATTCAATCACATTTCTTTTCGCTAGGGTAGAGAAGTGTTGTGGTTCTGTTCTGCATGATCTATTGACCCGCTGAATATTCTTCCCTCTCTCTTTTAAGGAATAAAACATCTTAAAATATGCTAGAAACATAAAAACGATTGGCGTAAGGAATGTCAAGATAAATATGATTATGCCAGTAGCTTTTTGGAGCAATTTGTGTGTCCAGTCTACAATGCACAAACGGTATTCGGAGTCAAATGAAACTACAAACAGGGAAAAAATGTTGATCATGATGGCAACAAACCATGCAATTCCAATGAAAACCTTAGCTTTGGCCTTGGTGAAATGCTTTATATGACTTAAAGGATGCACAATCGCAACGTAACGTTCACTTGTCACAAAAATGAGTATGAATATTGAGGCTTTCATGGACGTCCATAGCACTACATTTGAACGTATTCATTTGCAATAGATAAATCCCCAAACATAGTTGTTGATATCGATTGGTATGTGTCCAGGAAGAAGGCTCAAACCGCTTATAAAATCGGTAATAGCTAATCCTTGAATAAAAACTGATGTGACAGATCGAAGAGATCTAGATTTTTTAAGAACAATCAATACCAACCCATTTCCTATAATTGACAAAATGGCAATAATAATCGTTAATGATAGAAACCATACGCCAGTAGTGGTTAAAGAAAACATTTTTTCTTCCTAATCAGAAACGTAGTCACATGTTGTTAAATAAATATTGCAGAAATCAAATCCTTAGTGATGCACTTTCATTAAGAACTTGGATTTATCTGCTAAATGTCTGAATCTGAAAAGTGAATGATAATTAAAGTATCAACAAAATCCTTAGTTTGCTCCAATAAATATCAATCAATTCGTCGACATTAATAAAAATGGATCCGATTAGTAAGAAAACGTCAATATCAGGTGTCAACAGAAAATAAATTATGTACGATTCTTTTTGATTAACTAAATATTCTAATCATACTTGATTTCATGTAAGTAATAAGTAAAACTCTTACTTTTTAATCATCGAGCACATCACGGTATAATTCACAACATAAAACATTCCCTGTAAGATTGACAATGGAATAGACTTTAGTCTTTATAAGAGTATTTGTGATATTTCCCAACCACCTGCTGTACCTGCTAAGAGACCGCCTGCCAATGCGCAATGAAGGCTCAAAGTGTCAACCTTCGTCCCGTAGATGACACTTGGTGTGGTAAGACACGTTGTAGGGCATATTTCACATTATCTCAGACGGTGTCATTTTCCTGGCACCCGCGGGATATTTTATAGACCCGCAACTCATACGTGACAGTTTCCGTAAAATTTTAAGTTGGTTCCTTTACCTAAATACTCAATACCAAGAACAAGCGTCTTATCTCTTTCATGCCAGTTCAATGATAGAAAACACCATTCGCCTTAAACAAAAACGGGTGTCGAAGTGAACAGTTCAATTGCCCTCCCGTTGTGCTGATAGCTTTGGATTTGTACAAATCCCAGATAATCTCAAGAATTGCAACCAACTAATACTCGTAAAAATCCTGCTCAAAATAGACACATGGTCTGCTATCCTTTGGAAAAGACCAACGTGACACAGCCACCTGATTTTGAAACCGAAAAATCATTCCAGATACAATTAAATAGAAGTTTCTTCGTCAGTCTTTCTTCTCTTGAAATATGAATTGATAATGAAATGATGTTCAGCTGACGAGAAAATGTGAGTAACATATTAATTTTGTCGTAATTAGGATACGTTTGATGTTCTCTTTTACCTGATAAAGAATACGTTTAATCCGTAAGCAATAAACTTCAGAACATTTTGATGTAAAACTGTAATGTGCGCGGTAATTCACATATACCCCTTTTGCCTTTCATCTATTTATTCACATATACCCCATACTTATTGACAGATAATTTGAAAGGTGATTAAGATGTAAAATAAAGCCGTCTAACAACCAAGTACTGCTTGGTTGTTATGCAATAAACATAGTATCAACTTGTCATATCTAATTAATGGAAAGCCATGCGATTGAATGATGGATGGTACAAACATGTATGGTTTCCAATATACCTGTATATAGTACTACTTTACGATGGCTTAGATCTCAAATCCTAAGTTCGATCAATCATTGACAACCTGATGTAAAATTGCAAAAAGAGTACTGTTTTATGTCATAAGACACCATAATTGCTGATGTTATTTCATAAAAAAATAAATAAAAAAAAATGCAAAGAAAAAAAACACGGTTATTACCTGTCTACAGACCAAGGAAGTTCAATTGTTTCTGTTATCATACTTGGTTGTCGATGTTATGTCTGGTCGTACCTGTGTTCTCGTCTGGGTCGTATTCTCTAAGATTATACGCAGGCGAAGTCTAACGAAATCACGATTATATGTTGTTTAACTGTTTAATAGAACACTGAGCGTAAACAATAACTGTGTGATACTAGTTCGTTTAATGAATCTTTTTCCCAGACATCTATTAGGGTATGATGGAGCCGCTGGGTTGTTCTTATCATATAAATTCAAGCAGTCAAGGGTGTGGATCTTTTTTCTGCAGTTTCAGCTGGAAATAATTTGGAAAAGATCATTACTGATATTTACTCATTTCGAAAAACAATTGACTTTTCTATGTTTCCAGATAGGTCACGGCCACCATAGCAACGCGGTAAGCATGTGGGGAAAACAAACTTTAAATCCGCAATCGTGCATTACCAATGCGTCGACATTTGGATGTTCGCGAGGCCTGCCGCAAGCTTTGATTCATTTATGGCACTTCTCCGGATTTTTAGAGTTTTAGCAAATAGGATAAACAAAATTCATTTTGGTAATTGTTCTGGGTAAGAGCAATCAGATTTACAAAGCCCGTAACGGGCCCGTAAGCGCAATTTTTCTTCACCATTTTGCCGTCACTCAGTCTGTGTGTGCAGAATTTTTTTGTACAGTAAGTTGCATTGACTACATGAGCGAGCGCCGTTAGCTAGTTGTACTGTACAAGTACCGCGTAGGATGTTTTCTTCACTTAGTAACGCAGATTTTGTTGCTAGGAAAATTCGTGCGGTGATTGGCTAAAACAAGCTGACAATCATTAAACCCAGAAAGGTTAAGTGTTCATATATATATATTCGGTATACAGAATGTATTGCGAGTGATCAGGCGTTATCCTGTGCTGAATGCATGAGCGCATCAAACCATACACGCACACTAATGTTTTGGCAGGGCGTCTAAAATTTCCAATGCTACGCGTGTTCATATTGTCATGATCTTAAACAAATCATTTTAAAAGTGTTATTTGGTGTATTTTTTCAAATGTTTTCCCCGAATTTTTGCGATTTGTTAAAAAAAATAGTTAACAGGGTTAATTCATAGTGCGCTATATTTTCAGCACATGATAATGCACAGTGGTCACTAAAGAACATGAAAATTAAAACAGACACCCTTAACTTTTGCCTAATTTAACCATACAAACATAAAGCTGAACAATTTTTTTCAACTTTCGTTTTTTGTAGATTTCCCGAATACCCTGTAAAAAAGGGTAAAGATTATCAATTTTCTGTAAGAAATTCAGTGACTTGTGAACATGACGATAGCGTTGCAACTAATGTTTTGCAAACGCGCGCGTACAACTTGAAAAAGGGAGGGGCCAAAACGGGCGCAGATATAACAAAAATAAATCAAACTGTGCGTTCGTTTATAAACGCGACAATTGCGTTGTTGCGCCCTTGTTAATATTAATACATACAAATTGCACGCGTGGTACATAAGTAACACGCACGTAGGACGCACACTGGTGCGTCCATGCGCTTTAGGCTGCATCGAAGATGCAGATACGCACTCAAAATATGTCAATTATTTCTTTACACTAGCGTTCTATTTTGTATTGGTTGGAAATAATGCTTACGTGCTTGCTAACATTTTTGTCAAGACGCTCGCAGAAAATGTGTCAAAACTTTTTTTTGGAACGAAAAATGTGTATCCTTTTAGTTATTACGATGTTTACACGGTATAAAAGAAATTCATGTTTTCGTGTGCTGATCAGGTTAAAATATGGAAGTCTTCATACCGAAAATCAAGTTGCCCAGAATTTCTGGGCAACTTTTTTTGAAAACACACGTTGAAGCCCATTGACTTTGCTTAAGCGTGTACAATTTTTATGTATGTAATCGTTCGTACTCTAAATCGGAGATTCAGAGCGAACGACTTGGGAGTATAAAGATTCGTACTAGTTGTAGAGATGACGCTGGATGCACTCGGGCTTCGCCCTCATACATCACTTTATCCTCCCTACATGCCCTATGCATTATCCTGTGCCGAAAACATACAGTAGCACACTATGAATTAACCCTTTATTGCACTAGCATCGCTATATAGGCGTACTGTTATAAAGTAAGTTCTAAGGATATCTTAATTAAAGATGTAAATTTTCCTTTTGGTAATAAAACTGGTAGGTAAAGAATGTTTAAGTCCTTGAAGAATGAAACAATTAATTTTCTCATTGGAGAGGGGATGGGAAGGGAGCCTCCCAGAGCTATGGAGGTTTATCATCTTGATTTACCTTTAAGCCTACCGCACACGAGAGTAAATAACAGACGTCAACCGCCACTCGTGGCAGTCGACGTCTGCCATTTACTTTCATATGCGGATTATTTTCTTGAAGTAAATGTCATCATATACCCGAAAGTTCAATATCCAGCGTGTTTGATATCCCAGCCACTCTTGTCACTTTACTCATCATGTGCGCCGGACCGATGCTGTTTATTTTGGTGTTTATGTCACTGCGTATGCGTAAAGATTACATCACATCAGTATGTTACAGTTTTGTGTGTATTTTATATATTATAAAGTGTAGAATTTAATCATTTTTTTTGATTGGATGATATTCGTGTTTTTAGATAAACTTTTTGCTTTAAGTTTGGTATTTTTCTTGACTTAGAAATAGATTGATCAGGTTTTGAACTCCTTCAGTGGCCATGAGTTTAACACACTTATTTATCGGATTATGGTTTAATAATTGTGTTACAATAATGAGGTGTGAATGGTTGGGGACACAAAGACAAACAATTGGTTTTGAAAACGGCAAGAATTAAATTGACATGTCCACTTCAATTCATTGCATTCAGCTTGTGGCAAATTAACCAAAACTTATCTTGCCCGACGGGCAGAGATATCTGATTTTAAAGTTGTCCTGAAAGAAAATAAGGTTGTCCGTGGACTTTTTTCTGCATACATACAATGCAAAATCTGCTGAAAAATTACTTGCTCGTTCGGGCAGGTTAGGTAGAAATTATGGTTGTCCAGAAAAGGGTTTTTGTTGTTCCGGTCAGCTAGACAAGTGGTTTGTCACCAGATGTATTCATTGCATTGTCCACTTGCATTATTTATTTTGATAGGTCATATCATTGAATTGCTCAGAGCCCCTTAAATTACAATTGTTCTTGGGGCCCGTGGAGTGTTTTTTTTTTGTGCTTCTGATAATTATAAAGTAGAAACCTTTGCTTTACTGTCATTGCTATTGTTATTCATTTCTCAACTTCCTCAATAGAAAAAACAAACACATAACAGTATAACACAACAAAACAAAGGGCAAATTAACAAACAAACTAAATAAAGTATAGAAACAAGTAAAATATATGGTAGTTGGCAAATAAGGTTAGAGCAGATGTCATAATGACATCAGCATACACACAAAGGGTGCACCATCACAGGAAGCAAATGCCTGTCTATGATTTAACCACAGAATTTGCTTAGCCGCATGGTATGATCATTAGTTTAGGAAAGTTGTTACATTTTTATTGTACTTTCTACTTAAAATAATTAAGTGTTACGTAATGCCTAATAATATACAGAATCTAGAATAAACATCGATATATTTACCTCTTTGGTTGATTTGTTGCCCAATTTCTGTAAGGACATGGCCCCTCTTATTCCTGTTTTTGAAGTCCGGCGACCGAACGTCGTACACACAGGGATAACATGGCCAGAGGTCTATTAACTGATCTTCTATCACCGCTTCGTTGACGTACACGTCACTGTTCTGTCAGCCATTTCTAGATGTAACCAGTGCCCAGGGAAACAGGTCCCTTTTAACAGGTCCCTTTTGTGACGTGATTTTCACGTATGCACAGTAACATAAAGACCAAAGTAAATTGCATCGGTCCGGCGCACACGAGGAGTAAAGTGACACGAGTGTCCGTGGATATCAAACATGTTGGATATTTGACTTTTGGATACTTGATGCCATTTACTTCAAGAAAATTGCCGCACACGAGAGTAAATGGCAGACGTCAACTGCCATGAGTGGCGGCTTACTCTCGTGTGCGACGGACGTTATGGTCACACCTGCCATATGAATAGGCGCGGCACAGATAGCATAGAAGGTTTAGTAGCCTTTAAAGATCCCAACAGTTATTAAGTCTAAATAAAAATCACAGACTGGCGTGTCTATTTTTGAGGTAAAATACCATTTTGGTGTGACAAGTCGATTTTGAAAAGTCAGATTCTTCTGAAATCATTCAAAAGTGTGCATAAATAATTCGGCACAAAAACAATTTTGTAATATTCTGATGGGAAACATGCCAGTATGCTAGCAATATCAAGTTTGTATGTGTTTTGATCTTGTCGGGACGAATTTAGACACCCCTTTCTCCTGCCAACTAGTCTGGCTTTGGTACTCTTAAGAAATTCACCCCATGCCTAATTAACAATAATGTGTAACTTCCTTACATGTGACACAAATAGGGCCTTATAGGCCGAAATAGGGCCTTTTACCATAGCATGCTAAGTATACTCAACTTTGAATTTCAAGAGTGAGTTTTTTGATTTGGAGCCCCTTCCTGGGGAGTTTGACCATTGCCAGACGCCTGAGTTCAGAGAAATAAGCTTAGAAAGATTCACCTCCAAGGGGGAGGAGGAAAGAACACCAAACTTATCAGAATCGGAAAATGTTTACTGGTAAGTTATGTTTCCATCAAACATCACTGTATATTATTGGAAATCTCCTGCTAACAGCTGGATATTCTAAAGATTCACTGTTTTTGCCGATTTACCGTTTTTGCCGATTTATCGTTTTTGCCGATTTACCGTTTTTGCCGATTTACCGTTTTTGTCGATTTACCGTTTTTGCCGATTTACCGTTTTTGCCGATTTACCGTTTTTGCCGATTTACAGTTTTTGCCGATTTACACTTTTTTGTATTTATTGGTGAGGGTCATGTAATTTTCTTGAGACGAGATGCCCTTTTTAATTATCGCAAATACATTGAATAAAACGTCCCAGTTTAAGCAACGCTATGTGTTTTGATTGAACTATACATAGTTTAGGCCTATTCATAAAACAATGTTTGTTCTTCATACCTGATTCCAACAAATTGTTTAATAAAAGCTCCTGTCCAATACCAAAATCTTTTCGGCTACTTCGAGTGCAAAACACATTCTTGTAAAGTCCATGTTATAACCCATTCCAATAAAGAAAGAGAGCATCTCATCTCAGAAAAAAATTCATAGAATTGCAATGTTCATATATTGCACGTCACATCCGGTTGTGGATCTATTCTAATTAAGTACGTAGTGTACGCATTGTGTGTGTGGGTGTGTGTGTGTGTGTGTGTGTGTGTGTGTGTGTGTGTGTATACAGTGTGCTATAGTCACTTCGGTTATTGATTAGTTGTCAGTATTTGTGTATGACCAATCAGAAACGTTTACTTTGGTAGTATATTATTGTCCATGTTAACACGACATCTGGCCTTAAAACAAAAAATGCCTCCAATAATTTAGAAGTAGGCAATTCATTTTCAAGGAAATACATGCAAATTGTTTTGGGTCTGCCTTTATGACATCACACTGGACAATGTGAGGTAACACTAATGAAATCTTTGAAATAAAATAAAGCTAAAACGGAATAAGATATCAATATTGTTTTTAAAAGACTTACTCTCTTCAATCGTCCTCTATCGTAGGCTCTAAATATACAAATGAAAATTTGTATTTTTTAAATCTATATATTGAATAAACAAAATGGTGAAGAAAGCATTCAATTTCTTTTTCTGTTAAGGAGATATTCAAGTTTATAGATCTGTTTTATCTTTGTAGAAATTACTGGTGTGGTATATCTACTATGGAAGGTTGGCGCCCTATCCTCACATTCATAACAATTGTTACTGTATTTAAGAAAATATATTTAACTTTTTTTCAATTTTAATTTTTTCTATCGAACTTCCTTCAGGTGGTAAATTATGATTATCCTTACAAGATTCTGTTTTGATATTTTCCTGACATATCCAATTGTTTTTACGCTACCAAATTGAAGGACAAAATATGATAGAATACATAAAGACTTTGAGGAACTTGAGGCAGTGACATCACAACTAGTCTGATTTCACTGGCAGTCGTTTCTACACAAATGTACAGTCACAGCTAATTTTCAAATTTCACATGAATTATTGGAATGTATGTGATTTGTGTACGTAGAAGTTAAATAGGGGGTTGCATACGCACTCGCACCCCCTCTATACGGGCCTGATATTCAACCTATTGCATTACCCCATCCCCTCCCCCTCCCTCGCCGATTTTCGTTTCATTTCAGGAAATAGGCTTAGTTTCCTGCAAATTACTTGAATATTGAACAAGAAGAAATGGTGTTAAGGGGTTAAAGCTTTTGTTATACTAACTAGTGTGCCGACATCATAACCCGCATCAACATATATGTTGAGTTACTACATCATTGATGTTTTGGTTGCATATCAAGTCATACTCATCATTATTCATTAGTCCCCGGCGAGAACTCCAACTAAACAAACCTGATCATCTGGGTAGAAGCTGTAAAAGTATTGTACAGACATGATTGACATATGAAAATAAAATTTACGGAGCGGTAAATTTTTAATTTATGTTAAACTTTTTTAAGTTGTGAAAAGTACTAAACGACAAGAATACCACATGCAAAAGACATGTTAATAAGGTATTCTTTAAAAATCTTACTAGAAATTCTCACTCGTAATTCATTATATGTTCAAGTAGGCCAATCTGCACTCCTGCAGTAACGTCAGTAAGCCGTAGACCTAGATCTGCGACATTTTCACGGGAATCAGGATCTGGAAAAGCGTAGTCTCGTGGTTGGAGTTCGACGTAACCGTGTACGAGCTCAATAGGTTTTGCCAAGTTGGAGGGTAAACTTTATCATAACAGTCAATTGGATATTATTTTCATTTTATTAATACTTGTGTCGCCTCAGCCAGTCAGCAAAAATTAATGGTAGGACGTATCGTGTACGGGCTCAGTACGGTTTTGTCAAGTTGAAGAGGAAACTTACAGTCAATGGGATATTCTTTATGAATACTTTTTGTTCGTGTTTGTGTTATGCACGCCGTGCACCACAACATTCCCGGATGTGCGACCTCGAGAATGTTGAAAACTATCTAATATACACATATTTCAGATTTAAAGAAAAATATATTCTCTCCAACAATAGGGAAAATCCTAGTATAGCAGTAAATCGCTATAGGCCTAAACGAATTAATTTCAACATTTTTAATATTTCTAGAGGACAAATTTTCACCAAATTTTCAGGATTTATAAAGAAAGGATTGTGGAATCTTATAACAGCAATTTGGTTAACAAACTGTGAATTTGGGGACAACAAAACAGGTTTATATTCCATTCAATAAAATTTCAAAACAAAATTTAAGCTTCAAGAAAATTAAAGGTTATTAATTATTCTGAAAAGTTTCTTACCTTTTTCAAGAATTTTAATGTTCCTTTTCTTTTTAATTTTCAACAATTCTTCAAATTTCTTGTTTTCTGAGCAAATTTTGCTCAACAACTACTAAACTCCGAGAGCTCCCTATCCGCTATAACCATGTTCTTCATTGGCAGTAACAAATGCAGCCGAACAACATGGTGAAGGAATTTTGATAATGTTTACAAATGTTTAACCCTAAACCTAATCCTAGAAACCTAATTCTAATCCTAGAAACCTAATCCTCAACCTAATCCTAAAGCTAATCCTTAAATCTAAACCTAAACCCTAATCCTAAAACCTAATCTTAACCCTAAAACATAATCTTAAAACATTATCGTATCCCTAAATAAAATATAATTACAAAAAATATTCTTAGCTAGCCCCAAATCCTAACAAAATATGCCTTAAAACTCTAAAATAACCAAAAAGTCAATAAAACCACTTTAATAAATTGGAATAAACAGTGAAAAATACAACAAAAAAACCTTAACGCAATCAAAATGAGGGTCTACATTTATTATGCGCACTTTTTTGGGTTTACAATGTATTTCAGTTAAACGGCAAATCAGTACAATCAGGCCAGTATTAGCTCATGTGTGTACATCAGTACACAGTATGTACATGCAGTACAGAAACTTCCGTTCAAAAAACCCAAAAGGCAAGAAATTGTACTCTTTTCTGAACAAAATTGGCTTCGTTTGTACTTCAAAGTCCCCAATTTAAAAAGTAAAATAGTTAAAATACCAAAAAAATGGAATATAACCAAAAGTAAAAAAAAGAGGAAATTCTTATATAAAAATTTACCACGATTAGAGGATATTATCAGCATTTGTTGAAAAATGACAACAAATATGTTTTTCTCTCATTGACTGCAATAATAACTGACTGTTTGTTTTCCCCCTTTGACTGAAGTTTGAGATTGTCAAAAAAGCATTGTTACTGTACGTTGCCGTGCACCACAAAATTCCCAGATGTCCGACCTCGAGAATACGAGCAAATGTCTCTCATTGATTGTTGTGCATTTTGGCTAAGGTTACTACAGTATTTCATCAAACCAGTTGATTTTCTTGATGACTTTAGTCATTCCATTATCTTAAATAAGCCTAACGTTATATGATGAACGTTTTTGCTGTTACAGATTTGACTCGGGGAAGGGAATTTTCCTCGCAATATTTGATTTTCAAGACCTGGGTTTAGGGAGTTTGCAAGAAAGAAGAAAAAAGCAAACAAAATTTGGCAACCATAGGTGTCTTTAGTGTTAGGTTGCATAAGAAAAATCACTTTTTTAATTTCCTATTTAACAAAAGCTTTTGCAGTTTAGAACATGACCCCGACCCTTAGCCATGATTGCCCTAACTTTAGGCCCTATGCCTATGATTGTGGTAAAACATGTTTTTTTTTCTTCAGAAAAATCAACTGCTTCATTTTTTTGCTTGGAATTAAGTTGGAAAAGATTGGGAGTTGATTTTAGAAATAGTCAATAACATGTAATTGATATATGAATGATATTTAAAAACAAAACAAATAAGCTTTATACAGTAATGCTTTGTAGGGTTTGTTGAAATCTTGTGATTGATGCTGTATATCATTGTTTATAACTTGTTCCCCACATTCAAAGTTGATTTTTGAACATCAACCCTAAGACTGAAGTATTTATGGCATACACACATGCAAACAAGGAACATAATGTACAGTAGCAATAGAACCTATTTTCTTTTAGCAAGTTTTAGTGTTAGTGTACAGTAGGCTAATTTTTAATGTAAATTAGACCTCAGTGGTCTAGCAGTCTTAGCAAGCTAGAGGTGCCTGGTTCAATTCTTGGTGGGTCTTCTTGCAGTGCTTCACAGCTGGTTAATCAAATGACTGAACATCTCTACATGTATGTACTGTAACAGGGTTGGAAAAACCACTCGCCTGCTCGCCATAGGTCCGGAGAGCAAAAAGTAATTGTAGTGAGTCAAAATATTATGACATACAATGGTCCTCACCACACTTAATTAAGCCTCGCCAAATTTATATCTTTCAACAATCAAATAAAATTCTTTTTTTCACTGAATGGTGACTAAGATGGAAAAAATAATTGTTGAAAGAAATACAGCAGCTGTTGCAACCAACAGATTCAGAGTCTTGAATATAATTACAATTAAATAGAATACATATTGAAATATCATTTTCCTTTTCTTTAAACAGGATGTGTAACACATCTTATTTGTGAGTACATATTGAAGAAACATAAGAATAATACAGTCAAATTGCCATGGCATTTGACCCCTGTCCATGGGATGCTGTGCAGAGCTTTAATGATCCTGGTCTGTATTATGTCAGAGAAAATGGAAAGCTTCGATTGCCACCTGGTTATAAGCAGGGGAATAATGAATCAGAGTTTCAAATTTCACCACGTTTATCTAGTTTTACAACATCCTTGGCTTTAGATGGTGTCGAGATCATGAATCCAAAACCGCTATTTCAGATTATGACTGAATTTGTTGCTGTACATCTTGATATACTTGACTCCTTGGTTGGTTTTCCCGATATTGTTGGAAAGAAAATTTTCGTAGCTGCATGTTCATTCAATGAGTTTGGACGGCTTTGCGACTCTGAAATATCTTTAAATAGATTGAGACTTTTTTGTGATGCTTATCCTATGCATATGTTGACTTCCATTTCTTTAAAAGATAATGCAATATTTTTGGAGAAATATCCACAACACTTGCTCTGTTTTACTCACTTGATTGAAATGGATTTGAGCAATTGTTGGATGGATGATAACAATGTAATACTACCTCATATTGGAAATCATATGTTGCGGTAAGTAGTGTAGCTTACTGTGAGATTTACAGGCTTATATTTTAGTAGTAAATGATCATTCTGATAATATTTTGGATATAGTGAGCATTAACTTGCTTAAGAAATTCATCAGAGAATCTGCTGAAAAGATTATGATTGTTGTGATAACATCAGCAAAATTGCTCTAAAGTCTATAAGAATTATAAAAAAGAAAAAAATCTGTCATTAAAATTATTTTGAAAATTGACAATTATGCATTTTCAGCATCAATACAAGTACTGTAGATGATGTACAACTTTATGAATATTCAGTGTTCAATTTGGAAGTGTTTAAGGTACAGTATTTTCTAATGTAATTTTTTTGTTTCTTGCTTTTTATAATTCCCTGGAGTGCAGCAATTTTTAACTTAAAAAGTTGATTCTTTACCATCTAAAGCTAATTTCATGCGAGCCATTAGGCTCATAGGGTCGGTGCTTATCCCCGATTTTCATCGGGGCAAGCAGATGAGAGTACATGATTCCCCTAGGCGGGACTCCAGTCCATCGCAGGTTAACTCTCCAGCATTTTTTACAGCTGAGTGACTGAAGAAAGTAGAGTAAAGTGCCTTGTTCAAGGAAACAATGCAGTGTTCAAGCTTGGTGGAATCAAACCTGGTACCATTAGCATATGAGAATGACTCCTTAACCACTGAGCCACTCCACCTTACCAAATTTGAAGGAGTAGACTTTTGGTCGATGTCAGTAAAGGAATTGAAATAACAATTTTGAGCCTTCTGATAATTCTTGCATTATTATTAGCATGTATAATTTTGTATGAAAAATTCCTTAAATTTTGATCCTGAAGTCATAAATAAACTAAACTTGAGTTATATCCAAAATTCACCTCTGATCTGTTTTGCCAAAAGAGTTTAACACTTGAATGAAAGACCAAATTAGTTTGAAAGTATCTAGACCTGTGGAGATTTACATGTACTGTAGGTGTACAGGACTTCACAATCATTGTAGCAAAACTATTAGGTACAGTATTTGATAGGATGTAGTAAATATACTGGTCAATCACTGTATATTACAGTATGCACTGATGGCCAAGTACAGCAGGATCACCTATTGATAGAGAAATATTATAAAGTCTTTGGGGCAACAAGGATGTATACACGTAAATGGTTACATCACAAATCGCATATGTATGCATATACACGTGAATGGTCACATCACAAATGGCATATGTATGCATATACACGTGAATGGTCACATCACAAATGGCATCCCTACTACAAGGTTATATTAAATAAACTAAAGAGAGCAAACATTTTTCATTTTTATTCTCGAAGAACTTATTCTTACATGTACAGTAGTAACAATGAGCTCATTGATGTGGTGCTGCAATGACGGACTGCTTCAATGCAAGTACTAAGCAAGAGGCCATTGTTGATAGAACTGTTATATATGTATATGCAGTACCAGTACTGTGCATATGCCACAAGGCATATGTACTGTACACAGTATCATATCCCTAAGACATGAAATTATATGAGCTACAGTATAGTGATAAAAGACTTAATTTTGTTTTCAGTCTGAAGAAACTTATTCTTAGTAACAATGAGCTGACTGATGTGGCGCTGCAACGTCTGACTGCTTCAATTAGAGTACTAAACAAGGGGCCATTGCTGATAGAACTGTTAGACCTTTCTGGTAAGTACACCATATTAAATGTTACAGGTGCATTCAGTCAAATACTGGGAGTGTGTCAAGAAGTTGACTTAAAAATGTGTAGAAATGTGTGCATTTTTCTGTTTTTTAATTGGTGAGTTACAATAAATAAGTATCTAATTATTGATTTATATTGCACTTGGCATCCTGAAAATTGCCACATTATGGGATGTTTTAAGGTAAGTTTTGGGTTAATGTATTTAAAGGTACATGTATGTACTGTACACTTTAGCGGTCGGATTCCAAAGTACATCTTTATTCTTCTCAAGAGTATATAAAAACTTTCTGTGGTTGGAGGTCTTTGCGGCTTCAGTTAAACAGTTAAAGCTGCATAATAAATTAAATGAAGTAACAGATAATCAGATACTTGTCTTGCATGCAATTGTATTTAAATTTTCTCTGATATAGAGTATTTACATTTAGTTTAATGCATCAGTGGTCAAGCAAAGCAAGTCTATTTTATATGAAATACTGTAGGACTTCAAAAGAAACAAAATAGCGAGGAAAGCGTTCAAAAATCTTATTTCATTTAAGGAGATATTTTAGTTTAAAATTTGGTATCGTTTGTGTAGAAACGACTGAAATTAGACTAGTTGTGATGTCATAGCCTCAGATTTCTCAAATTCGTTATGTATTCTATCATATTTGTCATGCAATTTGAAGCTTACAAACCATGGATATGTCAGAAAAGTAGAAAAACTGAGTTTAGAAGGGTATTTATAATATACCACCTAAAGAAAGTTTGAGGAAAAATAATTTAAATATCAAAAATTGAAATAAACTTTCTTTCAAATGCATCAAAAATTGTTAAGAATGTGAGGAGGATGTCAACTTTCCATCTATAGTAGACTTACTACACCAGTCATTTCTACACTGATCAAACAGCGCTTAAATTTGGATATCTCCTTTATAACGGAATAAGAGTTTTGAGTGCTTTTCCCCATTTTGTTTCTTTTAAAGTCATCTTTATATAAGATGGACATGCTTGACCACTGAATTAATCCTTTAAACCACAGCAATCCTTTGCTATGGTGCTTAATGTACAGTACTTAAAGTGTATCAGGTTTTGGAGTGAACTTTGTTGGTGATACCAGAACCTTGGAATACAATAGTGAAAATTTACACTGCTTTGCGACTTTGCAAATAATTACCCCCACTTTTTCTCCAAATGCCCTTTAATTTTATGGATCAAGTGACAAAAATTGTTGATTCTTTATTTGCTAGAATGAAACTTCTTTTCTTTTATATAAACAAAATAAGTCAAGATGAAATTAGAAATAAGTTTGAGTGATACTGTCAGATTCCACCAAGCGAGAGTTCCTAAAGAAAAAAAGTACATTGAAAAAATTAAACCACTTTGATTTTCAAAAGTTCTTTCAGATTCTTAGCTCCATTTTGAATTTCTTCAAGTCCATATGGACATGCAGAAACAACATCAGTAAAATTTGATTTAAAAAAATGTATGTTTTTTGTAACTGATTGAAAAAGAGAGAACAAAAAAAAAGAAGAGAGAAAAAAAAATGATTTCAAATCTGCAGTAATACAAAGTTTGGAACTATAAACTATCAAAGTTAGTTGAAAACAAACAATGTTACAAGTTTAGGCATATTCAGGCTGCAGTTTATGAATGTTTTAGTTGTAGTGGTTATGCATGAGGGAGGGGAGGGGGGTGTAAATCCTTTGTTTTTGTAAATGTCTATCATAATTTTTTGAAGGGTTGCAAGAAATTACAGTATCATTAAAAAAATTGACCATACCCCAAGTAAAATCCATTAGGAAGAGACTTTTATTTTCAGAGATTGAGCTTTAGGAAAGAAAGTCAAAGAATTTGTGGAACTAAGGAGTGTATTATCTATTCTTGTTATCATGTCACAAAGTGAGCATATATATATATATATATATATATATATATATATATATATATATATATATATATATATATATATATATATATATATATATATATATATATATATATATATATATATATATATATATATATATATATATATATATATATATATATATATATATATATATATATAATATAATATATATATATATATATATATATATATATATATATATATATATATATATATATATATATATATATATAATATATATATATATATATATATATATATATATATATATATATATATATATATATATATATATATATATATATATATATATATATATATATATATATATACATATGCATTTACATATATATATATATATATATATATATATATATATATATATATATATATATAATTTGAAAATGAGGTAAAATGGTGTTATCAACCAAAATTGGGAAGTTAAAAGAAATACAAGTATCTCCAAACTTCTAAACAACATTTTTTTTTTTTTGTAATAAGCCATTTAAATTCCCATAGACCAGAATTTGGGGCATAGGGCCTACTTTTTCATCCCATGTTGAGTATATTCTTTGGCACTGAAAAATACAGATGTATAATTTATATCCATAAGTTGCATATTTGCATATTCAGTTTTTTTATTCAACACAAGCATGGCTTTTTAATCGAATGATTTCAAAGCAAACATTAATAAAGAGTTTAAAATCTGTTTTAGAAGTTTAATACATTTTCATTATTTTTAAATCAAAAAGAGAGTTGAAGGCATGTTTATATGTTGTATGTGCCAGGGGAGAATGAAATGAACAAAAAAGGGAAGAAAGTATTTGATAGTTTCAAGTTATTTTATTTGGGATTTGTGCAGAGAG
Source organism: Chiridota heheva (assembly GCA_020152595.1). Classification (NCBI taxonomy): domain Eukaryota; kingdom Metazoa; phylum Echinodermata; class Holothuroidea; order Apodida; family Chiridotidae; genus Chiridota; species Chiridota heheva. The sequence goes on from JAIGNY010000529.1 coordinate 84,324, forward strand.
AGTATTATCACTCACATTTTCAAAACTTAAGAGGGGGTGGAGGAAGGAATAGGTTTACACCACTTGGTTTGTTAGCAGACTAGTAAAGCAACTTAAGAGGTGTATTTTTATAAACAATTTAAAGCAAGTAGCAGACTTTAAAGGAATAGTTGGGGTCAAGCAAGTCCATCTTATATGAAAGAGGGCTTCAAAAGAAACAAAATGGGGAAGAAAGCATTCAAAATTTTATTTCTTTAAGGAGATACAGTATTTAAGTTTTAAGGTTGGTATCATTTGTGTAGAAACGACTGAAATCAGACTATTTGTGGCATCACAACCTCTGATTTCCTAAAAATCTTGATGTATTCTATCACATTTTGCCTGGTGATTTTGTGGCTTAAAAACCATAAAATATATCAGGAAAGTAGTAAAACAGAATCTTTTAAGGGTACTGTAATTATAATTATAAGAGGGAAAATAATTCAAATAGTAAAAAAAGTTAAATAAGTTTTCTTTAAAATACATTAACAATTGATAAGAATGTGAGGATCAGGGCACAAACTTTCTATAGTAGACTTACTACAGTTCAGTCAATTCTACACAGATAAGACAGCTTTAAACTTGAATATCTCCTTAACGGGAATAAAATATGAAAATAGATTGTTCACCATTTTGTTTCTCTTAAAGTCCTTTTTCAAAAAAGATAAAGCTTGCTTGAGACTCTGAACTAATCCTTTAAAAGCTTAGAGTACAGTAGTACATTTTTCTATTAATATCTGAAGTAAAACCAACTGACTGCAGGTGTGAATGTTATTTATGTAATTCTTGATAATCTTTGGAAACTAAGTCATGATTTCATTTTAATGACAAGTAGTTTAAGTGATAGAGCTCTGCATTCTTGCAGCAAGTACCTCATTGGTTTGAATCTTGAACAAATTATTTTAAATTTCAAAATTGCATAACAATATAGCACTGTATTACTACTGTACATTGTGCTTCATCAGTTTAATAAGAGAGTTTAATTGTATAGTGTTTTGATTTTGAATATTGAATTAATAAACATGATCAATTATCATGAATTAATAAACATGATCAATTATCATGAATGAATAAACATGATCAATTATCATGAATTAATAAACATGATCAATTATCATGAATTAATAAACATGATCAATTATCATGAATTAATAAACATGATCAATTATCATGAATTAATAAACATGATCAATTATCATAAATTAATAAACATGATCAATTATCATGAATTAATAAACATGATCAATTATCATGAATTAATAAACATGATCAATTATCATAAATTAATAAACATGATCAGTTATCATGAATTAATAAACATGATCAGTTATCATGAATTAATAAACATGATCAGTTATCATGAATTAATAAACATGATCAATTATCATGAATTAATAAACATGATCAGTTATCATGAATTAATAAACATGATCAATTATCATGAATTAATAAACATGATCAGTTATCATGAATTAATAAACATGATCAATTATCATGAATTAATAAACATGATCAATTATCATGAATTAATAAACATGATCAATTATCATGAATTAATAAACATGATCAGTTATCATGAATTAATAAACATGATCAATTATCATGAATTAATAAACATGATCAGTTATCATGAATTAATAAACATGATTAATTATCATGAATTAATAAACATGATCAATTATCATGAATTAATAAAGCAGACATAAAGTAAAGTATTCTAGCTTGATAGGCCTATATGATAAGAGAAATTAAAAATCAAGGTAACTACTGTACCGAAAAAACCCATCATAAAATCTTATTTCATTAAAAAATTATCTAAGTTTGAAGTTGAAACATGGACACTGCCATTTTGTATTGAAATCTTGCCAATAAAGGCATAATTTGCCCTATGTGCTAAGCACAGATAATGTATTTCTTTAGAATTCTTTTTGAAAATTTCTTTCAAAAATGGTTCGATATGAAGTTTTAAGGCCTTGAATCATTAATATCATATGCAAATAAAGATTCAGTGACCCATGCAAATAAAAATGATTCTTAGAAATTTGAGATAGATTATAAAGAAATATTCTTATCTCTACTGGGTGTATGACATCATTTTTTAGAGGGCATATGAATAAAATGGCTGCTCCCATGTAAGTTTATATTGACAGAAATAATGTTTTAATATATTATAAGATATATGCTAAATTGTTTTGTTTGATATGTGAAATTTCTTCAGATGACTTAACATTATTATTTCAATCATGAAATGAAGAAATGGCCTAACTTTATGTCCGTCTCCTTTAATCACTACGAACTAATAATCATTATTTTGGTTTTACTGTTTATACTCACTACAGGAAATACTGGTATAACTGAACACTCACTGAGATACATTTGTGCTCTGAAGAAGCTGAAGGCCCTTGATTTGACAGGTTGCAGTATAAGTGTATGTTATATTTCAGAGTATAGCCTTCATTTATTGATTCATTTTAGTTCTTTTATTGGGTAGCCTGTTCAGTATGAGGACTGGTCTTACATATGGCCCAAGCAATGTAAAACAGTACAAATTCAAAACTTATATAAGAAAGAACAATAAAACAATAGAATATCAAACAAAGAATAAGTTATGCACATGGCATGAAAAGAAAACAACATACAACATAGTATAAACTAGTAAAAATGTAAAAATGTGTAAAAAACATAAAAGAAAAAATATTCAAATAAAACAAATGGTAAAAGAAAAATGTTATTGGGTGACGTAAGTATCAGTTGTTTGATTTGGCTATTAAAAATGGACAAGGAATGACAACATTTTAAATCTTTATCTAAATTGTGCCATATTTTACTTCCTCTAAATACGAAAGATTTCTTATATGTATTGGTTTTACAAGATGTTAGTCTGAGCAATCGGCCCTCAGTTTCATTTGTAAAAAAAGATTTCTGTTCATACTACTAAAAATCAAAATTTCTAGAAGCAAACTTTGATAGTTGTAAAAGTTTTGTTGTTTGAATAAATTACTTTACAGTTTTTCTTGTAGAATTGGTCAAATGTTATTTTGTTGCAAAATGTTTCAAAGTACATGAGACACAGTGCAAATTTATAATATGTTAATGCAGAAAACTTCTGAAATATTGAAATAAAAATAATATCATTTTGAACTTGTGAGATATTTACTGGCCAAACTCCAGTAGAATGAATTCTTGATATTAATTGCAAGTACAGTATAGTGAAGGTGTGCCAAAGTTTGTTGTAATTATTTACATTGTGCACTTCGAATTCAAGTTGATAACTTTCTGAATCTTGCTATATATGATCAAGTTTAAGTCGGTCAGTTACAGTCAGTCAGTTTACAGCTTCACTTCCTTAAACTATTGTTGCAAAAGATGCAATTCACCGTCATGATGACATCACCAATTTGAGGATTTTAAACATACGTTCATTGGTTATTAACCCACAGTAGATTGGTGATATTTGTTACTTTTTTTTAACTTCCTGTAGATTTCCAAACATGACATGATGAGAGAAATCAACCTTAAAATTATTTATCCACTGGGCAATGACCTCTGCACTTATAGTCATCTGAAAGGGACATCACGTTGCCATAGTAATGAGAGAATAAAGAGGTGCAGTAGCTTAGTGGTTAAGGAGTCATGCTCATATTTGAAAGGTATCGGGTTTGGTTCCCGTCGTAAGCATAGGCGGCGGATCCGAGGTGGCACGTGCCCCCCCCCGCCCCCCACTTTTCTCAAAAGTTTAAAAAGTGCATTTTTTTAGAGAGGAAATTTGCCTTTTTTCAGGAGGAAAAGTGCTCTTTCAAAAAGGACAAGTGCCTTTTTTAGAGAAAGAACATGTCCTTTCAAATATTAAAAAACTTTTTCTTCATAGACTATATATCTTATATTTTCATTGAGGAAAGTAACACGAACATTGCCATAAAAAGACTAAAATTGTGAAATTTCACACGCTTTGCACACATACAGTATTCTGAACTTTCCAAAAGACAAAGTTGGGGCCCTACAGCATAAGCAGAACCTGGGGAGGATGGGGTGGAAGGGGGCACATGCCACATACCCCACACTTTTCTCAAAAGTTTAAAAAGTGCCCTTTTTCAGAGAGGAAAAGTGCCCTTTCAACGAGGGAAAAGGGAAGTCCTCTTTTAAAGAGAACAAGTGCTCTTTCAGAACCGAAACACTTTTCTTCAGACTATAGGCCCAAAGAGTATAGGCCCAAAGACTATAGGCCCTAAGACTATAGGCCCAAAGACTATAGGCCCAAAGAGTATAGGCCCAAAGACTATAGGCCCAAAGAGTATAGGCCCAAAGACTATAGGCCCAAAGACTATAGGCCCAAAGACTATAGGCCCAAAGACTATAGGCCCAAAGACTATAGGCCCAAAGAGTATAGGCCCAAAGAGTATAGGCCCAAAGAGTATAGGCCCAAAGACTATAGGCCCAAAGAGTATAGGCCCAAAGACTATAGGCCCAAAGACTATAGGCCCAAAGACTATAGGCCCAAAGACTATAGGCCCAAAGACTATAGGCCCAAAGACTATAGGCCCAAAGAGTATAGGCCCAAAGAGTATAGGCCCAAAGACTATAGGCCCAAAGACTATAGGCCCAAAGAGTATAGGCCCAAAGACTATAGGCCCAAAGACTATAGGCCCAAAGACTATAGGCCCAAAGACTATAGGCCCAAAGACTATAGGCCCAAAGACTATAGGCCCAAAGACTATAGGCCCAAAGACTATAGGCCCAAAGACTATAGGCCCAAAGAGTATAGGCCCAAAGAGTATAGGCCCAAAGACTATAGGCCCAAAGACTATAGGCCCAAAGGCTATAGGCCCAAAGGCTATAGGCCCAAAGACTATAGGCCCAAAGACTATAGGCCCAAAGACTATAGGCCCTAAGACTATAGGCCCAAAGACTATAGACCCAAAGACTATAGGCCCAAAGAGTATAGGCCCAAAGACTATAGGCCCAAAGAGTATAGGCCCAAAGACTATAGGCCCAAAGAGTATAGGCCCAAAGACTATAGGCCCAAAGACTATAGGCCCAAAGACTATAGGCCCAAAGAGTATAGGCCCAAAGACTATAGGCCCAAAGAGTATAGGCCCAAAGAGTATAGGCCCAAAGAGTATAGGCGCAAAGACTATAGGCCCAAAGAGTATAGGCCCAAAGACTATAGGCCCAAAGACTATAGGCCCAAAGACTATAGGCCCAAAGACTATAGGCCCAAAGACTATAGGCCCAAAGACTATAGGCCCAAAGAGTATAGGCCCAAAGAGTATAGGCCCAAAGACTATAGGCCCAAAGACTATAGGCCCAAAGACTATAGGCCCAAAGACTATAGGCCCAAAGACTATAGGCCCAAAGACTATAGGCCCAAAGACTATAGGCCCAAAGACTATAGGCCCAAAGACTATAGGCCCAAAGACTATAGGCCCAAAGACTATAGGCCCAAAGACTATAGGCCCAAAGAGTATAGGCCCAAAGAGTATAGGCCCAAAGACTATAGGCCCAAAGACTATAGGCCCAAAGGCTATAGGCCCAAAGGCTATAGGCCCAAAGACTATAGGCCCAAAGACTATAGGCCCAAAGACTATAGGCCCTAAGACTATAGGCCCAAAGACTATAGACCCAAAGACTATAGGCCCAAAGAGTATAGGCCCAAAGACTATAGGCCCAAAGACTATAGGCCCAAAGACTATAGGCCCAAAGAGTATAGGCCCAAAGACTATAGACCCAAAGACTATAGACCCAAAGACTATAGGCCCAAAGAGTATAGGGCCAAAGACTATAGGCCCAAAGAGTATAGGCCCAAAGACTATAGGCCCAAAGACTATAGGCCCAAAGACTATAGGCCCAAAGACTATAGGCCCAAAGACTATAGGCCCAAAGACTATAGGCCCAAAGACTATAGGCCCAAAGACTATAGGCCCAAAGACTATAGGCCCAAAGACTATAGGCCCAAAGACTATAGGCCCAAAGACTATAGGCCCAAAGACTATAGGCCCAAAGACTATAGGCCCAAAGACTATAGGCCCAAAGACTATAGGCCCAAAGACTATAGGCCCAAAGACTATAGGCCCAAAGACTATAGGCCCAAAGACTATAGGCCCAAAGGCTATAGGCCCTACAGTATATATGATCTATTCAGTAAAGAAAGTAACACAAATATTGCCCTACAACAACTAAAATTGTGAAATTTTGCGCACATACACTGTTATCAATTTTCCCTGTTGGGGGCCCAATCGCTCTACATATTAGACTTTTTCATACTTACAAAGCCTTCGCCGCTGTCTACCTTTGTTTCCCAGCTTATATTGTTATAGTTTGTAAAAACTCTTTAATATACAGCCTTTCTATAGTGTGTAAGCCACCCTAACTACCCAAATTCCATTAGTGGAGCATCTTTGAAATGGGCCATGCAGGGCAAAACTGACTATTTGGACCCGGGCTATGATTGTCATGACATAAACTGGCATGCCCTCCCCATCTTCGTTGTTATGTTCAAAAGAAACCCCTCTACAGACTTAAAAATATTTGATATTTTTATTGACAGATTAAAGGAAGTAACACAAACATCAAAAAAAATGTCCCAAATTTCACTTATAGAGCATCTTTAATGTGATTTCTGAAAAAAATGATTTACAATGGGGTCCCTTGCCACTGACTTGCCGAAGACTGGGTGTGAATTTGAGCCATCTGGTCTAATTTATACTGATTTACTGAGTTACATTTATTCTCACCAAGAAATATGGCCTTCTGAGTTATTCTGAGGACTCCTTGCTTTTCACATAATGTTTGATACTAAACTGCTAAATATATATTTTGATTCATGACCAATACAATTGGCTAATCCTGATCTTATAAGTGTAAATCCTTCCAAATTCAAGACTTCATATAATTTAAAAAAAAAAAGATTTTAGTATAAAATTGTTCTATTTTACTGAATTTTTGACCAAAATATCTTGAATTTCTAAAGTTGTAAATGGAAAATGGGTCACCAGTAATTGTCGAACTGATAAAAGTCTATAAATTTTCCGATGGACAAGGGGGAGGGGGAAGGGGGAATTGAACTAATACTGCTGTGCTATATACTTTGAAAATACAAGTTGGAAAGTGCCTCTCAGATCCTGTGTCTCCCCTCCCCCCCACTTTCAAACATCTTCTGCCGCCTCTGGTCGTGAGCGCTGCATTGTGTCCTTGATCAAGACACTCTACTATACTGGCTTCATTCAACTCAGCTGTAAAATGCACTGCTGGGAATTAATCTGCGATGGACTGGCACTCCCTCCAGGGGAGTCATGTACTCTCATCCGCTTGTACTATTGAAATTTACCGGGAATAAGCACCGGCTCTATGAGTCTGGCTTGGATGGATTTAGCTTTTTAGCTAGCAATGTTTACATGCATCATAGAAACTGGGCAGTAATGGGAAGATGTATTCAAATGCATGTCTGTCAGATACAATGTTTGGTTGGTTGTATGGGACAGTCAGATGAGTGATTAGTTGATGCTTTTTAGTGCCATTAGATTTTGTTTGAAAAAATCTTTAAGAATAAACACGATTATCTCTAAAGTACTTTTTCTGCTTTAGAAATGTTTTCGAGGGTTATCAGGGTCTACAAAATTTAGTTTCTTATATGCATTGCTCAATAGCTAACTTGTTGGCTGTGGAAGCTACAGTATTCAGATAACTTGAACAATGCAAGGAAGGAAATGATGAATTTTACTTTAGAAATGTTCAGCTTGTGCAGGCTCTCATATTGAAGCAAAAAATAAGCCCATTTTGCTACAAAGTTGCTGTGTATCTACTTTTTTTTTTTACTGGCAATTTGATGATTTCCTACACCATGTGTGGTGCACATACCGTATTGTTGCATCATTACCACTTACCATTCTTGCTTAACTTCATGGTATCCTGGGGTACTATGAAGCACATTTTGAATTTTTATCAAAGTGATTGACTTAATATGAAATTGATCTGTTAATTCTCTCTCTCTAGGTGCCGAGTCTGGAACAGACATTGGTGATCATGGCCCTCCAGTCACTTCTGTTAATCAGAATTCTCATTTACTCAAGTTTATGTCATTATTGTGTCATTTTTCCAATTACCTAGGATACTCAAGCTACTGAAATTCTTGGAAGGCAACTTGATCTGTCCCTAGTTCCAGTCACAGCCAGCGCAACTGTGGATGAGAGTGCAGTTATTTTCAGCACCGCTGTGGTAGCGTCTGGTTGGGCTTCACCAGTTATTGAACAATGGTTGTCAGCTTTCAAAGAAAAACCTGTGTCACCTACAATTAAAAATGTCCAAAGATTTTGTGAGGCTTTTTTCTTTTTATTCTTTGTTTTGTATTTTATTTTCCATTTTTTATAAAAATAAAAGATTGAAAATGTCAGAGCAAAAAAATTCTTCCAAATTATTTGGAAATAATTTGAGCAGTTTTTAGGATATTGTGGATCAAGGATTGACATTTTTTTTAAGGATCAGTTCTGTGGTCAAGCAAGTTTATCTTAATTGAAATAGGACTTAAAAAGAATAAACATGGTGAAGAAACTACTTCAATACAGTGCCTTATTCTGTTATGGAGATTTTCAATTTTAAAGCTCTGCCTTATCTGTGTAGCAATGACTGGTACATTACAGTACATGTAAGTCTACTATGGAAAGTTGGCACCCTCATCCTCACATTCTTAACAATTGTTAATGTATTTCAAAGAAATTGATTTAGCTTTTTCATATTTAAAATTATTTTTCCTCAAGATTTTCTTTAGGTGGTAAATTGTAATTACCTTATAGATTTTGTTTTACTACTTTCTAATGGTTTTTGGTTCCGATACTATCAGTATTAGGGACCTATGCAGTCTTCTGCCAAATTGTATGTATGTGTGTGTTTGTGATGCTTTGCTTGTAAACATGATATCTCCTGAAGAGTACATCTATGCCATGTCATACAGTGTTTGGCATGCAGGTGCATCGTGACCCATAGATGGTCCCTATTGTTTTTAGTGTCAATATCATGCATATTAATGAGTTGGCGGGGAAAAAGGTAAAATCTTCAAATGGTCATATTTTGATAACCATATATGTTTTGCATCTTCTGTGGCATAAATAAGATGTCAGGGTTAGTGTAGATGCCATCTTATAAAAATGTTCCAAATCACTGATATGAATTGTGGGCGGGGCATAATGTTGTTTTACTGAAAACAGCTTGTAAACATGGATATCTCGTGAACCATACATCAATGGCATGTCAAATTTGGCACATTGATTAATAATGATTGAAGATGGTCCTCGTTGTTTTCGGTGTCGATATCATACAGAATAACATGTCAAGGTGGGGCTTAGTGCAAAAATCTTAAACTTTTCAAATCTTTACAAGTGCATGCCAGTTTTTTTCGTGTGACATGCTCATGTCGTTAAATGTTTTTAAAATGTCACATTTAATTAATTTTAGAATTAAGAAAAATATATATCTTGGCTCTACCCTCAACCTGTAAATTTCTATTAAATTAATTTATTTTATTAGTTTGTAAATTATTACCCATTCATATACCTAAGTTCCTATGTTTATTGTCTGTAATAGCATTATTGTTCTCCCTGGACACAAGACTAGATAGATTAACCTTTGAATTGCATTGAAGTGCATTCCTTCTCAATGCTGAACAATCACAACAGTTGGAAAAGATATGTTTCACGGGTTGGTCATCATTAGTAACTTTGTATAATTATCTAAAAGCTTAAAAGAACAAATACTTTGGTCTAGTGGATCATATCATGACATTGCCAGGTTAGATGTCCTTGGTTCAATTCCCGGCAGGTCCTCATCCATCCGTTCTTCACAGGTGGATTATCTCTATATAACCTTACCTGTTGATGACTGGATGTAAGAATACCCAATATATCTATCTACATTTAAAAGCTCAATGTAAAAACTTGTCAGCCTAAAAGACAGATACCAATCAAAGTTTCATTCCCACAACTAGGGGAGGGAAAATTGACATCAAAGAGTCATTGCACAACTGGCGCTCAAAGTAGGGCCAAACTTTTTTCTGTGAGGGGCAGGGGGTCATGAGACATTCTGGTTTAAAAATTCAAATAGGGTGAACCAGTGTTGACATTAGTGAGGTGTTAGAAGGTTCCCCGCTTTTATTTCAGTTCCCTATTTAATAAATTATGAAAATAACATTATCATCCCACATGCACTACAACATCTTATCAAAAATAAGGCATCAGAACCACACAAATTTTTGGTTTCTGGTTAAGCCACAAAATCAAAAGGACAAAATGTGATAGAATACATAAAGACTTTAAGAATCTTAGGTTGTGACGACACAACTATAGTCTGAATTCAGTCGTTGGACACAAATTTTACTCAGCTATAAACTTGTATCTCCTTAATGGAATAAGATTTTTGATTGCTTTCTTCATCTTTGTTTTGAAATCGTTCATATAACATGAGTTCATATAACATGAAGTTGGTGATGGACTAATCCTTTAAGTCTTGGAATAAAACAACCCAAAGTGTTTAAATTGACTTCAAAATAAAGCATGAATTTTTTTCTCTCATCATAACGACAACGACATTAGAAGCAAAAGTGGCATGCACTTGTAAAGATTTGAAAAGTTCAAGATTTTTGCACTAAGCCCCACTTTGACTCATTAATATGTATGATATCGACAATAAAAACAATAGGGAACATCCATGGGTCATAATGCATTTATGTGCCAAATGCTGTATGACATGGCATAGATGTATCACGAGATATCCGTGTTTACAAGCTGTTTTCATTAAAACAATGTTATGCCCCGCCCACAAGTCATATCAGTGATTTGAAACATTTTTATAAGATAGCATCTACACCATCTCTGACATCTTATTTATGACAAAGAAGATGCAAAATTGATATATGGGTATCAAAATATGACCATTTGAAGATTTCTCTGTCATTCAAAATGTAGGAACAATTTGTCAAACCAATCTTCTTCAGAATATAACTTGACCAGAAGATGGGAAATGGAATTAAGCTTGAAAATTTATGCCATGTTCATGTTGTCTCACATCTTTTTTATGAACAACTGTAATGTTATCTAAATGATTCATATGGTAAGTGAGAAAGTCCATTTTAAAATGATGACTTGGGAAAATTCTGATCTTTAAGGAGCATTCGGTAGTTGTGTATCATTAAGTTCTGTGGATTAGAATTATCTGTCTGTCTTTCTCTCTTTTAAAGTTGGTTACCTTTAGACAAGCCCAAACACAGTGTTAAGCAGGCAGGGTTGAAAGTAAATTATTTATAGCTAGGAATGAGTATTTAAGGCTATTCCAATGTCTTATGCAGTGTGTTTTTCAAATCTGACTTTGATAAAAGTGGAACTGTGTATTTCTAATGAAGATAAACTCATTCTGATATTGTTATGGAGGTCAAAATAGCACCAGCTAATTGGTATGAGGTTATGTTTCCTGGTCTACAGGTCAAGTTTGGCTGGAGACATGTCACCCACTGATAAAATCTGACATATCTTTATTCTGTTGATAGTGTACCCTGTTAAGGTCCGCGTCACAGAGGCTTTATGCGATTGTCACCCGACCGACGGTAGACCAGTCGCGGACGGAGCCCGACCCAAAAATAGCACAGAGTTGCCTATTAAATCAATGTCAACACAAGCAACATGCGTCCACGCATTCACCCTTAGTTTGTATGCACCGAATGCACTGTACCATGTGTGTGAGCTTTCTGTGTTCATTTCGGTATGAGTGGGGATTAACTCCACGAAAATTCAACAAAAGAAATATTTTTTTGTTTGCCCATGGTTCCTTGGTGAAAATATAGATTTTGTTTTGAATTCGACTTCCTGAAGTGGTATGTACTTGTAGCTACATATATATGCATATAAACTTTTGCAAGTTTAATCTATGTTCTCTTATAGTGTAGTCAGAAGGCCTACATTAAAAGTGTTTCACAAGGTTTGATAAATGGCATAAAATATTATAAACATACAGATCGTGATCGTTGCTGGTTTTGTGCCTCTTTACTCTCCAAAAGTCCTATTTGTTTTAATGCCAATCATTATCTAGATGAATTTAAATACTCCTTTTTTTTTTTACAGAGCATGTTAATAAATTTTCAAAAGCATTTGTTATTTCCTACCAAGAGTAATTAGAAAGTAAAACAATTTTTTTTTTTCCTTTTTTGCCATAAAGTTTATTTCAGTACAGTCAGAAAAAGACAAGAAAAAACGAGACTTAACAATTCATATTCAACATAATTTCTTCGAAAAATAATAATAATAAAAAAATAAAAAAACATTTGTTCCTAATCTAATTCATAGGCCTAAGAAAAGAAACACAACGCGGTGGGAAAATAAAGCTCCCATTTTTACCATAAACATCCTTACCCATACAGTAGGTGAGTTGAGGGGAGGGGGATATTTCATTCTTAAATTGTCCATTTGGTCCCTCTTATTTTATTTTCGCATGTAGGCCTACGTGTATGTCCAAGATACTACTTTGTTGCAATGGGTTCCTCTACAAGTATATAGAAATACCATGTACAAACTGAATTTTAATGTAACTGGCAATGCGGAAGAAGTCACAAAATCACATTTTCTTACCGAAATTGGGTGGGAGAAACCATAAAATACACTACGATACAAACAATTCATCATAAAAAATATAAGAAAAAAAAGTGGAGCTACACCACTCCATCCCCCCCCCGCCCCCTTGCATTCCCGTGTTGAGAAATTTATTCAGGGTTACCCCTCCCCGAAACTGACATTTATTGTAGGGCCTAACCCCTTTTAGGGACAGGGGGACAAAAGTGAGTGTCCCCCGGGAATTACGACCCTGCACCCCCTGTTAATTAACCAAACATCTCTTTTGAATGAAAATATAAGCATTCTCCCACGATACAGAACAAAAGTGGAGTTACACCAATCCTCCCTCCCCCCTTTGCATTCCCGTAATGAGGAAATTTATTAAGGGATATCCCCTCCCCAAAACTGACATTTATCAATTTATAAACCCCAAGGCTTTATACATCTTTCGGATATTCCCCTCTCTCCCTCCCCCCCTCCGTTAATAGACTTCACAACAAACATGCATCAAACATATATATCTTTTGAATGAAAATATTAAGCATTCCTCCTGCGATACAGAAAGAAAGTTGAGTTACACGACTCCCCCCTCCCTCTTTGCTTTCCCGTGTTAATAAAATTTATTAACAGATATCCCCTCTCGAGACTGACATTTACTAACCCTTTTGATCTTTTGATATTAACCCCCTCCCCCTCTTTCTTCCCTCCGTTAATTGACTTCAAACCAAACATCTCTTTTAAATTAAAATATGAAGCATTTCTCCGCAATGTAATGGAAATTTCCCATGTCATGCAAGCGCGTAATGAAACAAATCCAGGCACTGCAATATTATAAATGGTCCTAAATATTCATACGCTTCCATATATGCTTTGAGACCCAGGATGATGATAACATTATAAGTTATTATAATTTAAGGCGATGTTAATCAGCATTGATTATTAAACCTTGCTTTCTTGATATACTCATAGAGAATAAAATCATTTGATAATGAATGTGTATGGCATTTGAAATTGTCTGTGTTGTGTTGGAAAACATAACAAGTTGTGCGTCACATTTGTGGTGTTTGGTTGGGTCAGCGATGGGCCGGCCTCCGTTGTACGACCGGGCCATAAAGCCTTTGTGACACGGACCCTTAAGGATAATCATGCATTCTCCTTTCTAAGTAATTTACAATGCTGATACAGTACGATGCCATTTTGTCCCTCACAGGGGCTGTAGTCCTGCATAAAGGATTAAAAATTGGTATGAAAGGATTCAAAATTGGTATGAAAGGATTCAAAATTGGTATAAAAGGATTTAAAATTGGTATGAAAGGATTTAAGATTGGTATAAAAGGATTCAAAATTGGTATGAAAGGATTCAAAATTGGTATGAAAGGATTCAAAATTGGATTTAAAATTGAAAGGATTCAAAATTGGTATGAAAGGATTCAAAATTGGTATGGATTCAAATTTCAAAATTGGTATGAAAGGATTCAAAATTGGTATGAAAGGATTCAAAATTGGTATTAAAGGATTCAAAATTGGTATAAAAGGATTTAAAATTGGTATAAAAGGATTCTAAATTGGTATAAAAGGATTCAAAATTGGTATGAAAGGATTCAAAATTGGTATAAAAGGATTCAAAATTGGTATGAAAGGATTCAAAATTGGTAAAATTGTATAAAAGGATGAAAATTGGTATGAAAGGATTCAAAATTGGTATAAAAGGATTCAAAATTGGTATAAAAGGATTCAAAATTGGTATGAAAGGATTCAAAATTGGTATGAAAGGATTCAAAATTGGTATGAAAGGATTCAAAATTGGTATTAAAGGATTCAAAATTGGTATGAAAGGATTCAAAATTGGTATGAAAGGATTCAATTCAAAATTGGTATAAAAGGATTCAAAATTGGTATGAAAGGATTCAAAATTGGTATGAAAGGATTCAAAATTGGTATGAAAGGTATTCAAAATTGGTATGAAAGGATTCAAAATTGGTATGAAAGGATTCAAAATTGGTATTTTAAAAAGGATTCAAAATTGGTATGAAAGGATTCAAAATTGGTATGAAAGGATTCAAAATTGGTATAAAAAAGGATTCAAAATTGGTATTAAAGGATTCAAAAAGTATTCAAATTAAAATTGGTATGAAAGGATTCAAAAAATTGGTATAAAAGATTCAAAATTGGTAAAGGATTCAAAATTGGGTAAAATATGAAAGGATTCAAAATTGGTATGAAAGGATTCAAAATTGGTATGAAAGGATTCTAAAATTGGATTCAAAATTGTATAAAAAGGATTCAAAATTGGTATGAAAGGATTCAAAATTGGTATATAAAAGGATTCAAAATTGGTATGAAAGGATTCAAAATTGGTATGAGGAAAGGATTCAAAATTGGTATGAAAGGATTCAAAATTGGTATGAAAGGATTCAAAATTGGTATGAAAGGATTCAAAATTGGTATGAAAGGATTCAAAATTGGTATGATTAAAAAAGGATTCAAAATTGGTATGAAAGGATTCAAAATTGGTATGAAAGGATTCAAAATTGGTATGAAAGGATTCAAAATTGGTATGAAAGGATTCAAAATTGGTATGAAAGGATTCAAAATTGGTATGAAAGGATTCAAAATTGGTATGAAAGGATTCAAAATTGGTATGAAAGGATTCAAAAAATTGGTATGAAAGGATTCAAAATTGGTATGATTCAAAATTGGTATGGATTCAAAATTGGTAAAAGGATTCAAAATTTATGAAAGGTATGAAAGGATTCAAAATTGGTATGAAAGGATTCAAAATTGGTATGAAAGGATTCAAAATTGTATAAAAGGATTCAAAATTGGTAAAGGATTCAAAATTGGTATGAAAGGATTCAAAAGGATTCAAAATTGGTATGAAAGGATTCAAAATTGGTATGAAAGGATTCAAAATTGGTATGAAAGGATTCAAAATTGGTATGAAAGGATTGGTATTAAAGGATTCAAAATTGGTATGAAAGGATTCAAAATTGGTATGAAAGGATTCAAAATTGGTATGAAAGGATTCAAAATTGGTATGAAAGGATTCAAAATTGGTATGAAAGGATTCAAAATTGGTATGAAAGGATTCAAAATTGGTATGAAAGGATTCAAAATTATATGAAAGGTAAAATTGGTATGAAAGGATTCAAAATTGGTATAAAAGGATTCAAAATTGGTATGAAAGGATTCAAAATTGGTATGAAAGGATTCAAAATTGGTATGAAAGGATTCAAAATTGGTATTAAAGGATTATTGAAAGGATTAAAAGGATTCAAAATTGGTATGAAAGGATTCAAAATTGGTATAAAGGATTCAAAATTGGTATAAAAGGATTCAAAATTGGTATGAAAGGATTCAAAATTGGTATGAAAGGATTCAAAATTGGTATGAAAGGATTCAAAATTGGTATGAAAGGATTCAAAATTGGTATGAAAGGATTCAAAATTGGTATGAAAGGATTCAAAATTGGTTGTAAAAAGGGTATAAAAGGATTCAAAATTGGTAAAGGATTCAAAATTGGTATGAAAGGATTCAAAATTCAAAGGGTATTCAAAATTGGTATGAAAGGATTCAAAATTGGTATGAAAGGATTCAAATTGGTATGAAAGGATTCAAAATTGGTATGAAAGGATTAAAAATTGGGATTCAAAATTGGTATGAAAGGATTCAAAATTGGTATGAAAGGATTCAAAATTGGTATAAAAGGATTCAAAATTGGTATGAAAGGATTCAAAATTGGTATGAAAGGATTCAAAATTGGTATGAAAGGATTCAAAATTGGTATGAAAGGATTCAAAATTGGTATGAAAGGATTCAAAATTGGTATGAAAGGATTCAAAATTGGTATGAAAGGATTCAAAATTGGTATGAAAGGATTCAAAATTGGTATGAAAGGATTCAAAATTGGTATGTAAAGGATTCAAAAAAAATTGGTATAAAAGGATTCAAAATTGGTATGAAAGGATTCAAAATTGGTATGAAAGGATTCAAAATTGGTATGAAAGGATTCAAAATTGGTATGAAAGGATTCAAAATTGGTTAAAATTGGTATGAAAGGATTCAAAATTGGTATAAAAGGATTCAAAATTGGTATGAAAGGATTCAAAATTGGTATGAAAGGATTCAAAATTGGTATAAAAGGATTCAAAATTGGTATGAAAGGATTCAAAATTGGTATGAAAGGATTCAAAAATTCAAAATTGGTATGAAAGGATTCAAAATTGGTCAAAATGAAAGGATTCAAAATTGGATTAAAATTGGTATAAAAAGGATTCAAAATTGGTATAAAAGGATTCAAAAAATGAAAGGATTCAAAATTGGTATGAAAAGATTCAAAATTGGTATGAAAGGATTCAAAATTGGTATAAAAGGATTCAAAATTGGTATTTCAAATTGGTATGAAAGGATTTAAAATTGGTATGAAAAGATTCAAAATTGGTATGAAAGGATTCAAAATTGGTATGAAAGGATTCAAAATTGTCAGACAGGATTCAAAATTGGTATGAAAGGATTCAAAATTGGTATAAAAAGATTCAAAATTGGTATGAAAGGATTCAAAATTGGTATAAAAGGATTACAAATTGGTATGAAAGGATTTAAAATTGGTATGAAAGGATTCAAAATTGGTATAAAAAGGATTACAAATTGGTATGAAAGGATTTAAAATTGGTATGAAAAGATTCAAAATTGGTATGAAAGGATTCAAAATTGGTATGAAAGGATTCAAATTGGTATGAAAGGATTCAAAATTTAAAATTGGTATGAAAAGATTCAAAATTGGTATGAAAGGATTCAAAATTGGTATGAAAGGATTCAAAATTGTCAGACAGGATTCAAAATTGGTATGAAAGGATTCAAAATTGGTATGAAAGGATTCAAAATTGGTATGAAAGGATTCAAAATTGGTATGAAAGGATTCAAAATTGTCAGACAGGATTCAAAATTGGTATGAAAGGATTCAAAATTGGTATAAAAAGATTCAAAATTGGTATGAAAGGATTCAAAATTGGTATGAAAGGATTCAAAATTGGTATGAAAGGATTCAAAATTGGTATGAAAGGATTAAAATTGGTATGAAAGGATTCAAAATTGGTATGAAAAGATTCAAAATTGGTATGACCACATGATTTTTGAGAAATAATCATTCTTTGATTGTTATTTTTCCTATGTGTTTGGGGGTTGTGATGGCAAAGGTCCGTTTCACAGGTTACACAGGGTCATGGATCCATATGATACCACCAATTAATTTTATTTGATCTGTGAAGTATTAGTGTGGGTGTGGAATTAATTGTAAAAAATTCCCATGGTTCTGAATATAGTTGTGGAAAATCTTCCCACGAAAAATTGTGACAGAAATAATATTAATGTATACATCTCCCTCTTTCACAATTTAATGTACTTTTCATTGCACAATTACATGGAGGACATTTTTAGAGCACCATATTTACTACATATACTGGTTTTTGTAATGACATTTGTTTTATGAATGATTTATTTATAATGATTTTTTGTTTGTCCCACGAATTCCCAATATTCCTGCATTTATAACCGCGGGGATCGTAGATTTTTACCAGGTCCAGGGTGATGCAATAGTGGCTCCTCTGCCAGTAATAGAGGGCATTATTATTTTTCCTATAAATTTTACATTTCTCTGAAAAGATTTATTTCCTGAACACTCCACTGTGTACATTAGATCAGGTTTGTTAAAGTACAGTACCACAAGCAAAATATTCTTGTCTGGTTCTCCGTGAAGGTATTGATTATTGCCTTCTTGTTGTCACTTGTGTTATATGTTGTTCTTGTTTTTCTTTCTTTTGCCAGATAAGCATGTAAAAAGAAAATCTCCAAAACATGACAAGGCGAGCAAATCACGTTCTCAATTGCGATTTGTCCATTCAGAAAACCTCCACTTCAAAATTGACAACGAAGCAGGGGTCAATGATTTGCCCCTTCTAAAAAGAAAGATGTTCAATATGAAACCAGAGTCAGAGAAAAAGTCAGTATTACTTCTGAGAAATGGCAAGAGGAAGCGGATTCGATGTAAGCGTCCTGAGTGGAGCGATGAAAGTAGCAATAAAATCAAGAAATGTGACTTGAATGATGAGGAGTCTTTGATTAAAGTTTATGCTTCAAATCAGCTATCCGTCCAGAGAAGAAACTTGTTGCAAGCTTTGGATGAAGTGATAAACTAAGACAATTCTTTTCAAGGAGATAACACTTAAACTTATTAGAGCCTTCACAGTATATCGATTATCACGATATCATGATATCATTTTTAGATGATATCAAAAATATCCTGACCAACATATCATATGTCATTTTCACATGTAAACTGCATATTAAAGCAAAAACTTGTGAAACAGAATTTCAGAAACATTTCAAATGAATGATATTTTAACGGAAAATATCTGATTTTTTTATGCTTCCTTTCCTTAGATTAAGAGCTATTATTATTTATTTGGGATAAAGGAAATATGCATGCTGAAAACTTACGCAGTTTTGAAAATAAACAGTCATAACTTTATCGCGATATGGTGATTTATTTCATTATATCTTATCTTCCATGCTATAAATATGCAATCTGGTCCAAAGACCTGATTCTAACACATTTCTAACCAACAGTAAAAACTTACTTACCAGCCCAGCCCTAACCTCCGATATACCTCTAATATCCTCACTTCTTTTCAACGCGTTGCGGAAACAATATCGCTGGACACTGGCCAAGAAATTTCTTTATATTTTTGCCTTTTTCTAACAATTTTCATCCTTGCAGCTCCTTACCATGCAGGTTTTTATGCTGTTTGGCATTTTCTTCTAGCCTTTTCAGAATCAGGTCATTGACCAGATTGCATATTTACAGCATGGGGGTAAGTATAACTTGTAAATAGCCCCGCTTCACTTAGCAGGGTAAATCTATTGCAATAATGTTGTCCTTGATAATGGATATCACATTTGTCCATTATTGTAAGACCCTAGAACTTATTCTAACATTTCTGACTATTTGACAAATGAGCAGGAAAGGATAATTCTTTATATGAAGTGTGAACCAGGAAGCTATTTTGTGTCTCTTCTCCGATGCAAATCTGGAATGTTACTTCTCTGAAAAGATGAAATTTGTCTAAATGGACTTCCAGGGTTCATATCTGATAAAATCATTTTTATTGCCCATTATCCATGAGTGTAGCCAGGGGGTTCGAAAGTGCTGTATAACACTCCACCCCCACCCTGAAATATTTAAAAGGTCAAACATTGCCAACATATAAATGTATATCCAGCTATTGTATGAAAAAATAATAGACTTATAAGATTACAATGATTCACAATATTTCCATTTAATTTTTTAAGTTCTAGCTTATGCCCAAACAAATGATAAACCAGACCACAGGCTCCAATCTGGACTTGCTCAGGACCATTTGTGGATCCCGACCTCAAGAATAGTTTGCTTTCATTGCTAACACACCCAGTCAACTAATCAGGCTAGACCTCTACAATATTGATTTAAAAGAGATGATATTAAAGTAGGGATGGCAGTGGGAGGTTAATTATGTCTATTGTACATTACAATATGAAAGGAATGGTAAAATATTGGAATGGATAAGTCGTTAGATTAAAAAAAAAAAGAATTGTTAAAGAAAAAGTTTGAGGGTTTTTGCAACATTTCAAAGACTGTGATAGACCTCTGAGGCATTTTTCAAAATGTCTTCTAAACTTGATTAAACCGAATCAAATTTGATTGTATCCTGTCTGACACTGACATAATATTGTAAACTTATATCCCTCAATTAAATTATTTCCAAGATTCTTATTTTGGAAAGTTCAATTATTCCTATTTAATTATGCATATTTTGATATTAAGGGTTTATCATGAATTTAACTCTACTTTAGATGTGTAGGTAGTTCAGTTGGTAGAGTGCACGAATGAGATGCTGGAGGTACCGGGTTCAAGCCTTGGTCAGGTCTAAACCATTTTTCCACAGCTATGAAGACAGATACACCGAACATCAAAGCAGAAGTATGTTGTCTGCAGCTCCTACTCCTCATTCAGCTGTTGAGAGAAGTGGCAATGGTTGAATGGCGCTCGCCGTCCTTTGGAGGGGATGTTATGCCGTTGGTCCCAATGGTAGAACACTAACATCTTACCTGATTCTCTGAACACTATTCGAAAAGAGAAGCATGCAAATGCAGTGTTCATGCACTTCCCGCCCTGGCATTGTGGGGTCACAGATGGAGCGTCCTCGGCACGGTCCCAGTTAGGTTATACCTGTAAATCCTTCCACCACGCTACACCCAAGTATTAACTAACATTTGAAGCAAGTGTAGCGAACGAGAAGAAGAAAACTCTACTTTGAGTAATTTTCCTCTTTTCTGCTATTGGTGTGAATTGGGGTTCAATCTGTGTGTAAGAATTACTGTGCTTTGTGCAAACTAGGTGAGCCTTTGTAAACATTGTATGCTTGGGGTTAACTCTTGATAATAGTGACTTGCATCCTTGTGCACAATGTCTGATTTTGGTTTAAAGGAATAATCCCATGGTTTTTTTGTAAAACTTTATCTAAAAGAGCATACTTTTAGAGCCAATTTGGTACAAAAATCAGGTTGATATCATATTCCATTCAGGAGATATGGCTTTTTAAAGATTTCCCAATTGCAATTTAAAATTTTTGTACAATATGATGAATTTGTGTTTGATGAAGTCATAGAGGCAGTTCTTTTGCAAATGTTTATGTATTTCTTTGAACATTAATTGGTTGTTTCTGTATGATTAGAAACAATTTTGTTAAAATTTACTGACGTAGGGTATAGTTGGCAATGTATATAAATATCTAACTTTCATCAATTTATTTTTCTAGCAGATTTACTTTTAAAAAAAGGATAGATTTTAATAAAATACATAAACTTTGTGGGAGAATGTGTTGCAGTGATGTCATACTGAGCCTTTTCCTATTCGTTTTTTGGCATTTTTTGTGAACCTTAAGATTTGAATATCTCCTGGTAGGAATAACATATCAACATGATTGTTCCACTAAATTGTTTCTAAAGTTGTTCTCTTATAAAAGGTTATGCAAAAACATGGGAATATTCCTTTAAAAGATTCAAAGATACATATAATTTGTATTCTTCTTTCAACATCACAACCTCCAACTTTTGTACATAAATTTTCATGGAATTTCATTTTTATGTATCTGAAAGAGCAAAATGTAAGAAACAGATTGGTAATAAAAATCATGAGGATATCTCATTCCTAGAAGAAGTTATTAAACTTTACAGATTTTTCTTGGCAGCATAAAAATGACTTTTGTACTGAGTCTAAGTCATCATTATGATATCAACACAGCACTTTCTGTACTAATCTCCAATCTTGATGTATTTCTTTGAAAATTAATCGTTAATTTTTCATAATTAAAATATAAGTTACTAGAACAGATTGGAGAATATTATTGTAGATTTTATTCTGCACTATTTATTCTTAACCATTTTTGAGGAAAAAATTGTTTGCAATCAATTTAGAAAATATGAGAGTTAATATTCAAAGAAATACATAAAGAATAGTGCAGAAGTGCTGTGATGACATGATGATGACATAGACATAAAATAGTGCAGAAATGACATGATGATGACATAGACAAAGAATAGTGCAGAAGTGCTGTGATGACATAGACAAAGAATAGTGCAGAAGTGACATGATGATGTCATAGACAAAGAATAGTACAGAAGTGCTGTGATGACATGATGATGACATAGACATAGAATAGTGCAGAAGTGCTGTGATGACATGTGATGACATAGACAAAGAATAGTGCAGAAGTGCTGATGATAGACAAAGAATAGTGTAGAAGTGCTGTGATGACATGATGATGACATAGACATAAAATAGTGCAGATGACATGATGAAGACAAAGAATAGTGCAGAAGTGCTGTGATGACATGATGATGTCATAGACAAAGATTAGTGCAGAAGTGCTGTGATGACATGATGATGTCATAGACAAAGTGCAGAAGTGCATGATGACATGATGACATAGACAAAGATTAGTGCAGAAGTGACATGATGACATGATGATGATGTCATAGACAAAGAATAGTGCAGAAGTGCTGTGATGACATGATGATGTCATAGACAAAGAATAGTGCAGAAGTGCTGTGATGACATGATGATGACATAGACAAAGAATAGTGCAGAAGTGCTGTGATGACATGATGATGACATAGACATAAAATAGTGCAGAAGTGACATGATGATGTCATAGACAAAGAATAGTGCAGAAGTGACATGATGTCATAGACAAAGAATAGTGTAGAAGTGCTGTGATGACATGATGATGACATAGACATAAAATAGTGCAGAAGTGACATGATGATGACATAGACAAAGAATAGTGCAGAAGTGCTGTGATGACATGATGATGTCATAGACAAAGAATAGTGCAGAAGTGCTGTGATGACATGATGATGTCATAGACAAAGAATAGTGCAGAAGTGCTGTGATGACATAGACATAAAATAGTGCAGAAGTGACATGATGATGTCATAGACAAAGAATAGTGCAGAAGTGACATGATGATGACATAGACAAAGAATAGTTCAGAAGTGCTGTGATGACATGATGATGACATAGACAGAGAATAGTGTAGAAGTACTGTGATGACATGATGATGACCTAGACAAAGAATAGTGCAGAAGTGCTGTGATGACATGATGATGACATAGACAAAGAAATAGTGCAGAAGTGACATGTGACATAGTGATGACATGATGATGTCATAGACAAAGAAATAGTGCAGATGATGTAGACTGTGATGACATGATGATGTCATAGACAAAGAATAGTGCAGAAGTGCTGTGATGACATGATGATGACATAGACAAAGAATAGTGCAGAAGTGCTGTGATGACATGATGATGACATAGACAAAGAATAGTGCAGAAGTGCTGTGATGACATGATGATGACATAGACAAAGAATAGTGCAGAAGTGCTGTGATGACATGATGATGACATAGACATAAAATAGTGCAGAAGTGACATGATGATGTCATAGACAAAGAATAGTGCAGAAGTGACATGATGTCATAGACAAAGAATAGTTCAGAAGTGCTGTGATGACATGATGATGACATAGACAGTAAGTGAATAGACAAAGTGCTGTGTGAATAGTGACAAAGATAGTGCAGATGAAGTGCTGATGATGACATGATGATGTCATAGACAAAGAATAGTGCAGAAGTGCTGTGATGATGATGATGACATAGACATAAAATAGTGCAGAAGTGATGTCATAGACAAAGAATAGTGCAGAAGTGCTGTGATGACATGATGATGTCATAGACAAAGAATAGTGCAGAAGTGCTGTGATGACATGATGATGTCATAGACAAAGAATAAGAATAGAATAGTGCAGAAGTGCTGTGATTACATGATGATGTCATAGACAAAGAATAGTGCAGAAGTGCTGTGATGACATGATGATGTCATAGACAAAGAATAGTGCAGAAGTGCTGTGATGACATGATGATGTCATAGACAAAGAATAGTGCAGAAGTGCTGTGATGACATGATGATGTCATAGACAAAGAATAGTGCAGAAGTGCTGTGATGACATGATGATGTCATAGACAAAGAATAGTGCAGAAGTGCTGTGATGACATGATGATGTCATAGACAAAGAATAGTGCAGAAGTGCTGTGATGACATGATGATGTCATAGACAAAGAATAGTGCAGAAGTGCTGTGATGAATGAGTAGACAAAGAAAGTGCAGAAGTGCTCTGATGACATGATGATGTCATAGACAAAGAATAGTGCAGAAGTGCTGTGATGACATGATGATGACATAGACAAAGAATAGTGCAGAAGTGCTCTGATGACATGATGATGTCATAGACATAGTGCAGAAATGAGTGCAGAATAGTGCAGAAGTGCTGATGACATGATGATGACATAGACAAAGAATAGTGCAGAGTGCTCTGATGACATGATGATGACATAGACAAAAATAGTGCAGAAGTGACATGATGATAGACATAGTGATGACATGAGACAAAGAATAGTGCAGAAGTGACATGATGAGTGAAGTGACATGATGATAGACAAAGAATAGTGCAGAAGTGCTGTGATGACATGATGATGACATAGACAAAGAATAGTGCAGAAGTGACATGATGATGACATAGACAAAGAATAGTGCAGAAGTGCTGTGATGACATGATGATGACATAGACAAAGAATAGTGCAGAAGTGCTGTGATGACATGATGATGTCATAGACAAAGAATAGTGCAGAAGTGCTCTGATGACATGATGATGTCATAGACAAAGAATAGTGCAGAAGTGCTCTGATGACATGATGATGTCATAGACAAAGAATAGTGCAGAAGTGCTGTGATGACATGATGATGACATAGACAAAGAATAGTGCAGAAGTGCTCTGATGACATGATGATGACATAGACAAAGATTAGTGCAGACGTGCTCTGATGACATGATGATGACATAGACAAAGATTATGACATAGACAAAGAATAGTGCAGTGACATGATGTGACAAAGAATCTGTGACATGATGATAGACAGACGTGCTCTGATGACATGATGATGACATAGACATAGACCAACAATCTCTTGAACTCAGACAAGAACCATCTATAAATTTGATAAGTTCTTGTAGGAATAAGATATTCACTTGGTGTGACCACCTTATAGAATAATAAGGACCACAATTTCCAAGTTCAATTTGATACAAATAACAAACACTAAATAAGGCATGGAAGTGAAATCAGTACTTAAATATATTATTACTTAGCTTCTGCATGAAATAATAAAACATATGTTCAACAATATAAACATTTCCACAAAATGTTTTTAAAATAAACATCTGTAAATAAATTTAGCATATTCTGATGTTCTTTTGTCAGAACTTGTCTCATAATAAAATGTTCAAAACCTTCCAACGTCTTTGGTTTTATTTTAAAGGTTCAACCAAAATATAGATATACAACTGCCATCCGTTCATTTGAACATAATTTGATATCAAAAGAAATCAATATCACAACACCCTATAGTTCTCCATATTAAAATAACTCTCCATCCATACAGTTCCCTTCTATTTTGTAATTCATTCAGCTCTAATACTCAATCTGTGCGATTAGGAGCATCCAATCATCAGTAATCCTAGTTAATGCGCATGCGGTCAGGTCAGGTCTAGAGTCCAGAATATTGATTGCCGTTGCCTCCGTGATTCATGGAACCCATGTCCCGCCAAAATGGTAGAATGATGTTAAATAAATGACATCACCCGAGCTCCTTCCATCATGACACCCGTCTTCCACACGATGGACACCCAAACAATTAGTGTCCAATAATATAATGCTTATACAAGCCACATTGCTATACTGTACTAAATATCTATTTCCTTAAATATTAATTTGAATACTCGGTCTGAGTTGTCTTTCCAGGAGGTCAGAATTAAAGTGGTAAAATTCAACTATATTTTACTCCCCAACTTAAGTTTACAAATATGTGCCAACTCTTGTAGAAACAATTAGCACAACACCTGAATTTTAGTTGATAATAGACTTCTAGCCCAGTTAGTTTTGACCCTTTACAGACAATGCTGCTCTGCAAACATTTTCTACTTAGAAGTTATGTAACAGAAAAATGTCAAGTACCTGAAGTTGGACTTGTTTATCTGAACTCTAGTACTGATAAAATATATGTTGAGTTTTTCTGTTTTCCTTTTCAAATACTTTTACCCAATTTAATAGTTTATAATTAGAATTAGGATTGACGGCTACAATTGGTTTAATAACTTCTTGTAGGAATAAGATATTCACTTGGTTTGATAACTTCTTGTAGGAATAAGATAATTGGTGTATTCACCAATCTGTTTCTTTCATTGTTCTCTATCAAATATATTCAAATGAAATTCCATGATATATTCCATTGAAAGCGTTTTTGTATGATATGGTGTATACATTGGTGGTTGTATGAGATTTTAGATGAAAGGGGCAAAACATGGGGGGTAGAGAGGATGAAGCATTAAGATCTTTGTAATTATATGCTAATGATTAGTTAACCTTTCCACCTCTTATGGAGAACCACCCATGGGTGTATACATAGGATGTAATGGTAATTAAAAGCGTCAAATTAAAGGCAGAACCTACTGTACTTGTAATGGTAGGACCCTCTTTTAGAAAAATCTTTATCTGTTCCTATTAGTGTATGGAATGTGAAGACTTAACTGATAGAATTCATAATAGTTCTCAACATTCTGCACTTCATTGAATTTTAATATAATAAGACAAGTTGGCTGCAAGTAAATTTTGCAGTCTGAAAATTGACTATTAGCTCCATTCATACAGTACATTTAACTTCCTATTGGTTTGTGAATGGTTTATCACTTAAATAAGATAAGACAGTTATGGCATTTTTATACATTGCTTTGTTTTTTATTTTTGTATTGCACCACAAGTTTTTGTCGTTTTAACATTTGACAAAGACTCAGCATCTGTAGTTAGGAAGACATCCCACCAAAAAGTCTGATTTCTCAATGATGTGGTCTTTAATTTTCTAGTCCATATTGTTTAAACCAAATGTGTTAGTCACATAAGTTTGTTTCAATGTGTGGTCATGATTGTTTCACACTTTGCTTCGCCATGATGACCCCACCTCGATGATCATTTGGGGGAGGGGACGTCTTGTTTGGGGGAATGGGAGACAGGCCAGATAAGAGAAAATTTAGTGAACTGTTGTGTTTTTTGTTTTTTGCTCTTGAACCTTTTACTGTTTGAAATGAAGTTCCCTAAGTTTCATCCTTGGGTCTGGAGATAACTAACTACGGTTTTGCAATTAAAGGGTATCTATTTTGGGAAATGATTTATGGATTTGAGGAAGTACTGATTCACTTAACTATCCATCGGAAAACTCTCGCCTTTGGATAAAAAATCTTCAATTTCGGATAAAAATGAGTGATTTCTGAACATATTTCTCCAATATTGAACAGAAGCTTCGATTTGGGTGAAATTTTTTTGATTTTGGCATGACAATCTTGATTTAGATTTTAAAATTTCAATTAAGGATGAAACATTTTTGAATTTCCCTGCAAATTTATGCAGCTTATGGGACAAATTTCTCACGACCAGAGATTGAGAAAATTTGTTACCCTTTTGAAATATGTAAATGGTGGTGGGGAAGTGGCTGGGACACTGGAAGCCAATATATACACCCTTTTTAGCGACTTTTCTTCCTAAGCTGTGTGGCTCATTTATTCTATCTACAGATTAGGATGGAGGACATGCGACTTGAAAAGTGCCCCTAAGAAGTCGTGTCCCCTCGACTTTTCGAAAATTTCCTACACCCTGACTCTGGCCAGTGTACGTACCCTGGTGCATTCTAAAACAGATCCTTGAAGCTGAATGGCAGGGCGTAGAAAGGGTTGAACTCTTGTGGGGAAGGGGAGAGGGATTTCAGTTTTAAGCGGTTGGCAATTTTCCCTGGCCGGAAATTTCCACAAAAAATTTCCGGAAAACATTTAAACAACAGTAGCCTAAATTCATTCAGTATGTTGGATTGAGAAAATTTGTTACCCTTTTGAAATATGGAAATGGTGGTGCGGAAGTGGCTGGGACACTGGGAACCACTATACACACCCTTTTTTTAGCGACTTTTCTTCCCACAGGGAATGTTAGGTTCATACGCTTGCGATAATCTCTTTAACTGTGCAAAACGCTCTGAAATGTTACACATATTTAACACTTCAAACGTTATAACGAAAGATTCTCTTAATATTTTGTTCCATATCAAACGGTAAAGAGAATTTGAATTCGTTATCTATCGTTTGAGACCATTTTCATTTAATTATTCATCCTCCCCCTCCCCCACCCAAAAAGAAAAGTACCGTACTTTGTATACTATAAAAAGTGTTTTTTCTTGTCTTTCAATGGGAGCGCAAGCAAAATCACATGGTTATCGCCGCTTTGACCTTTGTAACTTATTAATCAAATATTTGGGAGTCCATTTCACACGGCCTGATAATTAACATATATCTGTTTACCATATATATAAAATTCAACGTGATTGGTGCAAAAAAGGGCCCGTACTTTTTAACATATAGAAATCGATGAGATAACAATTTGCGTCCGCTTATGTATCCCTTCATTTTATTTCCGACGTAATCTTAGCACGCCCGAGCTGCATGGACTGTACTATTGTGTGCAGAGGGGTTCCTGTTTGTGTATTGTAAACTTCATGCTGTGAAGAGGCGATTAGTGTTTTCCAATGTCGGATTTTGGCTTATTCTTTTCCATTTTTAACAGTTTTCTTGTATATTTTGTTACACTAAGATATATTTCTTATTATATGACTGTATTCATCAGAAATTAAAACATTATTTGGCTGAAATATTATCGACAACAATCATGAACAAAGAAGTGCAAGAGCGAGGCATATAAACGACAACGTTAGGTTGCATGATTATGATTCCAAAAATTAAGAACTTTTATTTATGAAACTTTTTGTATGAATTATATATGTTTATTATAACCTTAAAGAATATTTTTTCTTATCACTGCATTCTTAAAAATTTAAGAAGGGTTAGGGAGAGAGGGGGCGGGGGAAGAAATTTTCCTGGCCGAAAATTTCAGACCTTTCCTGATTATTCATTTTTTGATTGGTTTGATAATCCCGGGGAGGCTGGTGGCCTGGAAATTTTTGGATTTTGTTTAATGGTTATTCCAAAAAAAATTCTAAAGGTTTTCCTCAAAATATTCCCCTCCCCCCGACATTTTCTGAAACCCCATTTTCCCCAAATTCGGACCTTTCCTGTTTTTGAGGGGGAGGCTGGTGGCCTGGATTTGGATTTTGTTAATGGTCCCCCCCCCCCCCATCCTGCAAAAAAGTGTAGCTACACCAATACAGTCACTAATGTATGGACAGCCACACATCTGAATTTTTACCTTCTATTAGAAAGATTTAAATTTGGAATAGAACAGTTATGTAAAAAGATCAAAATTTGATGTTTTTGATGCATACACAAAATTTCACAGTTATGTATGAACGGAAGGAGTACAGTTGAAAATTCAAAGCCAATGTTTTGTATTTCATTTCATTTATTTATTTGTTTCATCACAACATTCATAATTCATAATAACATTATAACAATAGGAAAATACATATAATAACAATACAAACATTGTGAAACGAAGTGCTCTAAAAACCCTTAACGGCTTAATAAGTAGAGCCCTCCCTCTTAATATTTAGATAATACTCCCAAACTCCCACTACTGTAAATTACTATAACTCCATACACCCCATGCCATCCCATGTCTCTATACAACAATCCCAGAGAGAAAAGAAAATCCACCGGAGTCATCCCAACCCAAAGGACTCAAACCCTGACCCCATCCTAGCCATTGCCCCACCCCAACCACCCCACCCCCTATTCTAACCACCCACCCCATCCTAGCCACCCACCCCATCCCAGCCACCCCGTCCCAGCCACCCCGTCCCAGCCACCCCGTCCCAGCCCCCCCGTCCCAGCCACCCCGTCTCAGCCACCCCATCCCAGCCACCCCACCCCAGCCACCCCATCCCAGCCACCCCACCCCAGCCACCCCATCCCAGCCACCCCATCCCAGCCACCCCATCCCAGCCACCCCATCCCAGCCACCCCATCCCAGCCACCTCCATCCTAGCCACCCCACCCTAGCCACCCCACCCCTAGCCACCCCCACCCCACCCTAGCCATCCCACCCTAGCCATCCCATCCCACCCTAGCCATCCCACCCCACCCCTAGCCATCCCCACCCCACCCCATCCCACCCCACCCTAGCCATCCCACCCCACCCCACTCTAGCCATCCCACCCCACGCCATCCCACCCCTAGCCATCCCACCCTATTCCCATCTGTGTATTAATATTTGATGAAAAGGATCTTAGTTAGCTTTTTCTTAAAGAGTGACAGATTTTGTACATTTAAGATCTTCCGACAGGGAATTCCATACGATTATTGAACGGTTACGAGCCTTTAACAGGGCGACCTTAGTTTTGCAGGGATAACAATGAATGCTTGTGTTTTGTCTAGTTCTATAGTTGTGCACCTGGTAATTATGTTCAAAGAAGCTATTGAATGAAGATGGTTCAAGCCCTTGTGTTACTTTAGAAGCAAAATTCAAGTGGGTTAAATCAGATAACTTACGAAGGTTTAGTGAAGAAAATAAATTGCTGGTGTTCGCACGAAGTGATGCAACTGGTTATCAAAGGCCGTGGACATTGACTTGGTTGTCGATGTTATGTCTGTCCGTACGTCGTACCTGTGTTCTCGTCCGGGTTGTAAAAAGCGTTTCGTGATAGCATTTGTACTATCATAACCGAATACGCAGGCAACGACCCCGTCATTGTAATTGTGTGTTCAACTCTCTCTTTCTCTCTCTGGAAGTGGTGCATTCACAATATGTCGAATAGCCCGCTTTTGCAAGACTAGTAATGTAGTCAGATCAGAAGAATAGCCCCCTGACCAAATGGTGGAATAATATGAAAGACGCGGAAGAATCAAAGTGTTGTAAATAATTCTAAGAACATTACACGGTAAATAGTGCTTAACTTTTGAAATAATACCAACAGCTCTGGCTATAGTTTTAGAGAGCGAATTGATATGGTTTCGCCAAGTAAGATTTAAATCGATTGTGATTCCTAGGAACTTAGCATTGTCGACTTTGTTAATCTTGATGTTATTCATAAAAATCTCTAAATCTCACGTCTTGCTACACGATCCAATCACTACACAATTGGGTTTTTTAACATTTAAAGATAGTTTATTGGTTCTAAACCACTCATTGAATTTTTTAATTCATGATTAATTTTATCCTGAAGAAGTCTGGCATCTTTTCCTGAGAAGAAAATATTAGTACTGTATCATTGGCGAATAAATGTACCGATGAATTATGGCATGTGGTATATGTCATTGACATATAAAATAAGCCAAAGTGGTCCCAAAATGGAACCTTGTAGTACTCCACAATTAATTTGTAAGGGTTCAGAGCTTTCACTGTTAAATAAGGTGAACTGAAGTATTTGAAATATAAGTACTGATCCTGGAATGTGCTATACCTCTGATACCATAATAGGAGAGCTTTGTTAGGAGAATGTGATCAATTGTATCGAAAGCCTTACTAAGATCAAGGAAGATTCTAACAGAGGTTTGTTTGTTATCCAAAGCATGGGAATTTTTTATTTACAGCATCAATGAGTGACCAGGACGAAAACCATATTGTCTGTTATTCAGGATGTTATTATTTTCTAAGAAGTTGTGAATACGATTAAACATAAGACGTTCTAGGAGTTTTGAAAAACTTGGTAAAACGGAAATTGGACGATAATTTTCAAAACTGTTCTGATCCCCCTTTTTTTTTTTTATAGATGGGGGTAACTTTTGCAATTGTTAACTTTTTCGGCAAGACACCTGTGCAAAAAGATATGTTAAATATATGACATAGAGTGTCAGCAATATGGTGAATAATACTTAAAATCATCATACCCAGCCAATTTGTTCTGTTTCAGACAAGTTAGAGACACTTTCATAATTTCATCTTTTTGCACTGGAAGTAGAAAAATAGAAGATGGGTTGAGATCGTTAGGTGACAAAAATCTGGTGGATTAGAACTTGAGGGAATTTGATTTGCAGGTGATGGTCTGATATTGACAACGAAGTTATTGAATTCATTTGATATATCTTCAGGGTCGCTTACATTTCCGTTGGCCGACTTGAATGATGATGAATAAGATAAATCCTTTTTCTTATTACCTATGAGAGTTTTTATTGTTTATTTATTATTTAAAGTTTTTTTTCCATTTAATTAAAGTTAAGATACCCTTAGGAATCCAAGGGTGGCGCTTACGATTTCGTTTATTATTACCTTTGAAATATGGAAAGCATTTATTATAAATTAGATTAAATCTATGAAAAAAACGTTGTATGCAGAATATGCACATGTTTGCTCATAAACCTGAGTCCACGGTCTGTGTTACCAATATCGTACATGAAGCGGTCTATGTTGTTAATACAATAGTTTCTAGCATACAATCAGTTCGAAGGTTTAAAACCTTTAGAGACTGGTATCTTAAGAAATATAGGAAGATGATCACTTAGATCAGTTATCAAAATACCTGATAGTAAATTATCATTATATTCATTAGTAGGCCTAATGATATTATCTATAAGTGTCATATAATTATTGGTTATGCGAGTGGGTTTAGTAATTACTGGATAAAAGCCGTTTGAATACTTGACATTTAAAAAGTCTATATAATTACTTTAAAGAATATAAATATTGTAGTCACCCATAATATAGCACTGACCATTTTCTTTAGTCAAGATCTCCAATATATCTTGAAGATGGTCATTGAAAATACAAATATCGCTGTAAGGCGGTCTATAGAGAACCCTAATGATGACTTTTGTGTTAGAAGATGGAATAGATAATTCTATGAAAATAGCCATTATTTAATATAGACATATCCGCCGAGCGTTCAATAAACTTAAGGTCATTATTCACATACATACAAATGCCACCACCTCTCTTGTTGTCTTAATGGATTTCAATGAGATTTTGATTATCTAAATGGATGAGGGTGCAGATATATTGTCGTTTAGCCAAGTCTCTGAGAAACCGACAACTGAAAAATTTGTCTTTTAGCGCTGAAAAAAATTCGGCAGTGCAATCAAAATTTTTATGGAGGCTCCGAACATTGAGATGGAAAATACGTAGACCATCATTTGAAGATAAGTCATTGAAGGCGTTGATGTCATAGTAGTTACAATCGTGAGTTATCTCGGTAGTTCCGCGGGTAGTTCTGCTTGAATGAGAAAATTCCGAGTGAGGTGGTGGATACGTTGTGATAAGTTACCGTTTCCTTGTACGGTTTCTAGTAATACATTGTCGCTGATATCGTAGAAGGGAAGAGCTTTTCTAATACAATCTTGGCAAATGGAATTGTTAACACATTTATTGTGATTTAAATGCCAGGAGGCATCAACAAGGATCCCTTTTTGACAAATGTTAGATACACTTTCAAGCATAAGGCACAGAAAGTGAAATTAATCATATGGTGAAAATGAGAGCTAGAGCTGAGTTGGATAACAAAAGCTCCCTCGTTGTCGATTATACATGGAAACAGTGACTGATTTTTTTCCATGATATCACTCTTTGTAAATGACGAGATTGCCTTCTCTTCCTAGATTATTTATTAGGTCAGGGATGGCGGAATCAAGGAAGTCAGCTACAACGGGGCCACTGTAGCCGGGCCAGAAGGTGTCTTTTCAAATTTATATTTAGTTATTCTATATCATTCTTGACACTTGAAAACAAATTCAATCATACGTAGAAGCAGAGGCGAAACTATTTCGGACCAGATTTATCAACGGCACACAATATACCGTTTCCGGCGATTTTCAAGGTCATTCGACCATACTAGACACGATTTCAGAAGACATTTGATTTTTTATTATTCTGATATACTGCCACTATTCTATTGGTTTTAGAACGAATTGTGCAGTTCATGTAATATAATCTCGGCGTCACCAGCGCACAAGTCTAGCGGCGTTTCGGACTGCGTTCGTTGAAACTATACTAGGCGAGTCCGCCTCTGCATAGAAAATTAGCTGTAACATACAATTTAGTATTTGACATAAACAATTCTGAAGTACAAATTGTTCATAGTTTTCAAACTACATATACCCACCCTTGCAGGCATTTATCACTTTACTGGAGCTAAAGACTCTTTTTCAGATAAATAGAAATCTTAAAAACCGAAAGTGCCCTCTGTGGATTTGCAATAAGTTGAAATCAAGACTTGACTTTAACTATTCTCCAAACCTTCTTGGCCAACGGCAGGGAGGCATTAACCATCCATCGGATGAGAATGTATAGTGGTGGTCCCGACGGTAAAGTTCCTCACCTCTGCCTGATACCCTGATCATTTCTCAAATAGAGCAGTATATGAGGTTAAATGGATGAATGGTATCTACTTGAATTTGCCAGCGTTTTAAGACAGTGTATTGGTTTCTCCTCCATGTCTCCGTAAAGAGCTCTTTACCATTGGAGCAGTGTATAACCTGGACCATAATCCAAGCTCGATAACAGCACAGTCTTTCTTCCTTCCTTCCATGGAACTGGAATGAGTCTCTTCCAATATTTCCCCAAAACTAATCATGGACAGCATAGGCCACTTGTGCAAATCACCCCCCCCTCCCACCCACGTTGACGCAAAGACACAACATCTCCTGGTGCCTATGCTTCTGCCCCTGCTGTAGTTCTGATTACATCTACCAATCATCAGTATTCGACTGCACTATGAATGTATATCCAAGCTGCCTGTGTATATCCAAACTGCCTGGTACATCAATTACCGAAAATTGCTGGATCAAGAGATTGTAGAGGTGCAGTGTCTCAGTTAATGAGTCATGGAGTCGAAATGTACCGGGTTATATTCCCGTCGTGAGCACTGCATTGTGTCTTTGAGCTAAAAACTTTACTCTGCTTGCTTCAGTCCACTCTGCTGTTAAATGAGTACTGTCGTGCCCTACAACAACCAAGTGACAATGTGAGATCTGTGGCTGTGAAGCTGACTTAACCTCTCTTTGACAGAGGCTGTGGATAAAAAACAAATGAAGAGTTTGGAAGCAAGATAAGCTTCGTGCTGTTTATTAAATGAACAGGAACAGTCTCCTTTCCTGCAATAGGAATAATAATCAAAGTGAAAGTTATGATACTACTGCAATACCCCTCAGCACTGGCAACAATCCAAATAATAGTATATACAAAAAACAACACACAGTGATACCAAGAAATACCCACACCTATAAATAGTCACAGGTGCAACTATACCTGACAGTAATGTCAGCTCACACAGTAAACATACCAACAAGCAGTTCACAAACTATAAACTTCACAAAAGAAATGTCACCCCTTTCACACTACCCCCTCTCTCACAGCACTATATACACGTTACCCGGCTATACGATTGAATGCCACTTGTGTTCGCATAAATCAAACTTGAGGCCCCGAAAATGATATGACCGAAGAAGTTAGTGCAGCAGATCACAACTCACTTGTATTACTAGCAAGCATGCCCCAATATCCAAATTGATTACACACAAATAATAATATGAATAGCACCACTTGACTTAATGAGTTCCGCATAATCAAAAAATATGGAAATGCACATATAAATTCAGAACAGCTGCCCTGATAAGTTATAACATATCAGGTTCTTAAATCATTCGTTAATACTTTGCAACAGATTCCAACCTTAAAGTCAAAACAATTCGATCGAACCCTATTTGTTCTTTGTCTTCTATTGTTCACCCATTGAACTCCACTCAGGCTTGGAAAGAATGAACACGCAAACAGTTCTGTAATGCAAATGTTCTGCAGTTAAACAGCTTAAAATAAGAGTTATGTTTGAGAAAACAATACGCGCTGTTCTTCTGTAAACCTTAAACTTGACTTTGCCCTCCTAGCGTCTGAAATACCACAGACGTCACCACAGACTATTGAGTGAACCTGTTGATGACGTCAGCATCTAGTCACACGGTCACCCCAATCGTATGGCCACTTGACACCTGTGTGCTGCCCGGCAGCGTTTTGTGAGACACGTCTCAGCTAATTGAAAACATCACTGGTACACGCCAGCTTCTAAAGTGGGCCTTTAACCTAGGATTCTGTGGAAAATGTCTAAAAACCGGTTTCTAGTCCTTTGATTGTAGCCATATATAACATACATACTTAACATCGATTAATTTAGTAAATACATGCCGGAAAATTACACTTGTAGTAACTGTCTAGTACATGCACGTAAATAAATAAATATTGCTTTGCAGCCAATATGACTTGACGATCAATCTTTCAGATAGGGGCTACTTTCCCCCTCACTTAGTTGCAAATATAGATCCTCGGTCAAATTCTGCAACATGACAAATCCCACTTTCATTTCCTTCTTTTATATAATATAACAATCAAACGAACACACATACAAACACACGCAGCCAACTACATCCCACGCAAAGCATCTCGCGGGAGCTTAAAGTACATAATAACACCAATCAGAACGTCTGTCACGTCTCACATAGCAATGCATTGCAAATACGATAATTTAACTCCTCAGGTCAGCAAAACACCCTAATCAGGTAGTAAATCACGAAATACAACTTACAGGTCCAGGATCACCTCTTCCTCTCTACCTGGTCCTTTAGATAACACCACACTTAGTATAAACCACACGGGTTCCACAATTTAACACCTCTGGGCAAATTTGTATGAGAGTACCTCCTCGAGGTTAACTCGCCTAGAGACAGTACACTCCCCTCTTGTATAATGGGAATATAGTCTGACGCCCTGATACTATTTACAATGACTTTATACAACAATTTTCCGCTCAAATCCTGCTTTTGTTTAAGAGTAGTTACAATTTACGAAGCTACTAGATTACATAATGCCCACAACATATACACGTATATACAATAGTTAAGCCCAAGCAACTTTACATAAGTTGAATGCATAATATGTGGATTTAAGTTTAAAGAGATATCAAGATATAAAATACATTCGTGGCTGGTACCGGCAATGCTTGGGAGTTAATGTGCGATGGACTGACCCCTAACAAAAAGTCCAGATCTGGCTTTAATAAAGCTGGTATCTGAGTAAATATAGATTGATCTGGCCAGATAAAAGCAGATATAAACCTTGAATAAAGTAAATTTGATACGCAACTAAAGTTTTATGTGGCCAGTTTAAGCCAGATACAACCTGGATTAAAGTCATTTTGATACACAAATAAAGTTTGATCTGGCCAGATCAAACCAGTTTTGGATATTATTGCTGGCCCAGATCAAAGTTAATCTGGCCTCAAATCAAACTTGATCTGGAAACTCCAGATCAAGTTCGATCTGGCTAAATCAAATTTGAATTCATATCTGCCCAATTCTTTACCTGGCCAGATCTGAATTGATATAAATCCCAGATCTGGGCCAGATCTGTATTTGATATCAAATCCAGATCTAGAATTTAAATCTGGCCAGATCTGTAATTTTTGTAAGGGACGTTCCGTCCAAGGGGAGGCATCTATTTCCATTTGCTTGCGCCATTGAAAGTGGGAATAAGCACCGGCTATATGAACCAATTGCTTCGGATGGATTTAGCTTAGCTTAGCAGGATCAAGAATTCATTGAACCTCTTAGATACATCTGATCTGACTGCAAGTGATGCTATTGGATGGGCTGCCTACTATGCCGCTTTACAGTCTTCACCAGAGGACCCTCCAGCTTGAATGCTCTACTCCCTCTTTTCGTTGAAAAAGCCGCTGCTCCAGCTATGGTGAAACATGGAACGAATGACATCAAGCAAACTATTGAGTTTCTCAATCCAAGACAAGCTTCAGTCATCAGAATAGATCAACTCATTTTTGCTCTCGCAAAATTTGTCCAGTGGAATGGCCACAAACTCATGGAAAGCTAGGGTATGTGATTATGCTGGGTGTCCTCCACAGTGGAATGGCTTTCTGGAACACATTAGGGGATCTAATGGAATGCTCCGTTTGGACCACCGCCCTACAGAAGCGGGAATGGCTTCATCGGGCACAGCGAAAGTTTTCCCACTTTTGTCCAGCCAGTATTTGTTACATGCCTAACATCGGAGCAGTAAAAATTCTCACAAATAATCACGATGAAAACAATACTAAATGAGTCAAATCAGGTACTATCGTGATTATTGGTCATTATTTGATCATTGAGAATTCACTTTAATCATTGTTTATTTACTTTATTCATTGGTGATTTACTTTATTCTTTGCTACCATTTCATTGAACGGTAAATACAGATATTTCCGTCAAGAAAGATATTTTATAACACATTATCCCAATCGAGAGATAAATATTGTGATGGTGAAACATATGGTGAAATCGAAAACAAGGAAATTTGAAGTTTTCTGCAAACATTTTGAGGTAAGTATCAATAGGATATTAATATAATGAAGGTAAAATATGGAAGTATAGAAATGGAGAGCATTTGAGTCGGTATGGTCGTTTAAATGTAATCGCTGCATGCCAAGATAGATACACAAGTTTCAAATTTAGAATTTTGATTATATATAATTAGTCAATAACGTGCATTTATTGCAGTGTATCAATTTTCCTTGTGTGAATTGCGAATTTTTTCTGCATAAAATGGCTAATAAAAGGGTCAGAAACATATACAACGTTTGAAATATGTGTTATAACAAATGCATTAATATAACAATTTATCGGTGGTGTGGAGCATCGATGATATTAAGGTGCTACATATATTACTGAAACGTTTATAAAATTCCAAAAGGAAATTCCTAATCATATAAAGACAACGGTGTCACTAATGTGTTAGAAGTGAGAGGCTTAAATGCATATACAGTTGAGCTATTTATAGAATTGATAATTTACGTATTTAATCGTTATTAGATACCTGAACAAAGATTCTATTTGCTCTAAAAATGGTGTGGATTGTCTGAAGTCTGAGGATTGCAAGTCGCTGGTTTCCCTGCTTTAGGCAACACTCAGTCAAAAATAGATTTGCAATCGTATTATTTTAGGGAACTAGGAAGAGTTGTGACTCACTTTGAATTGACTGGATGACAGAAGAAACAAATCTCTCCAGAAAAACTCAATTCTTTACTGACCCTGGTTGACTTCGCTTAGGACCACAAGAAAGAACATAAATACGGAAGGGTTGATACTTATCCACTGCTTGTGAGTAAAGCTTCCATTTTAATAAAACGGAAAGAAAGTGTATCGATCAACAGATCAAGGGAAGCATTTATCTGTTTATACTACTGTTTGTGAAATATAAAAATGTCTCTTGTCTGAAAAATATGAAAATGTTTGTTAAGGACTTCATCTATTTTATAACTTAATATGTATGATATAAAACCATCGTGACAATGCAATAAATGCTTCAAAAGGATTATTAGAGCCAGTTTTTAAAAATAGTTCAGGTGTAAGGTTTTCCGGCTCAGCTCTGATGTTAAAATGGTGATTCAATAGAAGTTAAAAAGGGACCAGTTGGCTTTGTGTTCCCCAAAAGAAAATTATACTCAATATGTGTGTCGTGCTAATCATGGAGTTGTAATTCTATTAAACCTGTATACAGCATGCATTCAGCTCATTTATAACATGGATGCTTTTCTGTTTGTAATTACATAACTTGTCCTTCTTCTTAACAATTTGTTCCAGCAAATCATAGCCACAAACTTAATGTAGCCTATAATGAGACCACTTATCCTAATTAAGATAACCACTCAAACACATAATAAGGACTTCATCTATCGCTAATTTTATACTTAACATCAACTTCCACAACAGCCCAAGACCAAGTGGAGAACTAGTACAATGGAACCATTTGGGAAATTTGATAATAGTTGCTTGTGGTTTTCATAATAAAGAAAATAAAGAGGAAAAGTCTGACCCTACCTAACAACTAATGATTTGTTGGTTAAGCAGCGTACATAATCGTAATTCTTATCACTACTCTATTGGCCCACTACCTGTTCTTTATAATTCCACCCACATTAATCTAATAAAGAGGGACAGCTAAACCGGAGTTCGTTATATTTCAACTCATATGTAGAAGAAGTAAATAACCCAACGCAAAATCGGCATGAAATTGGTTAGGATCAGTTATGAGTTTTAGAGAAGACATCTTAATCATATATATTCGTGCATGTAGTTTTTACACAGTTTTTACATCTTTGTTCCACCGTCACGGATGCTTCATTTAGGCCTATAAGAGAGATCTCATTGCAATGAGTGTGATATTCCGTTGCACATTCTTTAGGGAAATCTAGATGTGCCAGAATAAAAACATTAAAAGGATGGTTTACATTATTTTTAGTAATTAGTGATATGTTAAATATTTTTCGAAAAATATCACGATTCCCACAACTACAATTTCCCTGCAAATATCTCAGAGGACTTGATACACTCAAGTCTACCAAAAACACAAATGCAGATTCATTCCGTTGGTTGTCTTTATTGATAAGAATCTTCAATTTTTTCTGTTATGTTCGTATGTTTGATTACTCCAGGATCATATATAAACAATATGTTATTCATTCTTTTCAAAGGAAACAGCTTCTATATTCAAAATGGATTTATATTGTCAAAATGGACTGGAATAAAGCCTTCACATTACCATTATTCTCCGTTTTTGGTACTTAATAAACTCTGTACCAGAATAATTAACATAATTTTTGCTTGCTATTCTTGTACAGAGTGTATTAAGTACCACAAAAGGAGTATATTGGTAACGTGAAGGTTTTATTCAGTCCATTTTGACAATATAAATCCATTTTAAAATAGGAATTGTTAGGAATGGAATTGACAAATCTGGCGTTTTTCTCACTGTTTGGAATCATAGAGAAAAGAAATTTTTTCAGGGCAAGACGATATTAATTTATTTTTATCAGTTTTGCAATACAGAGCTGCTATTCCAAATTTATTGCATATAAGGTAAGCAGATATGGTGCTTACTCATTTGATTATAGTATCTGGTTAATTGAATAATTGTCGTATCTTGTTGCTCTCTTACTAGTTACTATACACATATCATCGTTGACAGGTTGAAAACGAAACCCTACATCAGCATTAATATTCATAATAGCACAACCAAGCTTGCAAACGAAACTTGATATATATCACCCGTCACGGGAAGATTAAAACAGTTTTATTATATGTAATTACAAACACAAATATAGATTTTTTCAACTGTTGTTCTTTTTGAAATAATTTTCTTCAATATCCTAATTTGGTCTGGGTTTTTAATGATTTTTTTTATATAAAGAAAGTCACTTAATTCATGCTTAAGATATGGCACTAAGAATGATTCGAAACATATTCGTATCACAACTACTACTCACCTAATGATCCGAGTATCGGGTTTTTCCAGAATAGGTTTCTCAGGATGTTTATGACTCAAAGTTCGCTGGAGTTAGTGCCCTAGTTTTAAATTGTGTTCCCTTTTGCTTTGTAAACTGACATAGATTTCGTATTTTCTCAAAACATGTGATTAACTTCATACACTCACATGAATAAGGTGTAGATTAGGCGATTCCTGGATCGGAATTTGCCAAGCATCTTATAAATATATTGTCGTGAAAATTAAACTTGGTTTACTTTGGTCATCATATCTTATTTATCATATATTTATTTTCTTTACTGCAGGAGATGTACTTCACCATTTACAGGATAATGCCAAACAGTTTACTAAAATGTGATGAATACGATAACTAAAAATGAAATAATTGATGTAACTTCACAGTGCGGAGGAATTACTCTAGCTAATTATTTATACTCAGAAACTTAGGTTGCATGTCCTATTAAAAAGTATGTGGCTTGACAATAAAATTATTTACATACCACGTTTAGCTCATCATTTTCTAACCCA
Organism: Chiridota heheva; assembly: GCA_020152595.1. Lineage (NCBI taxonomy): Eukaryota > Metazoa > Echinodermata > Holothuroidea > Apodida > Chiridotidae > Chiridota > Chiridota heheva. The sequence goes on from JAIGNY010000529.1 coordinate 126,385, forward strand.
AATTCATGATATGAATCAGAGTGTTCAGGAAATTCAGCAACTTTATACAAAACATAACATATGAAATACTGGACATAAGGTATCGTATCGTGAGATACTGCAGGGGATTTGGTAGCGATCTTTGGTCAATCCCTTACAGTTCTAACCAATATCCTGCATATACCGCACACGCCGTTTCCAGCAGTAATGTCTTATCTCAATAACATATAAGTATAACTTTTTAAATATATATAATAGATAAGTATACCTTTTTAAAATTTGTCTTTAATAAGTCTCTGTATACAGGTATAACCAGATACAAAATGTATTTTGATATTCAAATATCCATATTCTAATTGAAGAGAGCTGATATTATCAAGTAAATAGCTCTCCTTTTGAGCTTTTATGTTCAGGCATTACGAGAAGATGTTGTTGCTTGTGTTAAATATGCCTTTTGTAGTATATATACTTATTGCGGAAAATAAATGGGATATACATTAGGTAATGGTTATTGTCCCCAATTTGCTAGCCCTTCAACGCCCCTATATACAGATATATATATATATATATATATATATATATATATATATATATATATATATATATATATATATATATATATATATATATATATATATATATATATATATATATATATATATATATATATATATATAAATATATATGTATATAAATATATATGTATATAAATATATATGTATATAAAATATGCGCGTTTTAGTTAATTATCAGTGATTTGAATAGATACTTGTCAAATTCACATTCTACGAAATTACAGTTTTAATACTTTGCAGTTTTTCTTTTTTGACTTGTGAGATAAATCAGCAAAAATATAAACTATGTCCATGTAAACATTGTACTGAAAGGTCATCGTTATGGATGCAAATATGTTAGTTGAATCAATTCTTAATGTACCGCTTTGTCTAATCCTATTTTATTTTTCCAAAACAAAATGACCGCCATTCCTCCCGTTATTTTAGCATAAAGGCGTTAAGTCTGTGCGTATGAAGCGCATATGTGCAGGATCTGCGTCCCTCCCAAAAGCACAGTCAAGAAGCAAACAAAATAAGGAACAACGGACATGCTTGCATTCATTGTTATAAAACAACCTTACATTGTAACCAGTTTTTCGCCTGTTTCATTTCATGTCAACAGCGAGATGTCTTAAGTGTCGCAATATCTCAGAAAAAAGTTTAATTTTACATTTGAAACAACTTTTACATTAAATTATATTTACTCTTGTCAATGTATTTGTTTAAGAGGTTGCAAATATTTTTCTATTCTCTTCAAAATTCCAAAAAATGTGATATAAATTGACACGTCATTACACATTATAATAGAGAGATGTCTTATGGCCGACTTCTCAAATACAAATGATAACAATTAGTATAGAAATTGCAGGAAATTTCTATATTAAATTATGCCTTAACTGATACAAGATACAAATGCAAACAAACATGTTTAGAATCCACTTCGATATTATGTTCCATTAAGAAGATATTATAAATTTTGTAAAGATATTTAAACATACTCAATTGAGTAAGCAAATTCTGTTAAGGAAAGTCAACTCCAAATATTTTCCGGTTACATGCGGAAAAATGCACTGGTAAATAAATAATGATTCCATAAAATATTGCTGGAATCCTACATTAAAGAGAGTGTTATTCTTAGATTTACAGTTTACTGTGTAATTTTTCTTCGTTGCTCAGAAGTTTTGTAGTCTATTAAAATAATCTGATAACCCTGACCTAATATATATATATATATATATATATATATATATATATATATATATATATATATATATATATATATATATATATATATATATATATATATATATATATATATATATATATATATATATATATATATATATATATATATATATATATGTATGTGTGTGTGTATATATATATATAAAAAAATATATTTTGTGTTTCCACACCAAAATTCTGGCAATCATGCTGAATAGGTATATTACCCTTTTCATATACTTATGAAAATCATTTATGATATAATACCCAATCCCGACTGCTTTGTGGTAGTAACTTCTTAGTTAAAGCCTATTATACATCATTCGTACATAAATCGCTTCTGCTGAATAGACCTACAAGCATGGCCACTTCAAATCAACTTCATACGAGGTCTTTACGAAAAGCGCAGTCATATTAGCCCCAGAGGGACCAATAATCAAGTCGTCCAACAAAGTGGCGGAACGAATTTCATCTCCCATGCTTTCAATGTTGACTGTTATTTCGCATATTTCAATCGTATCAACTGGATGGAGATCCACGCATAAGTCGTTGTCAGTGAGCGTGAAAGCTTCTTTGACCTCGGGGCGTTCATTTAGCGTTGCGCAAAAATTATGTTTCAAGTTGCACTCTCCTCTCATACTGCAATATTCATCAAGAAAGTCACAGATGCGTAACTGGACGGGTGACCCATAAACAAGAAACATTTTAGACGCATTCATTCCATTCTCGTCGTACCAAGCCGGCTTCGGGCATCCCTTCGGTGGTCTCTCGTAATTGACTTGAAATAACTCGTTGTCAGTCCTCATTGAAAACTTCTTGGGTCCAACATTTATGTGATTAACCAACATCGGAATCAGCAGGTCGTTAAATAATGGGTCGAAGTGCATCATCTGCTTTTCGTAGAACCTGTTGATTGGTAAAATGAACTCCGGAGACTCATCAGATCCGTTCGTGAGATTAGGCATGTCCACATACATGGCTTTGTAGTTTCGGCCAATACCAGCGCTTGGTATTGGAAGTATATCTTGCAGGGAATCATCCGTCAGGCGACCCATGAGAATAGTCACACGAGGATTCGGACCAGTTGTCAGAGCTGGGTCTGTAACAACATAAAAATCATGGATATAAACCAAACCAATGTATGTCATGTTATCATCTTCGCGAGGAGGAGAAGTGGGTACGAGCACTCGATGGAAATTCCACCAGTATCAACGGAGGGCCATCACTATGAATGGGGGAATTTCAGAGAAAGATTCATCAACAACATTGAATAATTGTCAGATTTGTGTATATAATTTTTCTTTTAAAGTTTCAAATTTGACTCTCCGGTAGTCACTCTTCTCGTTAGGTCTTAATCCCATATACTCTCCTTCCCATAGTGTTTTCTTGAAATCTTTTACTCGGCAAGGTACCCGGTACCAAGACGTTATTCTTTTGACAAAATGTGATAAATTTTCCCCACGAAAAAAGACTGGCTATAAATTAAGTTAAGTAGATTGACAACTGGAGAAATGATGTAATTCGCGAAGGGGGAAGTGCGGCAGTACCAAGTAACTTTTCCAGATACGGCAATGTTTCTTACTATAGGGATTTCAAATGGTATTCGGCTATAATTCTTAGAGAGTTCTAAAATAAGGAACCTGTACAACGCCAGAGCTTATTGAAGCCATGCAGCCATTTTGTTGTTGAGATAGTGCGATACAATTGGACAGAAATATGCAATATAAAATGTAATACTATCGTAATTTTTAGAATTCAATGCCAAACATAAAACAATATTTTTACAAATATTTTGAAGCTTCAAAATGACTCTTTCAAAACGGAGTGGATCAATTTTTGTTATGAGAATGATGAGGTTTATTAATGGATTTAGTTTCCCCTCTGCAAAAATATTTTCCCGGACATATTCCAAATTAGACAAATGTACCATTGCATAAACATTTAACGTTAGTATAGCAAAAAAACATGAGACCTATCACAAAATCGTTTCCATACCACAAAAATATCTTAATTTAGGAAATATGTTTTCTTTATTTTAAAGCCCTCTACAGGATCATTTACCACAGATTCTATTCTCTTTATTAATAGTTAAGATAACCCACTGCTCAGAGAAACAACCGAAAAGATGGAGTGAAAGACAAATACCTATTTCAAAATAACAAATGTTAATCTTACCTTCTCCTAGTTTTTCCGATATAGCCTTGTCTGCAATTTCTTTTGAAATAGGAACATCCAATACAATTCCTTCAAAGGAAAATCTGCGAATAGCGGAAACGACAAATAGATCAGAGGCTGACCCAATCGAGAACGAAGCCAACAACGCCCCCAAAATCACGATGAAGACCATCCTAATTGTCTTGCTTTATGAGTTTTGTTTAACTTTCTAACTACACGGTAACTAGAGTAACTTCTCATTTAATACACTACAGTATATGGAGTGAAAATACACGTATAAGGTTGAAATTATCGTACACGTTTCAGCGAGGGGAATATTGTGCGTTATGTGTATACCATTACATTTACAAGATGACTATGCTACAGTGATAACAATGATCTGTTACAGAGATAAAACTAATAACCTGTATTGCATAGCTTTCAACTTCAAATGATTTGACATTTCAGATGCAGGTTTGGGCGTCAATATCAGATACAATGTAGAACCCACAGAAGCCTGCTGGCTCAGAAACACACGCCCTGCCCAAGAAATATGACAGTCATTAATACAGCATGGCAAAAACCGAAGTGAAAGTTATCAATGTCTTTCCCTATTAAATAAGTGTAAGAGTCAACTTTTGTGCTCATAATTCAAGTAGACTGATGTAAGTAAGAGTCACATAACTTGTTCTCTGTTCCTTCTACAAAGACTACTGTAGTAAGGCTTTATCGTTGATCATAGCGTTTGGATCCATTAGGAGGGCATCGATTAGATTTGATTGTAGTAAATGTTCGAAACAAATAACCTTTTTAACAAAATCGACCTACACGGATTTAAAACATATACACTATTGTTTCTTCATACGATATATTAAAAGGCCATTGAGAACTGCTTCTCTAAAGTAATACAAATTGTACACTGTTTTACAGAAGCAGTAGCAGGGAGTCAGAGGAAGGCGATTATCATAAGCAACCGTCATAACTGTAACTTGCACCTCATTCAAGTTTTCTGTATTTTGCCACATAATCTTTGGTCCTATAATAATTTCAAACAGTTACAGTTAGTAGTTTTTTGTCGCTGATTGTATAGATGGAAATTGTTTCCTATTTAAAAGCTTAGATATTTAGTGATATTGGCTGTCAGCTTATTATATCTGTAAATTATGTCGCAAATTCAATGAAGTGAGCGTTTCACAACATCTCAAATTGATGCCTTTTGATTATTGATAAAATCTGGCAAACGACGGACATGTGCCCCTTCCACAATCAGTCACCACTGAACGTGGTGTGCTCGTCCAAGACTACATTCCTGGACGAAAGAACTTGCCAGTTTTGTCTTCTCCTTAATGTTGCAGGTATATTACCAAGACCTTTTCTTTCAAATCGTATACCAACATTGAATAGGTGTGGAAAGGGGGGGGGGGGGGGGAATCCAAGAATGTTGTCCCAGATTGTCTGAGTTTTCCGAATTTAAAGTGTGTAAATTAATACAGTATTCAAAATAAAGAAGAAAGGAGGGGAGGGGTTGGAGAGTTGGGGAGGGGGAGAGGGGGTCCGAGGGTTGGGAGGGGAGGTTGGAGGGTGGGGGTAAGTTTAATATATATTCAGTTTGTAGAATGAAATGAAAAGAAAATGAAGTGTTGAGGGGACGTGAAGTTGACTTTATATGGTATTTGAGCCAGAAATAGGAAGTAACTTTTTGTAGTGGAAGAGATAACTAAATGAATATTAGAATAGAAAAGAATTTAAATATTGACATTCCATTTACCCATGGCGTTTTATGTCAAAAGAGAAATATTTTGCAAGCCTTAATCCCTGATGGGAACTTCTGCACAAGTAATTGATAAGAAGGAACAATTTTACATTTGTTTAAAGGACCTTCAACGTATATCGTGTTCCAGCATAGCTTTCCACGCTCCACGTAAAGAGATATGTTGATGGTCGTATTTGAGATATGAAAGTGTTCTTATTTCAATTTTTTCTATTGATCACGAGAAATCTATGATGTCATTGAACACACAACAACCAACCGGAAGTGACGTGACCAGCACGGCGGCGTTCACTTCTGATTTTGTTTATGATACGATACCTTTCCTTTAAGAACAACATTTGAACCATAGCAAACAACGTTCAATTGTGAAGTATATAATGTGCTTTCTTCGTCTTTTATAGTACAAATTTCGTATTCCATCTTATAGTGCTTGTCTACATTCCCCACTGTACTTCGAGCGAAATTTGATTCCAAGCTATCAAATCAGTAATCATTTAATTCATGTTATCACACGGAAGTATTTACCTTTAAAAAAAAAATACATCTTCGCGCAAAACAATTTTTTTTTGGAAACTAGAAGGTATTCACAAGACAATGCAATTGGTAAGTCATTACTAAGAGAACGTTCATGAGGAATTTATATGGCAACTTTCTACTTCTAAATACAAAATAAAAAAGGGGTTGACAGTGTCCCATCTGTGTGCAACCGGTCCAGAGGGTTTTAATAATTAATATATCTAAAATAACTAATTATCAAATATAACTAATTCACTTATTTGACCAAAACGATATTTTAGTTGTGCATGTTATATAGCCTAAGTTGGTGATATCATAATTATTTTCGCCAAAGTACATTTTGATGTGCGTGTTATATGTATGCAATGTAAAGTTATTGTTAGGCTAATAAAACATGTTTTGATGATAATATTCTGACCAAAGCACATTTTGCTATGGATTGAAATTGCTCAAGCAATATCGTTTCACTAAAAGAATCATAAGCGACAATTGTTATCTCTTCGGTTTTGTGTGGATATTCCTGTTTACTTGTGTACTATTTGTATGTTATTTGACGATGACTGAGCAATGATTTTGAGATTTTCATATTTGATGGGAAATTCTATAGTTTATATTTTGTCAATCTTGTTTGCTTTGAAGCAAATACGTGTTTTAGGATATATCGAAAATACGAGGCATTTAATAAATTTCTTTATATACAATACAAAAACATGTGCAATTCGATAGAAATTGCAAGATGTGTATGAGATTGTTTGTACCTTAAAGATAAGCTTAAGCACATTTGTGCTAAGAACAAAACGCATGTTATTACTTTATTGTTATTTGATCTTACTCCGATGAAAATTTTGTTCCAAAACGTTTTCCTGTATTAAATTTTAGAAGCCAAAATTGTCGGTGTTTTTGGTCATTTACGTATGAAACTCTGGATTTTATTTCTGTTGGAGAATGAACTTTGTAAATAAGACATTCAGTAAAGATGCACACAAATTTTGCATTTTGCAAAATAGATAACAATTAAAGAACCATATTGGTAAAAACATTTTAATCTCACTAGGCTGCTAGGTGTTATGGGCATCTTTTAATCTTTATTTTTTTCTTTGAATCTTAAGAAAAAACACAATCAATTTTAGGGCCAGGTCTTTAAAGATTTCGCAAAATGCTTGCATATTTGGAATTTTTCGAAAAAGTTTAGCTCAATTTACAACATTGTGGCAAGAATTCATATATATAAGGAAATCTCGAAAAAATGTCATTATATCATACTGAGAAAATTGTTGGATGGAGAAAAAATGCTTTTTTCTCCTTTAAAAATTGTATATTTATCTTGTTGTGTACTAAGTACAGATCACGTGATATTTCCACAATTTTTAAAATTTAAGAAAGATTCATGTTATAAACATAATATATATTTAACGATACAGCAGGTTAAGGGCTAACGCAGCTTCCCCTCCCCCATCTTTCCACACCACTCCCCGCATCCGTTGTAAAGTAAAATAATATAAGAAACAATGTGAATTACTTGGCTAAAATGTGGCCTAAATTGTTACGTTGAAGCTTGAATTTTTCAAGCCTAACGTCAATTTTTTAACCTAACACTAAAGTTTTTAACCTTTACTCGCATTTTGAAGCCTAACATTAATATTTTTAATATTAACGCAAATTTTGAAGACCAAACTGTGAAACTTTTAATACTAAGACGGAATATTAAGCCCAACACTGATTTTTCAACCCTAACGCAAAATTTTTAGGACATAGCTTTGCAATTTCAAACCCTATCGTGCATTTTTAGGCCTAATACTGATTTCTTTTCACCCTAACGCAGATTTTTAAAACATAACTGTGAAATTTCAAACCCTAACACAGATATTTAAGACCTAAACCGTTAAATTTCAAACCCTAACGTGCATTTTTAAACCTAACGTAACGCAGATTATGTGAAATTTCAAACCTTGCATTTTTAGGTCAAGCACTGATTTCTTTTAACGCTAAAACCCTAAGGCAGATTTTTCAGACCTAAGGCGTGAAATTTTAAAACCTAACAAGATTTTTAAGCCCAAAACTTAAAAAAGATTTTTAATCATGCAGTATACATTATTGAAACATATGACATATTAAGTGACTCATTAATGAAATGAAAGATATGACATATTAAGCGACACCTTAATGAAAGATATGACATATTAAGCGACATTCTTGTGAGCAAAGCGTCTGTGTGCATATGCGTGCATGTGCGTGCGTGTGTGTGTGTGTGTGTGTGTGTGTGTGACGGCCAGCTTGCAAACGCGATATCTCAAGAATAATAAACTGGACTCATGTCATATATGGTTAGCAGATAGTCCATGGTCCGTAAATATGCCCTATAGTTTTTGATGGTGAAGTCATGCATATTAATGAGTAGGCGGGGCTTACTGTAAAAATATTGAAATATTCATATTTTGATAACCGCACGTTTGTTTTATTTCATATTTCGTATAATTATGATGTTAGCTAGTGTGTGTACATGTTTATGATACAAAAACGTTGAATTGCATTAATATGCATAGTGGGTGGGGCTCATTGTGATTTTTCTAAAAGAGCTTGTAAACACGGTATCTCAAGAACGGTAAACTGGATTCATGTCATCTTTTATACACAGATAGCCCATGGTCCGTAAATGTGCCCTATTGTTTTTGATGGTGATGTTATGTATATTAATGACGGTAGGCGAGGCTTAATATACAAATCTTAAAAAAATCTTATTTTGACAGTCACATGTCTGTTTTGTTTCAAAAGTTTGTTATAATAATGATGTTAGCTAGGGTTTATGTGTTCATTGTATAAAAACGTTGATTTTAGTTAATATGCTTAGTGGGTAGGGCTTGATAACATTTTGTAAATAAAAAGTTGTAAACATGATACCTCAAAACTATGAACTGGATTCACGTCATGAAAATTTTAAAAAAGTGATAAATGCTCAACTGTATGTCCGTTTTGCGTCATATTGGGTATGATAATTTTGTTGGTTATCGTGTACACGTTTATGTTATCAACAGATGCCATTAATGTGCATGTTGGGCGTGGCTTAGTGTGAAAGTGCTAAATACTGTAAACACCATGCTGTACATCATGACCGATATATCTGATTTATGCTATATGTGGTACACAGATGGATCATGGCCTGTACATATGTTCTAATGTCGTGGTAGTGATATCCTGAATGTTAATAATTATGCGAGGCTTACATACAAATTTTTGAAATAGGATAATGAGCAACCGTTTTTGCATCATACTTGCGATGACAATGTTGTTAATTATAGTACAAATGTTTATGTCGTCAACATTTTTATTGATCTGCATGGTGGGTGTGGCTTATGAATAAATATCATGGAACAAAATTTTTCGAATGATATGCAATGACATGGCAGCTATACAAGTTTTGCAAATCAAGCAGCTTATGAAAAAAAAGTTCGGAACCACAAAACCTTTTGATTCTGGTTTAAATTTTATAAAATAAAGTTCTGTGCAAATTAAAAGATACAGTGGTGGATTTAGAAGGTCCGTAAAAGGAAAAACAACACATCATCCAAAACTTGTGAAAAGTATTAGGGCATTTTCTCTTTGTCTTCCAACCCACGCCCCAGCACTGGTCTCAACCGTCTCCTACTGTGTACCAAAACATGAGGTGTATGTACAGTGCAATGTTAACAAGATGATAGCCATTAGAAAAGAAATATGATTTTTTCGATTGCTTAATGTCCATGTACTTTAATTAATGAACACGCAAAAGTTTACTTCCTCTAATCACGTGCAGGGTTTGTTTGGAGAAAATATATAGGTATGGCTGATGTAAATATTATGTATTAGTAATTGGTCTATCTGTATATGGTTATCTTTGTTTTGTTTGATGGTACAAAGTGCGTGTACCTTTTAATTGTTTGTTTTAATCTTCGGAATGCTTTACCGATACTGTGTCAAAATTATGTTGTACCTCGGTAGCCAATATACCATGAGGAAGTACTAACTGTTTCGAAGAAGGATTCTGGTACCAATATATTTAAACTCTAGGAGAATACGTGTAGGCTCGAAGATTAACCTCTTTTGAAAACTTCACAGAGTTGTAACCGGTAAGCTGTAATTTGAAAAAAAACTATAAGGATTACTTCGTTTCCTGTGATGCAATCAATTTAGTTTAACTGTTTAGTGCAACCCAACTGAAGCAGGCTATAAGTTTTTAGTGCAGTTGAACTCTTCAAACATCTAATAACCCTATTTGATAGGAAAAACCTGCCTATATTCTCATAATATCACAATGAGAGTAGAAATGCCACTTACAACCCTTCATTGCAGTGTTTCGACGGTTTTAACTTATGGAGTTAGGAACATAATGCAATATAATTCATTATCACCAGTAAATGGGTCTAGGTCTAGTAAACGTGTAACTGTGTTTTATAGTATTCTTCGTCTGTTATGACCTTCCCGCGCATTGGTCTTCTAAAAACGTTATGTTTGCCCAAAATATGTACTCATAAAGAAAAAAATCGGATACCATTCAACAATGATATGCAACACTACTATACCAATATCGCCCGAATGCAATCTACCATGGGGATGTTCGTGTAACACATATTAATGTTTTTAGCAGGACTGCTATATTGTACTCAAAATAGCATATCTAATCCTTCACTAGGATCTTGTTTGAGTTTGCTCCCTATTTTTTAAGGAATCGCTTTATCACCTTTAGAAATATGGAGAAAGATGTATTTTCGTGTGTTTAGGTAAAGATACTAAAACGGATACCTTTACAAGCAATGGAGAAAGACACTCTTATTTAAGGGATTGCTTTACCACCTTAGAAATATGGAGAAAGACGTATTTTCGTGTGCTTAGGTAAAGATACTAAAACGGATATAAACCTGGTTATGACTTGAGTTTATTAGAATACTGAGTTGTATTTCTCGAGACCCATTGAATGATATTTTAATCGTCGAATGGTGTAGCTCATATACAAGGGTTTAGTGGGGTGACCTAGAAATCAATTTCCGCCTAAATGATAAAATGGACTGAATGGAAGAGAATGAAGTCCAAGGTTACCATAAGACGTCCCAATCTGACAGTTTCAAAGGACATATCTAATTTCCTGTCGACTTTTCAACCTTTCTGGTGGGTTGCTACATTTATCAAAATTCTGCCGTCAGAAAATCGCTGATATTTAAATAAAAAATTCTTACTCAAGTAATTCTTTAAGTCTTTAAAGTTATGTATATTAAATTTAAGATTATTAAGTTAGACGCTTAATTTTAAAGTATATTCATCACCTTCGACCTTACATCATTTTCTGTGCTTGATGTGAGATTGAATGAATATGAGATTTATTGATAACCTGTATGCTAAAAATGGCGTCATTCCAGTATCCAAGGCTCGCAACTAAAATATTTTTCATTACAAGAATATATATGTTTATATATATATATATATATGTATATATATATATATATATATATATATATATATATATATATATATATATATATATATATATATATATATATATATATATATATATATATATATATATATATATATATATATATATATATATATATATATATATATATATATATATATATATATATATATATATATATATATATATATATATATATATATATATATATTATATATATATATATATATATATATATATATATATATATATATATATATATATATATATATATATATATATATATATATATATATATATATATATATATATATATATATATATATATATATATATATATATATATATATATATATATATATATATATATATATATATATATATATATATATATATATATATATATATATATATATATATATATATATATATATATATATATATATATATACAATACAATACAATACAATCAACTTTATTAAGCACCAGAAACTGGGCAATTTAAGCTCGCAAGATACAATCATGATACATAAAATGAAATGAGTAAAAAGCTAAAAACATTTAAAAGATAAAAGAGTAAATATATACAATGATGAAAATAATAAAATAGAAAAATGCATATGAAATAATGCACATGGACTATCTGGAGTGGTTGGCATTATGAAAGGAAATGGCTTTTGGCACAAAGGAATTTCTAAAACGATTTGTGGCGATAGCTGGAAGCCTCATTCTACCACTCCTGGCTATCAACCTATTCATAAATTCATTGTGTAATGGATGGTTGGTGTCCGCGAGGAGGGACTTAAGTTTGCGATCGAGACTGGAGTGGTAGAATGAGTCTATATTTGGTAAATTGCTCTTATTGAAAAGTCGACTCGCTCTTCTGATGACAGAATTGATTGTATAGGTGTCATGCTTGGAGGCACAACCACCCCAGCAAACGATGCAATAGCTAAAAACAGATGTAAAAACGGAACGATAAAAAAGTTGTAAAATGTTACTGTCGACGTGGAAAGATTTCAGTTTTCTGAGGCAATATAGGCGAGAGTTGAGTTTTGACATTATGACATCTGTATTGTCTGACCAAATGAGTTTATTGTTGATTACTACACCTAAATACTTGTAAGATTGCACACGTTCAACCTCAGAGTCAGCAATTGTAATTGGGTCAGGAGGATTACAATGCTGTCTAAAATCAATAACCATCTCTTTTGTTTTGCTGACATTCAGGATAAGGAAGTTTTGGTCACAATAGCTTACAAAATTGCTGATTTCACTTCGGTAATGTGAGTCATCGTCATTTGTGACAAGCCCAATCAGAGCTGTATCGTCAGCGAATTTGACGATAGAACATGACTCGGTCACTGCCTGGCAATCATAGGTGTACAAGCTAAAAGAAAAATATAAATATATATATATATATATATATATATATATATATATATATATATATATATATATATATATATATATATATATATATATATATATATATATATATATATATATATATATATATATACATATATATATATAAATATATATATATATACATATATATATATATCCATTTAGTTATATATATATATTTATATATATATATATATATATATTTATATATATGTATGTATATATATATATATATATATATATATATATATATATATGTATATATATATATATATATATATATATATATATATATATATATATATATATATACAAGTTGTTCAAGATCATTGAAAATGATAATTGCAGTGAGTCATATGGAATTATTCTCTAAATGTGTGAAACTCTGTATGACTCTATTAATTCCACTGATTTTCTTTTAATGAACAGCCAATGTGAGAATAGAATAGAATTTGCTCTTTTTTGTTTGGAGAAGATGGAATCTAGCAGAATGATATCGGTCATCCTACTTTCGATGTTGATGACTTGTTTTTCACAAGGTATGATTTAATTTTGTGATATTGAAATACTTAAGTTAGGAATTGTTTATTGCTAGGTCTTTCATAAAACGCCTGAATTTTATCCAAGTGAAAAACTAATGGTCGATTCTTTTACAATCCCATTTTTCTTTTCTCAAATAGTTCCACAAAATGCAAATGCATTTTTTTATACCGTTTACAGTACTATGTCAAATTATGTTTTTGAAAAATACCAATTAATATGAGTGTTATTTTGCATAATATAAACATGCGACGAATCTACGGCTATAAGAGCTCTGTAACAACACCTTTGTGTTTTCGTAACCACTTGTGTATCCCCTGGCTGTTGTCAGGCTTGTTTTTGTATGGCCACCCCAGCCCCTCCCTTTTTGTGCTCGTTCCTCATTCATTTGTGCTTGTATATGTATGTTTTGACTTTGTAGCACAGCCTGTAGCTGTAGAGCCCAGTCATAAAACTAGACAGTTTCTTTGTCGTCTACGGCTATGTCGTGATCGAATGTGATGGGGAAGGCCCTTCATTTGGAACGGGTTGAGACAATAAATTGTTTAGGTTATTGATTAAAGGCGTATGTCAATTTTATTTGCGAGACATACCTTAGAACTAAGAACCCTTTAATGTTATTGTTTCTATCATTCCTCATTAATATTTATTTATTCAAAAGTGTAATTTGGTTGGTAAACACCAACCGAAAGGAGAATACATTTACATTGGTTTTCTTATCAATACACTTCACAAGAAAGTTCCTAAATTTTTGATACAAATAATGATTATAGTTTAAAGAACGTAACAATGTATCATCCTTTCAGCGACCCCGATTCATCTAACTGTTCTTTATGAGGCAGTTGGTGCTACCGAATTCCAGTGCTATCCACAAGAAACAGACAAAGATGCTACCCTCACATTTAGTCGATACGTAGACACGAGAAGCGATGGTCACAATCCTGACGTTAAAGAAGATTATGCACACGACACAACATCATATGCGAGAATTGTACCCCTTGAAACGAGTGACAAAGGCAACTTCGGAGTGTTTTCTTGTATTGGTACACAAGACCAAAAATTAACAACCGAGGTGCCATTAGTAATAGAGCTTAGTTCTGGTAAGAACATTTTGTTTTCATTGCTATGGCATTTCTTTAATATTAAACCCTTATAAACAAAAATGTGTAGCTTTTAATGTTCTTCAAGAGAGAGTAAGAAGATCAGTGCGCCAGCAGGAATACAATTAAAAAGATTCAAGATAACCAGATAAAATTTGAAAGATAAAACATTTACAAATTATTAATTTATAATGAGGGCGTTACATATTAGCATTGTCAATTCAATGAAGTGTTATTTTTAATGAATATAACAAGGCTTTGCAATAGTGAAAATATTTACAACGCAAGAACATAAAATAAACGAATAATAACAGTAAACACAGCTTTTGAAAGAAAATCAACCAAAAATATCTACAACCAGCATCTAGTATTGGTGTAAAGTGTGGTATCATCTAATTGCAAATTCACAAAATTTAATATAAGTGGTAACTTTTGCGTAATTTTCGTGACAAAGTTGTGGTTCCTATTAAGCTGGTAAACAAATATCCACGTGCAACAAATTTCAATTTAGAGAATAAAATTTATGTTCTCAGTAAAATATTTTTTTAAGATTTGCTTTATTTGCAAGGTTTTTGAAGTATGAACAATTCAGGTTTGGAAAAGGGCCAAATTCTCTAACAAGGTTTGATTAAATGTTGCTATTTACATTAATGATACTGCCTTGTAAGTTAGTTTTAAGTGAGCACATTTTGGAACTTCCATAAAATCAATTTCTTTTAATACTGTATTTAGGTGGTAATTTAGTTGCAATGATTCTAAATATAACACCAAAATAGTTTTACACCAATGAAAACATCAGACGAATAAAGAATCCACAAAAACAGTTACAACTTGTAATTGCTATTAAGTTAGGGACAACAACAACAAAAAATAAGAACAAGCAGAATAGGGTCTCAAAGCGCTAAGCTTTTATGTGTCATCGTCTTACAACTAAAAACAACTTTTCCATTCTGAACTTTTACTTTTCATTGTTTGCATATTCACATATTAATTATAATTGTCAAATTAAATGCTATCGTTACTGAAAGACTAACTACTGAGGATTTAGTTACGTTCCTTACCAGTGAGTACTTCATTCTTTGCATTCCAGCAACATTAATCCCTGATTCTGGAGTTTTCACCAAAACTGTCAATATAGGAGAACAACAGGTGACTCTTGGTGTAACAATAGTTACAACCAGTGCAAATTATCTTCAATGGAGGAAAGATGATAGCGAAGTAATAGACAACTTTCACTGGTATGCAGACCATCAATTTGCCAAGCCCAATTGGTGTGTCTGATTCAGGCATATATGAGTGTCATTACAGACATGAAAGAGATAAGGCTCAACATGCACTGCAAAGGCTCATAGTAAGAGGTAGCTAGAGTTATTTTCATATTCTATGTATGTTACAACGGAAATGAAAAATATATTATGAAAAACCTAGTGGAACGTGAAGATGTACAATAGATAAGTTTGTATTCACATGCGATATAATGGACATGCACTGAATCGATAATGGAATCCAAAACAATGCCATTCAGTTTTGGGTGGCAATATTTTATACAACACGGAGAAGTAAGCTTTGACGGAAGGCCTCAAGAATACTTGCAAGCGATCAATCTTAGTGTCTTTTGGGAAATTGCGACATTTGTTAATACAAGTTATTTTTAATTTCCATCAATTTTGCACAGATTTAAAGGTTTATGGAAGATTTTAATCTGTTTTCAACCATGCAATGTGAAAAATATATTCATTTGTAATTGAATATGAGACAAATATTGACAATAATTAAAAATCATGCAAAATGGATATTTACATATTACAGAGATTCCATATGAAATGAAAACAGACAATCTATAGGTCACCCAATACGTCTAGTTATCCGTGTTATATATAATTCAATATACTTATAGTTGTTCATAGACTCATAATCATACTCATTACAATATGCTAATACATTTTCCTTGATAATTCTTAGATAGAAAATGTGTGAAGTTGGTTCTACCTTTCAGCAATATAACGATTAGAAGCAGCGGCAATTTTCTGAAAAAGTTGGACAAATTCTAAAACAGAAACTTGATAATTGCAAAGTAATTTAACAAAAAAAGGAAGGCAAATATGGATATTTTTCGAATAAAGTTGCAATTATTATCTGAAAATCCGTATATCATGATTCAGAACAATAGGAATGTAGTATAAAGAATACAATGCGTTGTAATTTACTGCTTATGGATGCCTGATACAGTAAAACTGCCAGATACAAATCGTCCCTACGGAAAATTATTCGTAAATTAATCCCGAAGTGAAAATCTTTACTTTATTTTATTTTTAATTATAGCATTTTAAAAATCATTTTATCATTATTACTAACTACGAAATAGATACTGCTTAAAAAAGAATATAACTTATACAAAAGTATTTCGATATTTTTAGAAATACTACAGGGAATATCTAACTGTTAAACTGTTCGGAGTAAAATTTAGAGGCCTACAATATATTTCTTGACAGACAAATTCTCTATTAAAGTAATTAATCTGCTCGTACACTTTCCGAAATTCAACATTTCACATTTAAATATACGTAATTTTCAAACGACTGCATTTTAGCCTGCCCAGTGAATAGATGGGGACCACCGGACTGCTTTAGTATTTGTGAAAACTGTTATAATGGAGGAATTTGTGATGATAAGACAGGGGACTGTGTATGTGCACCCGGATTTCAAGGGAAAAATTGTCTTACAGGTAATTATGTTTTGAAGTTTACATAATGCATATTTATCACATATTTATGACGAAGTAGTTGGGCATACTCTGTTTGTAAGAGCTATGTTTTTGATCCGAAAAAGTGGTGCTTAAAATAATAGCTAAAACTTTATATCTGGTCCATATAATCCTGCAGATTTTAGCACAATGTTTGGACACTTTGTGCACTTTTCCTAGAAAACGTGAAAATTGGTACACTTATAGACTTGAACCTGCTGAATAATGGCCGCCAAATCCAAAATGGCCACCGACTAAGTGAAATTATGATATTTTGACAGTGTGAGCTATAGTATACAAAAATAAACAACTGCATGCTATCAATATTTATCTAATTAATATTTTCCCTATATTATACCTGAAAGCTTAATTTTGAACCATTTCAAAATGGCTACCAAATTACAAATTATAATGCAATAAAATTATGTTACAAGTGAATTTCTTTACTAAATATCACTTCGATCTTTGTAGCAGATTATTAGTGGGCAGATAGGCCTAAATATAAATTTAGTATCCAATATGGCTGCAAAATCAAAATGGCTGTTATTTGATGCAAAAATTTTGGGGCTGATATTTTGACATTGTTAACTGTAGTTAACACAAGTAAACAACTGTATACCATCAATATTGCCCTCTGGTTCCTCTTTACCTGTATTCTACCACAATTCTCAAAATTTACCATGGTTGCCAAATTCAAAATGCTACCATTTTGTCCAATATGGCTGCCAATTTAGCAAAATGGCGGCCATTGCACCAAATATGACTGTCAACACATGTAAGCAAAAACGGTTTCAAATTACATTTGATCATGCAATATAATCATGTTACAATTAAACCTCAGTTTATTTCTGTACTAGATTTTAGTTTCGGTCTACAGGTCTATATTTAGCTGATTATTAGTGGACAGATGCTGAGTTCAGTATCCAAAATAGCTGTTGCTTTATGCAAAAGTTGGGTGTTTTTTTTCTCTAAAAATGTTAATTTGCAAAAAATCAACTTACGTACAATGTTGTAATTCATACTTGTGGATGTCACACTTAAATTTTGGAGAAATTGGACAGGAAATGCACAGTTTCAGGAAACATTTTCTGCAAACATATAATTATATTTCACAAGATTCTTTGCATTTATAATATGATGTTCATATCATCACAGCCTGTACAAATATTCATGCTTCTCAACATCCTCTTGCTCTTATTGTCAGTCCGGGAGCATGCCTATTAATAGGAACATTTATTAAACACAAGAATATTGAAGTCATACAGTCATATTGTTTAGATGTTGCAATAAAATGTCATAGTTTTTAATTTATGTACTTGAAATATTAAAAATCGTTGTGTTAAAAAACATTTCAACTTTCAAAATGGCCGTTTCGCGCCTAAAAGCCTAGCTCTTTTTTTTTATCCAATATTTCGAAAACGGCGTGGTGAACATATCAGATGGGAGTGGAAAAGTTTTAGCCATGACAGTAATGCAGTATTTTTATAAGTTTGAAATTTGAAATACATTGCACAAGGCTTTAACGTTAGGATAGCAAAGTATCATGGGAAATATCACAAAATGGCGGCTTCCATATGGTAAAATGTTCCCATAAATATAAACATTTATGTTCCCATTAATAGACATGTTGCCGGACTGATTGTGACCACTTTTGAGAGGCGTTTTGAGAGTCTATAATGACTGGTAGCATAAGGTAACCTTCAGTCAGCATGTTGTCAATTGTTTTTACACTGCATGGAACAGATTATTGCAGGCTATGAACTACTTCTTGTTCTACCAAACATGGCATGAGTTTCATTCACACTGCAGTCCAACTCTGGAATGGTCTCCCAAAATGTATTTTGCTGAAATTCAAGACACTTGGGTGCATCATCATCTACTATCAGCACCATAACGTGGCAGAGGATTCCTTATTTCCATTTGTAAGCCCCTGTGAACCATTGACTGGCCCATGAGGACTTCTCGTATTGTGCCTTGTTGCATATCATGACTTATGTTTAACCTGGTCATACCTCCTATGTTATTGTTCACATTAGCATTGCACCAAAATAAAAAGTAAATTGATCTTGAACACAACATTTCTCGATTTGGAACAAAACACTTCTCAACGAAACATGCTTCCTAAATACGTTCACATTCTCATTTGTATTTACAATATACATACCATTTCAGTTTTTGCATATTTACATGCTCCTAACCATCTTCTTGCAATATTGCATGCAAACTTGAGATGATCTTGACAAGACATTGATACCTCAGGTAACGTTAACCAAAGAGGTTGCCACAGTTGTGAATGTCTTGAATCCACCCCAGTATCACGGATCAGGTATTTCTGGAGTATGTAGTATCGCTTGTACCCAACAATGTCTAGCTTGATATGCTGCTCGTTTTACATGCTGGTACAAGGCAGCAGCTGTATGGGAATCAACTTTATGGACCTCCCTTTCTGTGGGAACAGTTCTTTCCTAGCGTTGTCTACACTTGTGCAAGGACTTAAACGATCATACATTAAAACAACATAATGAGTGCTCTGTTGTAGGCATGAAATGGGTCAGGGTTTGTTCTGTAGGGGGGCTTCTTACAATGCCACTACTACCAATACCATCAATGTACCACCCCTGGAAAGGCCTTTAATGCCTCCCACGCTGCATTATTCCCTCTTCCCAAGAAGAACGAAGTTGGATCACAACAAGTGAAAGAATGAAACAGCATGAGATACTGTTTTGTCTGCACCTAATGGATGGGCTATAGTGTTAGCTGGTATGAATCTGAAATGCTTTCCGGTGTTGAACGTTATTCCATAGTTATCGAGATTCGTCTGAGCAAACAAAGATATGGACAAGCAACCACATCTGTATTGTATGCAGCAGTACTCAGCGATATCCACAGCAGCATCTGCTGCTTGCATGTAATAGTAGTAGTAATAATAATAATAATAATAATAATAATAATAATAATAATAATAATAATAATAATAATAATAATAATAATAATAATAATAATAATAATAATAATAATAATAATAATAATAATAATAATAATAATAATAATAATAATAATAATAATAATAATAATAATAATAATAATAATAATAATAATAATAATAATAATAATAATAATAATAATAATAATAATAATAATAATAATAATAATAATAATAATAATAATAATAATAATAATAATAATAATAATAATAATAATAATAATAATAATAATAATAATAATAATAATAATAATAATAATAATAATAATAATAATAATAATAATAATAATAATAATAATAATAATAATAATAATAATAATAATAATAATAATAATAATAATAATAATAATAATAATAATAATAATAATAATAATAATAATAATAATAATAATAATAATAATAATAATAATAATAATAATAATAATAATAATAATAATAATAATAATAATAATAATAATAATAATAAAAATAATAATAAAAATAATAATAATAATAATAATAATAATAATAATAATACAAATAATAATAATACTAATAATAACTACAAGAACATCAACAATATTAATTTAGTGTCGGCTTCTTCATGTGTACATGGAGATATGAAACTTGTATATTCCTTTGAAAACTTTATATTACCAAATTGCATATTAGAGGAATGGAAAGAGAATGTGACAACATCTGCTAAATCAACTTTATGCT